>QGSO01000407.1:198037-601661 GCA_011037825.1 Carya cathayensis
TGCCATGGTGCCCGTGGGGCTTGTCAGGCTCAGGGGCAGTGTTAGGGCTTGGCTCGTGGGGCTTGTCGGGGTCAGGGGCAGTGTCAAGGGGCATGCCACGGTGCCCGTGGGGCTTGTCAGGGTCAGCGGCTCTGTTAGGGCATTGCCCGTGGGCCTTGTCAGGGTTAGGGGCAGTGTCAAGGGGCCTGCCATGTGACCGTGGGGCTTGTCAGAGTCAGGGGCAGTATCAAGGAGCATGCCATGGTGCCCGTGCGGTTCTCAGGGTCCGGGGCAATGTCAGGGCATGGTCCGTGGGGTCTGTCTGGGTCAGGGAAGTGTCATGGACCTTGCGTTGGTGCCCGTGGGGCTTGTCAGGGTCAGGTGCAGTGTCAGGGCATGGCCCGTTGGGCTTGTCAGGGTCAGGGGCAGTGTCAAAGGGCATGCCATGGTGCCCGTGGGGATTGTCACGGTCAGGGGCAGTGTCAAGGGGCATGCCATGGCGCCGGTGGGACTTGTCAGGCTCAGCGGCAGTGTCAGGGCATCGCCCGTGGGGCTTGTCAGTGTCAGGGGTAGTGTCAAGGTGCTTGTCATGGTGCCCGTGGGGCTTATCAGTGTCAAGGCATGCTCCGTGGGGAGCGTCAGCGTCAGGGCAATGTCAGGCATGGCCCGTGGGGCTTGTCAGGGTCAGGGGCAGTGTCGAGGGGCATGCCATGGTGCCTGTAGGGAATCTCAGGGTCAGGGGTACTGTCAGGGCATGGCCCGTGGGGCCTGTCAGTGTCAGGGGCAGTGTCAATGCCATGGAGCCCGTGAGGATTGTCAGGGTCAGGGGCAGTGTCAAGGGGCATGTCATGTTGCCCGTGGGGATTGTCAGGATCAGGGGCAGTGTCAGGGCTTGTTCCGTTGGGCTGTTCAAGGTTAGGGGCAGTGTCAAGGGGCATGCCATGGTTCTCGTGGGGCTTGTCAGAGTCAGCGGCAGTGACAGGGCATGGCCCGAGGGGCTTGTTAGTGTTTGCGGCAGTGTCAAGGTGCATGCCATAGCGCCCGTGGGGCTTATCAGTGACAGGGGCAGTGTCAAGGCATGCCCCGTGGGGCTTGTCAGCGTTAGGAGCACTGTCAGGGCATGGCCCGTGGGGCTTGTCAGGGTCAGGGGCAGTGTCACGGGGCATGCCATAGTGCCCGTGGGGATTGTCAGTGTCAGGGGCAGTGTCAGGGCATGGCCCGTGGGGATTGTCAGGTTTAGGGGCAGACTAAAGGGGCATGCCATGGTGCCCGTGGGGCTTGTCAGGGTTAGGCGCAGTGTCAGGGCAAGGCCCGTGGGACATGTCAGTGTCAGGGGCAGTGTCAAGGTGCATGCCATGGTGCCCGTGGGGATAGTCAGTGTCAGGGGCAGTGTCAAGGTGCATACCACGGTGCCCGTGGGGATTGTCAGTGTCAGGGGAAGTGTCCGTGGGACTTGTCAGGCTCAGTGGCAGTGTCAGGGCATCGCCCGTGGGGCTTGTCAGTATCAGGGGCAGTGTCAAGGTGCATGCCATGGTGCCCGTGGGGCTTATCAGTGTCAGGGCAGTGTCAGGGAATGCCCCGTGGGGAGCGCCAGCGTCAGGGGCAGTGTCAGGGCATGGCCCGTGGGGCTTGTCAGGGTCAGGGGCAGTGTCGAGGATGCCATGTTGCCCGTGTGGATTGTCAGGGTCAGAGGCAATGTCAGGGCTTGGCCTGTGGGGCTTCTCAGGGTCAGGGGTATTGTCAGGGCATGGCCCGTGGGGCTTGTCAGTGTCAGGGGCAGTGTCGAGGGGCTTGCCATGGTGCCCGTGGGAGGTGTCAGGCTCAGCGGCCGTGACAGGGCATCGCCCGTGGGGCTTGTCAGTGTCAGGGGCAGTGTCAAGGTGCATGCCATGGTGACCGTGGGTCATATCATTGTCAGGGGTAGTGTCAGGGCATGCCCCGTGGGGAGCGTCAGCGTTAGGGGCAGTGTCAGGGCATGGCCCGTGGGGCTTGTCAGGGTCAGGGGCAGTGTCGAGGGGCATGCCATGGTGCCCGTGGGGCTTCTGAGGGTCAGGGGTAGTGTCAGGGCATGGCCCGCGGGGCCTGTCAGTGTCAGGGGCAGTGTCAAGGGGCATGCCATGGAGCCCGTGAGGATTGTCAGGGTCAGGGGCTGTGTTAAGGGGCATGCCATGTTGCCCGTGGGGATTATCAGGATCAGAGGCAGTGTCAGGGCTTGTTCCGTTGGGCTGTTCAAGGTCAGGGGCAGTGTCAAGGGGCATGCCATGGTGCCCGTGGGGCTTGTCAGGGTCAGTGGCAGTGTTAGGGCATGGCCCGTGGGGCTTGTCAGTGCTAGGGGCAGTGTCAAGGTGCATGCCATGGTGCCCGTGGGGCTTATCAGTGTCAGGGGCAGTGTCAGGACATGCCCCGTGGGGCTTGTCAGCGTAAGTGGCAGTGTCATGTCATGGCCCGTGGGGCTTGTCAAGGTCAGGGGCAGTGTCAAGGGGCATGCCATGGTGCCCATGGGGTTTCTCAGGGTTAGGGGCAGTGTCAGGGCCTGGCCCGTGGGGCTTGTCAGGGTCAGGGGCAGTGTCAAGGGGCATGCCACTGTGCCCGTGGGGATTGTCAAGGTCAGGGGCAGTGTCAACGGGCATGCCATGGTGCCCCTGGGGCTTGTCCGGGTCAGGGGCTGTGTCAGGCCTTGGCCCGTGGGGCTTGTCCGGGTCAGGGGCAGTGTGAAGGGGCATGCCCTGGTGCCCTTGGGGTTGTCTGGGCCAGGGGCAATGTCGGGCTTGGCCCGTGGGGATTGTCAGGGTCAGGGGCAGTGTCAAGGCTTGGCCGGTGGGGCTTGTCAGGGTCAGGGGCAGTGTCAAAGGGCTTGCCATGGTGCCCGTGGGGCTTGTCAGGCTCAGCGGCAGTGTCAGGGCATGGCACGTGGGGCTTGTCAGTGTCAAGGGCAGTGTCAATGTGCATGCCATTGTGCCCGTGGGGCTTATCAGTGTCAGGGGCAGTGTTAGGGCATGCCCCGTGGGGCTGGTCAGGGTCAGCGGTAGTGACAGGGCATGGCCCGAGTGGCTTGTCAGTGTCTAGGGCAGTGTTAAGGTGCATGCCATGGTGCTCGTGGGGCTTATCAGTGTCAGGGGCAGTGTCAGGGCAAGCCCCGTGGGGCTTGTCAGCGTCAGGAGCAGTGTCAGGGCATGGCCCGTGGGTCAGGGTCAGGGGCAGTGTCAAGGGGCATCCCATGTTGCTCGTGTGGATTGTCAGGGTTAGGGGCAGTGTCAGGGCTTGCCCCGTGGGGCTTGTCGGGGTCAGGGGCTGTGTCAAGGGGCATGCCATGGTGCCCGTGGGTCTTGTCAGGGTCAGCGGCTGTGTCAGGGCATGGCTCGTGGGGCTTGTCTGTGTCAGGGGCAAGGTCAAGGTGCATGCCATGGTGCCCGTGGGGCCTATCAATGTCAGGGGCAGTGTCAGGGCATGCCCCGTGGGGCTTCTCAGCGTTAGGGGCAGTGTCATGGCATGGCCCGTGGGGCTTGTCAGGGTCAGGGGTAGTGTCAAGGGGCATGCCATGGTGCCCGTGGGGTTTGTCAAGGTCAGGGCCAGTGTTAGGGCATGGCTCGTAGGGCTTGTCAGCGTCAGAGGCAGTGTCATGGCGTGGCCCGTGGGGCTTGTCAGGGTCAGGGGCAATGTCAGGGCATGCCCCGTGGGGCTTGTCAGCGTTAGGAGCACTGTCAGGGCATGGCCCGTGGGGCTTGTCAGGGTCAGGGGCAATGTCACGGGGCATGCCATGGTGCCCGTGGGGATTGTCAGGGTCAGGGTCAGTGTCAAGGGGCATGCCATGTTGCCCGTGTGGATTGTCAGGGTCAGGGGCAGTGTCAGGCTTGGCCTGTGAGGCTTGTCAGGGTCAGGGGCAGTGTCAAGGGGCATGCCATGGTGCCCGTGGGGCTTGTCAGGGTCAGCGGCAGTGTCAGGGCATGGACCGTGGGGCTTGTCAGTGTCAAGGGCAGTGTCAAGGTGCATGCCATGGTGCCCGTGGGGCTTATCAATGTCAGGGGCAGTGTCATGACATGCCCCGTGGGGCTTGTCAGTGTCAGTGGCAGTGTCATGGCAAGGCCCGTGGGCTTGTCAAGGTCAGGGGCAGTGTCAAGGGGCATGCCATGGTGCCCGTGGGGTTTGCCAGGCTTAGGGGCAGTGTCAGGGCCTGGCCCGCGGGGCATGTCAGGGTCAGGGTCAGTGTCAAGGGGCATGCCACTGTGCCCGTGGGGATTGTCAGGGTCAGGCGCAGTGTCAACGGGCATGCCATGTTGCCCCTGGGGCTTGTCCGGGTCAGGAGCAGTGTCAGGGCTTGGCCGGTGGGGATTGTCAGGGTCAGGGGCAGTGTCAGGGCTTGTTCCGTGGGGCTGTTCAAGGTCAGGGGCAGTGTCAAGGAGCATGCCATGGTTCCCGTGGGGCTTGTCAGGGTCAGCGGCTGTGACAGGGCATGGCCCGAGGGGCTTTTCAGTGTCTGGGACAGTGTCAAGGTGCATGCCATGTTGCCCGTGGGGCTTATCAGTGTCAGGGGCAGTGTCAGCGCAGGCCCCGTGGGGCTTGTCAGCGTCAGGAGCAGTGCCAGGGCATGGCCCGTGGGTCAGCGTCAGGGGCAGTGTCACGGGGCGTGCCATGGTGCCAGTGGGGATTGTAAGGGTCAGGGGCAGTGTCAAGGGGCATGCCATGTTGCTCGTGTGGATTGTCAGGGTTAGGGGCAGTGTCAGGGCTTGGCCCGTAGAGCTTGTCGGGGTTAGGGGCAGTGTCAAGTGGCACGCCATGGTGCCCGTGGGTCTTGTCAGGGTCAGCGGCAGTGTCAGGGCATGGCTCGTGGGGCTTGTCAGTGTCAGGGGCAATGTCAAGGTGCATGCCATGGTGCCCGTGGGGCTTATCAGTGTCAGGGGCAGTGTCAGGGCATGCCCCGTGGGGCTTGTCAGCGTCAGGGGCAGTGTCATGGCATGGCCCATGGGGCTTGTCAGGGTCAGGGGCAGTGTCAAGGGGCATGCCATGGTGCCCGTGCGGTTTGTCAGGGTCAGGTGCAGTGTCAGGGCATGGCTCGTGGGGCTTGTCAGTGTCAGGGGCAGTGTCAAGGTGCATGCCATGGTGCCCGTGGGGCTTATCAGTGTCAGGGGCAGTGTCAGGGCATGCCCCGTGGGCCTTGTCAGCGTCAGAGGCACTGTCATGGCATGGCCCGTGGGTCAGGGTCAGGGGCAGTGTCACGGGGCGTGCCATGGTGCCCGTGGGGATTGTCAGGTTCAGGGGCAGTGTCAAGGGGCTTCCCATGTTCCACGTGTGGATTGTCAGGGTTAGGGGCAGTGTCAGGGCATGCCATGGTGCCCGTGGGTCTTGTCAGGGTCAGCGGCAGTGTCAGGGCATGGCTCGTGGGGCTTGTCAGTGTCAGGGGCAGTGTCAAGGTGCATGCCTTGTTGCCCGTGGGGCCTATCAGTGTCAGGGGCAGTGTCAGGGCATGCCCCGTGGGGCTTGCAGCGTCAGGGGCAGTGTGATGGCATGGCCAGTGGGGCTAGTCAGGGTCAGGGGCAATGTCATGGGGCTTGCCATGGTGCCCGTGGGGTTTGTCAGGGTCAGGGCATGGCCCGTGGGGCTTGTCAGTGTCAGGGGCAGTGTCAAGGTGCATGTCATGGTGCCCGTGGGGCTTATCAGTGTCAGGGGCAGTGTCAGGGCATGCCCCATTGGGCTTGTCAGCGTCAGAGGCATTGTCATTGCGTGGCCCGTGGAGCTTGTCAGGGTCCGGGGCAATGTCAGGGCATGCCCCGTGGGGCTTGTCAGCGTTAGGAGCACTGTAAGGGATGGCCCGTGGGGCTTGTCAGGGTCAGGGGCAGTGTCACGGGGCATGCCATGGTGCCCGTGGGGATTGTCAAGGTCAGGGGCAGTGTGAAGGGGCATGCCATGTTGCCCGTGTGGATTGTCAGGGTCAGGGGCAATGTCAGGGCTTGGCCTGTAGGGCTTGTCAGGGTCAGGGGCAGTGTCAAGGGGCATGGCATGGTGCCCGTGGGGCTTGTCAGGGTCAGCGGCAGTGTCAGGGCATGGCCCGTGGGGCTTGTCAGTGTCAGGCGCACTGTCAAGGTGCATGCCATGGTGCCCGTGGGGCTTATCAGTGTCAGGGGCAGCGTCAAGGCATGCCCCGTGGGGAGCATAAGCGTCAGGGGCTGTGTCAGGGCATGGCCCGTGGGGCTTGTCAGGGTCAGAGGCAGTGTCAGGGCTTGGCCCGTGGGGCTTTTCAAGGTCGGGGGCAGTGTCAAGGGGCATGCCATGGTGCCCATGGGGTTTGTCAGGGTTAGGGGCAGTGTCAGGGCCTGGCCCGTGGGGCTTGTCAGGGTCAGGGGCAGTGTCAAGGGGCATGCCACTGTGCCCGTGGGGATTGTCAGGGTCAGGGGCAGTGTCAAGGGCTTGTTCCGTTGGGCTCTTCAAGGTCAGGGGCAGTGTCAAGGGGCATGCCATGGTTCGCGTGGGGCTTGTCAGGGTCAGCGGCAGTGACAGGGCATGGCCCGAGGGGCTTGTCAGTGTTTGGGGCAGTGTCAAGGTGCATGCCATGGTGCCCGTGGGGCTTATCAGGGTCAGGGCCAGTGTCAGGCCATGCCCCGTGGGGCTTGTCAGCGTTAGGAGCACTGTCAGGGCATGGCCCGTGGGGCTTGTCAGGGTCAGGGGCAGTGTNACAAGCCTCACGGCCAAGCCCTGACACTGCCCCTACCCTGACAATCCACACGGCAACATGGCATGCCCCTTGACACTGCCCCTGACCCTGACAATCCCCACGGGCACCATGGCATGCCCCGTGACACTGCCCCTGACCCTGACAAGCCCCACGGGCCATGCCCTGACAGTGCTCCTAACGCTGACAAGCCCCACGGGGCATGGCCTGACACTGGCCCTGACCCTGATAAGCCCCAGGGGCTTGTCAGGGTCAGGGGCAGTGTCACGGGGCATGCCATGGTGCCCGTGGGGATTGTCAGGGTCAGGGGCAGTGTCAAGGGGCATGCCATGTTGCCCATGTGGATTTTCTGGGTCAGGGGCAGTGTCAAGGTGCATGCCATGGTGCCCGTGGGGCTTATCAGTGTCAGGGGCAGTGTCAGGACACGCCCCGTGGGGCTTGTCAGCGTCAGGGGCAGTGTCAAGGCATGGCCCGTGGGGCTTGTCTGGGACACGGGCTTGTCAAGGGGCATGCCATGGTGCTCGTGGGCCTTGTCAGGGTCAACGGCTCTACTAGGGAATGGCCCGTGGGGCTTGTCAGGGTTAGGGGCAGTGTCAAGGGGCATGCCATGGTGCCCGTGGGGCTTGTCAGGGTCAGCGGCTCTGTTAGGGCATGGCCCGTGGGGCTTGTCAGGTTCAGGGGCAGACTAAAGGGGCATGCCATGGTGCCCGTGGGGCTTGTCAGGGTTAGGGGCAGTGTCAGGGCAAGGCCGTGGGGCATGTTAGTGTCAGGCGCAGTGTCAAGGGGCATGCCATGTTGCCCGTGGGGATTGTCAGGCTCAGGGGCAGTGTCAGGGCTTGGCCCGTGGGGCTTGTCAGGGTCAGGGGCAGTGTCAAGGGGCATGTCATGGTGCCCGTGGGACTTGTCAGGCTCAGCGGCAGTGTCAGGGCATCGCCCCGTGGGGCTTGTCAGTGTTAGGGGTAGTGTCAAGGTGCATGCCATGGTGCCCGTGAGGCCTATCAATGTCAGGGGCAGTGTCAGGGCATGCCCCGTGGGGCTTGTNGTTAAGGTGCATGCCATGGTGCCCGTGGGGCCTATCAATGTCAAGGGCAGTGTCAGGGTATGCCCCGTGGGGCTTGTCAGCGTTAGGGGCAGTGTCATGGCATGGCCCGTGGGGCTTGTCAGGGTCAGGGGCAGTGTCAGGGGGCATGCCATGGTGCCCGTGGGGCTTGTCAGGGTCAGGGGCAGTGTCAAGGGGCATGCCATGGTGCCCGTGGGGTTTGTCAGGGTCGGGGCCAGTGTTAGGGCATGGCTCGTGGGGCTTGTCAGTGTCAGGGGCAGTGTCAGGGCATGCCCCGTGGGGCTTGTCAGCGTCAGAGGCAGTGTCATGGCAGGGCCCGTGGGACTTCTCAGGGTTAGGGGCAATGTCAGGGCATGCCCCGTGGGGCTTGTCAGCATTAGGAGCACTGTCATGGCATGGCCCGTGGGGCTTGTCAGGGTCAGTGTCACGGGGCAGGCCATGGTGCCCGTTGGGATTGTCAAGGTCAGGGGTAGTGTCAAGGGGCATGCCATGTTGCCCGTGTGGATTGTCAGGGTCAGGGACAGTGTCAGGGCTTGGCCTGTGGGGCTTGTCAGGGTCAGGGGCATGGCATGGTGCCCGTGGGGCTTGTCAGGGTCAGCAGCAGTGTCAGGGCATGGCCCGTGGGGCTTGTCAGTGTCAGGGGCAGGGTCAAGGTGCATGCCATGTTGCCCGTGGGGCTTTTCAGTGTCAGGGGCAGTGTCAGGACATGCCCCACGGGGCTTGTCAAGATCAGGGGCAGTGTCAAGGGGCATGCCTTGGTGCCCGTGGGGTTTGTCAGGGTTAGGGGCAGTCTCAGGGCCTGGCCCGTGGGGCTTGTCAGGGTCAGGGGCAGTGTCAAGGCATGGCCCGTGGGGCTTGTCTGGGTCAGGGGCTTCTCAAGGGGCATGCCATGGTGCTCGTGGGCCTTGTCAGGGTCAACGGCTCTACTAGGGCATGGCCCGTGGGGCTTGTCAGGGTTAGGCGCAGTGTCAAGGGGCATGCCATGGTGCCCGTGGGGCTTGTCAGGGTCAGCGGCTCTGTTAGGGCATGGCCCGTGGGGCTTGTCAGGTTCAGGGGCAGACTAAAGGGGCATGCCATGGTGCCCGTGGGGCTTGTCAGGGTTAGGGGCAGTGTCAGGGCAACGCCCGGGGGGCATTTCAATGTCAGGGGCAGTTTTAAGGTGCATGCCATGGTGCCCGTGGGGCTTGTCAAGGTCAGGGGCAGTGTCAAGGGGCTTGCCATGGTGCCCGTGGGACGTGTCAGGCTCAGCGGCCGTGTCAGGGCTTGGCCCGTGGGGCTTGTCATTGTCAGGGGCAGTGTCAAGGGGCTTGCCATGGTGCCCGTGGGACGTGTCAGGCTCAGCGGCCGTGTCAGGGCATCGCCCGTGGGGCTTGTCAGTGTCAGGGGCAGTGTCAAGGTGCATGCCATGGTGACCGTGGGTCATATCATTGTCAGGGGTAGTGTCAGGGCATGCCCCGTGGGGAGCGTCAGCGTTAGGGGCAGTGTCAGGGCATGGCCCGTGGGGCTTGTCAGGGTCAGGGGCAGTGTCGAGGGGCATGCCATGGTGCCTGTGGGGCTTCTGAGGGTCAGGGGTAGTGTCAGGGCATGGCCCGCGGGGCCTGTCAGTGTCAGGGGCAGTGTCAAGGGGCATGCCATGGAGCCCGTGAGGATTGTCAGGGTCAGGGGCTGTGTTAAGGGGCATGCCATGTTGCCCGTGGGGATTATCAGGATCAGAGGCAGTGTCAGGGCTTGTTCCGTTGGGCTGTTCAAGGTCAGGGGCAGTGTCAAGGGGCATGCCATGGTTCCCGTGGGCCTTGTAAGGGTCAGCGGCAGTGACAGGGCATGGCCCGAGGGGCTTGTCAGTGTTTGGGGCAGTGTTAAGGTGCATGCCATGGTGCCCGTGGGGCTTATCAGTGTCAGGGGTAGTTCAGGGCATGCCCCGTGGGGCCTGTCAGCGTTAGGAGCACTGTCAGGGCATGGCCCGTGGGGCTTGTCAGGGTCAGGGGCAGTGTCACGGGGCATGCCATGGTGCCCGTGGGGATTCTCAGGGTCAGGGGCAGTGTCAAGGGGCATGCCATGTTGCCCGTGTGGATTGTCAGGGTCAGGGGCAGTGTCAGGGCTTGGCCTGTGGGGCTTGTCAGGGTCAGGGGCAGTGTCAAGGCGCATGCCATGGTGCCCGTCGGGCTTGTCAGGGTCAGCAGCAATGTCAGGGCATGGCCCGTGGGGCTTGTCAGTGTCAAGGGCAGTGTCAAGGTGCATGCCATGGTGCCCGTGGGGCTTCTCAGTGTCAGGGGCAGTGTCAGGACATGCCCCGTGGGGCTTGTCAGCGTCAGTGGCAATGTCATGGCAAGGCCCGTGGGCTTGTCAAGGTCAGGGGCAGTGTCAAGGGGCATGCCATGGTGCCCGTGGGGTTTGCCAGGGTTAGGGGCAGTGTCAGGGCCTGGCCCGTGGGGCTTGTCAGGGTCAGGGTCAGTGTCAAGGGGCATGCCACTGTGCCCGTGGGGATTTTCAGGGTCAGGGGCAGCGTCAACGGGCATGCCATGGTGCCCCTGGGGCTTGTCCGGGTCCGGAGCAGTGTTAGGGCTTGGCCGATGGGGCTTGTTAGGGTCAGGGGCAGTGTCAAGGGGCTTGCCATGGTGCCCGTGGGGTTTGTCAGGGTCAGGGGCAGTGTCAGGGCATGGCTCGTGGGGCTTGTCAGTGTCAGGGGCAGTGTCAAGGTGCATGCCATGGTGCCCGCGGGGCTTATCAGTGTCAGGGGCAGTGTCAGGTCATCGCTCGTGGGGCTTGTCAGTGTCAGGGGCAGTGTCAAGGTGCATGCCATGGTGCCCGTGGGGCTTATCAGTGTCAGGGGCAGTGTCAAGGGCATGCCATGGTGCCCGTGGGGATTTTCAGGGTCAGGGGCAGTGACAAGGGGCACGCCATGTTACCCGTGGGGATTGTCAGGGTCAGGGGCAGTGTCAGAGCTTGTTCCGTGGGGCTGTTCAAGGTCAGGGGCAGTGTCAAGGTGCATGCCATGGTTCCCGTGGGGCTTGTCAGGGTCAGCGGCAGTAACAGGGCATGGCCCGAGGGGCTTTTCAGTGTCTGGGGCAGTGTCAAAGTGCATGCCATGGTGCCCGTGGGGCTTATCAGTGTTAGGGGCAGTGTCAGCGCAAGCCCCGTGGGGCTTGTCAGCGTCAGGAGCAGTGTCTAGGCATGGCCCGTCGGTTAGGGTCAGGGGCAGTGTCACGGGGCATGCCATGGTGCCCGTGGGGTTTGTCAGGCTCAGCGGCAGTGTCAGGGCATGGCCCGTGGGGCTTGTCAGTGTCAAGGGCAGTGTCAAGGTTCATGCCATGGTGCCCGTGGGGCTTATTAGTGTCAGGGGCAGTGTTAGGGCATGCCCCGTGGGGCTTGCCAGCGTCAGGGGCAGCGTCAGGGCATGGCCCGTGGGGCTTGTCAGGGTCAGGTGCAGTGTCGAGGGGCATGCCATGGTGCCTGTGGGGCTTCTCAGGGTCAGGGGTAGTGTCCGGGCATGGCCCGTGGGGCCTGTCCGTGTCAGGGGCAGTGTCAAGGGCATGCCATGGTGCCCGTGGGGATTTTCAGGGTCAGGGGCAGTGACAAGGGGAACGCCATGTTGCCCGTGGGGATTGTCAGGGTCAGGGGCAGGGTCAGGGCTTGTTCCGTGGGCTGTTCAAGCTCAGGGGCAGTGTCAAGGAGCATGCCATGGTTCCCGTGGGGCTTGTCAGGGTCAGCGGCAGTGACAGGGCATGGCCCGAGGGGCTTTTCAGTGTCTGGGGCAGTGTCAAGGTGCATGCCATGGTGCCCGTGGGGCTTATCAGTGTCAGGGGCAGAGTCAGCGCAAGCCCCGTGGGGCTTGTCAGCGTCAGGAGCAGCGTCAGGGCATGGTCCGTGGGTCAGGGTCAGGGGCAGTGTCACGGGGCGTGCCATGGTGCCAGTGGGGATTGTCAGGGTTAGGCGCAGTGTCTAGGGGCATGCCATGTTTCTCGTGTGGATTGTCAGGGTTAGGGGCAGTGTCAGGGCTTGGCCCGTGGGGCTTGTCGGGGTCAGGGGCAGTGTCAAGGGGCATGCCATGGTGCCCGTGGGTCTTGTCAGGGTCAGCGGCAGTGTCAGGGCATGGCTCGTGGGGCTTGTCAGAGTCAGGGGCAACGTCAAGGTGCATGCCATGGTGCCCGCGGGGCTTATCAGTGTCAGGGGCAGTGTCAGGGCATGCCCCGTGGGGCTTGTCAGCGTCAGGGGCAGTGTCATGGCATGGCCCATGGGGCTTGTCAGCGTTAGGGGCAGTGTCAAGGGGCATGCCTTGGTGCCCGTGGGGTTTGTCAGGGTCAGGGGCAGTGTCACGGCATGGCTCGTTGGGCTTGTCAGTGTCAGGCGCAGTGTCAAGGGGCATGCCATGGTGCCCGTGGGGCTTGTCAGCGTCAGGGGCAGTGTCAAGGCATGGCCCGTGGGGCTTGTCTGGGACAGGGGCTTGTCAAGGGGCATGCCAAGGTGCTCGTGGGGCTTGTCAGGGTCAACGGCTCTGGTAGGCCAAGGCCCGTGGGGCTTGTCAGGGTTAGGGGCAGTGTCAAGGGGCATGCCATGGTGCCCGTGGGGCTTGTCAGGGTCAGCGGCTCTGTTTGGGCATGGCCCGTGGGGCTTGTCAGGTTCAGGGCCAGACTAAAGGGGCATGCCATGGTGCCCGTGGGGATTTTCAGGGTCTGGGGCAGTGAGAAGGGGAATGCCATGTTGCCCGTGGGGATTGTCAGGGTCAGGGGCAGTGTCAGGGCTTGTTCCGTGGGGCTGTTCAAGCTCAGGGGCAGTGTCAAGGAGCATGCCATTGTTCCCGTGGGGCTTGTCAGGGTCAGCGGCAGTGACAGGGCATGGCCCGAGGGGCTTTTCAGTGTCTGGGGCAGTGTCAAGGTGCATGCCATGGTGCCCGTGGGGCTTATCAGTGTCAGGGGCAGTGTCAACGCAACCCCCGTGGGGCTTGTCAGCATCAGGAGCAGCTTCAGGGCATGGTCCGTGGGTCAGGGTCAGGGGCAGTGTCACGGGGCGTGCCATGGTGCCAGTGGGGATTGTCAGTGTTAGCGGCAGTGTCTAGGGGCATGCCATGTTGCTCGTGTGGATTGTCAGGGTTAGGGGCAGTGTCAGGGCTTGGCCCGTGGGGCTTGTCTGGGTCAGGGGCAGTGTCAAGGGGCATGCCATGGTGCCCGTGGGTCTTGTCAAGGTCAGCGGCAGTGTTAGGGCATGGCTCGTGGGGATTGTCAGAGTCAGGGGCAATGTCAAGGTGCATGCCATGGTGCCCGCGGGGCTTATCAGTGTCAGGGGCAGTGTCAGGGCATGGCTCGTGGGGCTTGTCAGTGTCAGGGGCAGTGTCAAGGTGCATGCCATGGTGCCCGTGGGGCTTATCAGTATCAGGGGCAGTGTCAGGGCATGCCCCGTGGGCCTTGTCAGCATCAGAGGCAGTGTCATGGCATGGCCCGTGGGGCTTGTCAGGGTCAGGGGCAGTGTCAGGGCATTCCCCGTGGGGCTTGTCAGCATTAGGAGCACAGTCAGGGCATGGCCCGTGGGGCTTGTCAGGGTCAGGGGCAGTGTCACGGGGCATGCCATGGTGCCCGTGGGGATTGTCAGGGTCAGGGGCCGTGTCAAGGGGTATGCCATGCTGCCCTTGTGGATTGTCAGGGTCAGGGGCAGTGTCAGGGCTTGGCCTGTGGGGCTTGTCAGGGTCAGGGGCAGTGTCAAGGGGCATGCCATGGTGCCCGTGGGGCTTGTCAGGGTCAGCGGCAGTGTCAGGGCATGGCCCGTGGGGCTTGACAGTGTCAGGGGCAGTGTCAAGGAGCATGCCATGGTGCCCGTGGGGATTGTCAGTGTCAGGCGCAGTGTCAAAGGGCATGCAATGTTGCCCGTGGGGATTGTCAGGCTCAGGGGCAGTGTCAGGGCTTGGCCCGTGGGGCTTGTCAGGGTCAGGGGCAGTGTCAAGGGGCATGCCATGGTGCCCGTGGGACTTTTCAGTGTCAGGGGCAGTGTCAGCACATGCCCCACAGGGCTTGTCAAGGTCAGGGGCAGTGTCAAGGGGCATGCCTTGGTGCCCGTGGGGTTTGTCAGGGTTAGGGGCAGTGTCAAGGAGCATCGCCCGTGGGGCTTGTCAGGGTCAGGTGCAGTGTCGAGGGGCATGCCATGGTGCCTGTGGGGCTTCTCAGGGTCAGGGGTAGTGTCAGGGCATGGCCCGTGGGGCCTGTCAGTGTCAGGGGCAGTGTCAAGGGCATGCCATGGTGCCCGTGGGGATTTTCATAGTCAGGGGCAGTGACAAGGGGAACGCCATGTTGCCCGTGGGGATTGTTAGGGTCAGGGGCAGTGTCAGGGCTTGTTCCGTGGGGCTGTTCAAGCTCAGGGGCAGTGTCAAGGAGCATGCCATGGTTCCCGTGGGGCTTGTCAGGGTCAGCGGCAGTGACAGGGCATGGCCCGAGGGCTTTTCAGTGTCTGGGGCAGTGTCAAGGTGCATGCCATGGTGCCCGTGGGGCTTATCAGTGTCAGGGGCAGTGTCAGCGCAAACCCCGTGGGGCTTGTCAGCGTCAGGAGCAGCGTCAGGGCATGGTCCGTGGGTCAGGGTCAAGGGCAGTGTCACGGGGCGTGCCATGGTGCCAGTGGGGATTGTCAGGGTTAGGGGCAGTGTCTAGGGGCATGCCATGTTGCTCGTGTGGATTGTCAGGGTTAGGGGCAGTGTCAGGGCTTGGCCCGTGGGGCTTGTCGGGGTCAGGGGCAGTGTCAAGGGGCATGCCATGGTGCCCGTGGGTCTTGTCAGGGTCAGCGGCAGTGTCAGGGCATGGCTCGTGGGGCTTGTCAGAGTCAGGGGCAATGTCAAGGTGCATGCCATGGTGCCTGCGGGGCTTATCAGTGTCAAGGGCAGTGTCAGGGCATGCCCCGTGGGGCTTGTCAGCGTCAGGGGCAGTGTCATGGCATGGCCCATGGGGCTTGTCAGCGTTAGGGGCAGTGTCAAGGGGCATGCCATGGTGCCCGTGGGGTTTGTCAGGGTCAGGGGCAGTGTCACGGCATGGCTCGTTGGGCTTGTCAGTGTCAGGGGCAGTGTCAAGGGGCATGCCATGGTGCCCGTGGGGTTTGTCAGGGTTAGGGGCAGTGTCAGGGCCTGGCCCGTGGGGCTTGTCAAGGCCAGAGGCAGTGTCAAGGGGCATGCCATGGTGCCCGTGGGGTTTGTCAGGGTTAGGGGCAGTGTCAGGGCCTGGCCCGTGGGGCTTGTCAGGGACAGTTGCAGTGTCAAGACGCATGCCACTGTGCCCGTGGGGATTGTCAGGGTCAGGGGCAGTGTCAAGGGCTTGTTCCGTTGGGCTGTTCAAGGTCAGGGCCAGTGTCAAGGGGCATGCCATGGTTCCCGTGGGGCTTGTCAGGGTCAGCGGCAGTGACAGGGCATGGCCCGAGGGGCTTGTCAGTGTCTGGGGCAGTGTTAAGGTGCATGCCATGGTGTTCGTGGGGCTTATCAGTGTCAGGGGCAGTGTCAGGGCAAGCCCCGTGGGGCTTGTCAGCGTCAGGAGCAGTGTCAGGGCATGGCCCGTGGGTCAGGGTCAGGGGCTATGTCATGGGGCGTGCCATGGTGCCCGTGGGGATTGTCAGGGTCAGGGGCAGTGTCAAGGGGCTTCCCATGTTGCTCGTGTGGATTGTCAGGGTTAGGGGCAATGTCAGGGCTTGGCCCGTGACGCTTGTCGGGGTCAGGGGCAGTGTTAAGGGGCATGTCATGGTGCCCGTTGGTCTTGTCAGGGTCAGCGGCAGTGTCAGGACGTGGCTCGTGGGGCTTGTCAGTGTCAGGGGCAGTGTCAAGGTGCATGCCATGGTGCCCGTGGGGCCTATCAGTGTCAGGGGCAGTGTCAAGGCTTGTTCCGTTGGGCTGTTCAAGGTCAGGGGCAGTGTCAAGGGGCATGCCATGGTTCCCGTGGGGCTTGTCAGGGTCAGCGCCAGTGACAGGGCATGGCCCGAGGGGCTTGTCAGTGTTTGGGGCAGTGTCAAGGTGTATGCCATTGTGCCCGTGGGGCTTATCAGTGTCAGGGGCAGTGTCAGGGCATGCCCCGTGGGGCTTGTCAGGGTCAGGGGCAGTGTCACGGGGCATGCCATGGTGCCCGTGGGGATTCTCAGGGTCAGGGGCAGTGTCAAGGGGCATGCCATGGTGCCCGTCGGGCTTGTCAGGGTCAGCGGCAATGTCAAGGCATGGCCCGTGGGGCTTGTCAGTCTCAGGGGCAGTGTCAAGGTGCATGCCATGGTGCCCGTGGGGCTTATCAGTGTCAGGGGCAGTGTCAGGGCATGCCCCGTGGGGCTTGTCAGGGTCAGGGGCAGTGTCACGGGGCATGCCATGGTGCCCGTGGGGATTCTCAGGGTCAGGGGCAGTGTCAAGGGGCATGCCATGTTGCCCGTGTGGATTGTCAGGGTCAGGGGCAGTGTCAGGGCTTAGCCTGTGGGGCTTGTCAAGGTCAGGGGCAGTGTCAAGGGGCATGCCATGGTGCCCGTGGGGTTTGCCAGGGTTAGGGGCAGTGTCAGGGCCTGGTCCGTGGGGCTTGTCAGGGTCAGGGTCAGTGTCAAGGGGCATGCCACTGTGCCCGTTGGGATTGTCAGGGTCAGGGGCAGTCTCAACGGGCTTGCCATGGTGCCCCTGGGGCTTGTCCGGGTCAGGAGCAGTGTCAGGGCTTGGCCGGTGGGGCTTGTTAAGGTCTGGGGCAGGGTCAAGGGGCTTGCCATGGTGCCGGTGGGGCTTGTCAGGCCCAGCGGCAGTGTCAGGGCATGGCCCCTGGGGCTTGTCAGTGTCAAGGGCAGTGTCAAGGTTCATGCCATGGTGCTCGTGGGGTTATTAGTGTCAGGGGCACTGCTAGGGCATGCCCCGTGGGGCTTGTCAGCGTCAGGGGCAGCGTCAGGGCTTGGCCCGTGGGGCTTGTCAAGGTCAGGTGCAGTGTCGAGGGGAAAACCATGGTGCCTGTGGGGCTTCTCAGGGTCAGGGGTAGTGTCAGGGCATGGCCCGTGGGGCCTGTCAGTGTCAGGGGCAGGGTCAAGGGCATGCCATGGTGCCCGTGGGGATTTTCAGGGTCAGGGGCAGTGACAAGGGGCACGCCATGTTGCCCGTGGGGATTGTCAGGGTCAGGGGCAGTGTCAGGGCTTGTTCCGTGGGGCTGTTCAAGGTCAGGGGCAGTGTCAAGGAGCATGCCATGGTTCCCGTGGGGCTTGTCAGGGTCAGCGGCAGTGACAGGGCATGGCCCGAGGGGCTTTTCAGTGTCTGGGGCAGTGTCAAGGTGCATGCCATGGTGCCCGTGGGGCTTATCAGTGTCAGGGGCAGTGTCAACGCAACCCCCGTGGGGCTTGTCAGCATCAGGAGCAGCTTCAGGGCATGGTCCGTGGGTCAGGGTCAGGGGCAGTGTCACGGGGCGTGCCATGGTGCCAGTGGGGATTGTCAGTGTTAGCGGCAGTGTCTAGGGGCATGCCATGTTGCTCGTGTGGATTGTCAGGGTTAGGGGCAGTGTCAGGGCTTGGCCCGTGGGGCTTGTCGGGGTCAGGGGCAGTGTCAAGGGGCATGCCATGGTGCCCGTGGGTCTTGTCAAGGTCAGCGGCAGTGTTAGGGCATGGCTCGTGGGGATTGTCAGAGTCAGGGGCAATGTCAAGGTGCATGCCATGGTGCCCGCGGGGCTTATCAGTGTCAGGGGCAGTGTCAGCGCAAACCCCGTGGGGCTTGTCAGCGTCAGGGCATGGCCCGTGGGTCAGGGTCAGGGGCAGTGTCACGGGGCGTGCCATGGTGCCAGTGGGGATTGTCAGGGTCAGGGGCAGTGTCTAGGGGATGCCATGTTGCTCGTGTGGATTGTCAGGGTTAGGGGCAGTGTCAGGGCTTGGCCCGTGGGGCTTGTCGGGGTCAGGGGCAGTGTCAAGGGGCATGCCATGGTGCCCGTGGGTCTTGTCAGGGTCAGCGGCAGTGTCAGGGCATGGCTCGTGGGGCTTGTCAGTGTCAGGGGCAATGTCAAGGTGCATGCCATTGTGCCCGTGGGGCTTATCAGTGTCAGGGGCAGTGTCAGGGCATGCCCCGTGGGGCTTGTCAGCGTCAGGAGCTGTGTCAGGGCATGGCCCGTGGGTCAGGGTCAGGGGCAGTGTCACGGGGCGTGCCATGGTGCCTGTGGGGCATCTCAGGGTCAGGGGTAGTGTCAGGGCATGGCCCGTGGGGCCTGTCAGTGTCAGGGGCAGTGTCAAGGGGCATGTTATGGTGCCCGTGGGGATTGTCAGGGTCAGGGCCAATGACAAGGGGCATGCCATGTTGCCCGTGGGGACTGTCAGGTTCAGGGGCAGTGTCAAGGAGCATGCCATGGTTCCCGTGCGGATTGTCAGGGTCAACGGCAGTGACAGGGCATGGCCCGAGGGGCTTGTCAGTGTCTGGGGCAGTGTTAAGGTGCATGCCATGGTGCTCGTGGGGCTTATCAGTGTTAGGGGCAGTGTCAGGGCAAGCCCCGTGGTGCTTGTCAGCGTCAGGAGCAGTGTCAGGGCATGGCCCGTGGGTCAGGGTCAGGGGTAGTGTCACGGGGCGTGCCATGGTGCCTGTGGGGATTGTCAGGGTCAGGGGCAGTGTCAAGGGGCTTCCCATGTTGCTCGTGTGGATTGTTAGGGTTAGGGGCAGTGTCAGGGCTTGGCCCGTGAGGCTTGTCGGGGTCAGGGGCAGTGTCAAGGGGCATGCCATGGTGCCCGTGGTTCTTGTCAGGGTCAGCGGCAGTGTCAGGGCATGGCTCGTGGGGCTTGTCAGTTTCAGGGGCAGTGCCAAGGTGCATGCCAGGGTGCCCGTGGGGCCTATCAGTGTCAGGGGCAGTGTCAGGGCATGCCCCGTGGGGCTTGTCAGCGTCAGGGGCAGTGTGATGGCATGGCCCGTGGGGCTAGTCAGGGTCAGGGGCAGTGTCAAGGGGCATGCCATGGTGCCCGTGGGGTTTCCCAGGGTCAGGGGCAGCGTCAGGGCTTGGCTCGTGGGGCTTGTCAGTGTCAGGGGCAGTGTCAAGGTTCATGCCACGGTGCCCGTGGGGCTTATCAGTGTCAGGGGCAGTGTCAGGGCAAGCCCCGTGGGGCTTGTCAGCGTCAGAGGCAGTGTCATGGCGTGGCCCGTGGGGCTTGTCAGGGTTAGGGGTAATGTCAGGGCATGCCCCGTGGGGCTTGTCAGCGTTAGGAGCACTGTAAGGGATGGCCCGTGGGGCTTGTCAGGGTCAGGGGCAGTGTCACGGGGCATGCCATGTTGCCCGTGTGGATTGTCAGGGTCAGGGGCAGTGTCAGGGCTTGGCCTGTAGGGCTTGTCGGGGTCCGGGGCAGTGTCAAGGGGCATGCCATGGTGCCCGCTGGGCTTGTCAGGGTCAGCGATAGTGTCAGGGCTTGGCCCGTGGGGCTTGTCAGTGTCAGGCGCAGTGTCAAGGTGCATGCCATGGTGCCCGTGGGGCTTATCAGTGTTAGGGGCAGTGTCAGGACATGCCCCGTGGGGCTTGTCAGCGTCAGTGGCAGTGTCATGGCATGGCCCATGGGGCTTGTCAAGGTCAGGGGCAGTGTCAAAGGGCATGCCATGGTGCCTGTGGGGTTTGTCAGGGTTAGGGGCAGTGTTAGGGCCTAGCCTGTGGGGCTTTTCAGGGTCAGGGGCAGTGTCAAGGGGCATGCCACTGTTCCCGTGGGGATTGTCAGGGTCAGGGGCAGTGTCAAGGGCTTGTTCCGTTGGGCTCTTCAAGGTCAGGGGCAGTGTCAAGGGGTATGCCATGGTTCGCGTGGGGCTTGTCAGGGTCAGCGGCAGTGACAGGGCATGGCCCGAGGGGCTTGTCAGTGTTTGGGGCAGTGTCAAGGTGCATGCCATGGTGCCCGCGGGGCTTATCAGGCTCAGGGGCAGAGTCAGGGCATGCCCCGTGGGGCTTGTCAGCGTTAGGAGCACTGTCAGGGCATGGCCCGTGGGGCTTGTCAGGGTCAGGGGCAGTGTCACGGGGCATGCCATGGTGCCCGTGGGGATTGTCAGGGTCAGGGGCAGTGTCAAGGGGCATGCCATGTTACCCGTGTGGATTGTCAGGGTCAGGGGCAGTGTCAAGGTCCATGCCATGGTGCCCGTGGGGCTTATCAGTGTCCGGGGCAGTGTCAGGACACGCCCCGTGGGGCTTGTCAGCGTCAGTGGCAGTGTCATGGCATGGCCCGTGGGGCTTGTCAAGGTCAGGGGCAGTGTCAAGGGGCATGCGATGGTTCCCGTGGGGTTTGTCAAGGTTAGGGGCAGTGTCAGGGCCTGGCCCGTGGGGCTTGTCAGGGTCAGGGGCAGTGTCAAGGGGCATGCCATGGTGCCCGTGGGGCTTGTCAGCGTCAGGGGCAGTGTCAAGGCATGGCCCGTGGCGCTTGTCTGGGACAAGGGCTTGTCAAGGGGCATGCCATGGTGCTCGTGGGCCTTGTCAGGGTCAACGGCTCTACTAGGGCATGGCCCGTGGAGCTTGTCAGGGTTAGGGGCAGTGTCAAGGGGCATGCCATGGTGCCCGTGGGGCTTGTCAGGGTCAGCGGCTCTGTTAGGGCGTGGCCTGTGGGGCTTGTCAGGTTCAGGGGCAGACTAAAGGGGCATGCTATGGTGCCCGTGGGGCTTGTCAGGGTTAGGGGCAGTGTCAGGGCGAGGCCCGTGGGGCATGTCAGTGTCAGGGGCAGCGTCAAGGTGCATGCCATGGTGCCCGTGGGGATTGTCCGTGTCAGGGGCAGTGTCAAGGGGCATGCCATGTTGCCCGTGGAGATTGTCAGGCTCAGGGGCAGTGTCAGGGCTTGGCCAGTGGGGCTTGTCAGGCTCAGGGGCAGTGTCAAGGGGCATGCCATGGTGCCCGTGGGACTTGTCAGGCTCAGCGGCAGTGTCAGGGCATCGCCCGTGGGGCTTGTCAGTGTCAGGGGCAGTGTCAAGGTGCATGCGATGGTGCCCGTGGGGCTTATCAGTGTCAGGGGCAGTGTCAGGGCTTGCCCCGTGGGGAGCGTCAGCGTCAGGGGCAGTGTCAGGGCATGGCCCGTGGGGCTTGTCAGGGTCAGGGGCAGTGTCGAGGGGCATGCCATGGTGCCTGTGGGGTTTCTCAGGGTCAGCGGTAGGGTCAGGGCATGGCCCGTGGGGCCTGTCAGTGTCAGGGGCAGTGTCAAGGGGCATGCCATGAAGCCCGTGAGGATTGTCAGGGTCAGGGGCAGTGTCAAGGGGCATGCCATGTTGCCCGTGGCGATTGTCAGGATCAGGGCCAGTGTCAGGGCTTGTACCATTGGGCTGTTCAAGGTCAGGGGCATGCCATGGTTCCCGTGCGGCTTGTCAGGGTCAGCGGCAGTGACAGGGTGCATTCCCCGTGGGGCTTGTCAGCGTCAGTGGCAGTGTCATGGCATGGCCCGTGGGGCTTGTCAAGGTCAGGAGCAGTGTCAAGGGGCATGCCATGGTGCCCCTGGGGCTTGTCCGGGTCAGGGGCAGTGTCAGGCCTTGGCCCGTGGGGCTTCTCTGGGTCAAGGGCAGTGTCAAGGGGGGTGACATGGTGCCCCTGGGGTTGTCCGGGCCAGGGGCAATGTCGGGCCTTGGCTCGTGGGGATTGTCAGGGTCAGGGGCAGTGTCAGGGCTCTGCCGGTGGGGCTTGTCAGGGTCAGCGGCAGTGTCAAGGGGCTTGCCATGGTGCCCGTGGGGCTTGTCAGGCTCAGCGGCAGTGTCAGGGCATGGCCCGTGGGGCTGCTCAGTGTCAAGGGCAGTGTCAAGGTGCATGCCATGGTGCCCGTGGGGCTTATCAGTGTCAGGGGCAGTGTCAGGGCAAGCCCCGTGGGGCTTGTCAGCGTCAGGAGCAGCGACAAGGGGCATGCCATGTTGCCCGTGGGGATTGTCAGGTTCAGGGGCAGTGTCAGGGCTTGTTCCGTGGGGCCGTTCAAGGTCAGGGCCAATGTCAAGGAGCATGCCATGGTTCCCGTGGGGCTTGTCAGGGTCAGCGGCAGTGACAGGCCATGGCCCGAGGGGCTTGTCAGTGTCAAGGTGCATGCCATGGTGCCCGTGGGGCTTATCAGTGTCAGGGGCAGTGTCAGGGCAAGCCCCGTGGGGCTTGTCAGCGTCAGGAGCAGTGTCAGGGCATGGCCCGTGGGTCAGGGTCAGAGGCAGTGTCACGGGGCGTGCCATGGTGCCCGTGGGGATTGTCAGGGTCAGGGGCAGTGTCAAGGGGCATGCCATGTTGCTCGTGTGGATTGTCAGGGTTAGGGGCTGTGTCAGGGCTTGGCCCGTGGGGCTTGTCGGGGTCAGGGGCAGTGTCAAGGGGCATGCCATGGTGCCCGTCGGGCTTGTCAGGGTCAGCGGCAATGTCAGGGCATGGCCCGTGGGGATTGTCAGTGTCAGGGGCAGAGTCAAGGTGAATGCCATGGTGCCCGTGGGGCTTATCAGTGTCAGGGGCAGTGTCAGGGCATGCCCCGTGGGGAGCGTCAGCGTCAGGGGCAGTGTCAGGGCCTAGCCCGTTGGGCTTGTCAGGGTCAGGGGCAGTGTCAAGGGGCGTGCCATGGTGCCCCTGGGGCTTGTCCGGTTCAGGAGCAGTGTCGGGGCTTGGCTGGTGGGGCTTGTTAGGGTCCGGGGCAGTGTCAAGGGGCTTGCCATGGTGCCCGTGGGGCTTGTCAGGCTCAGCGGCAGTGTCAGGGCATGGCCCGTGGGGCTTGTCAGGGTCAAGGGCAGTGTCAAGGTTCATGCCATGGTGCCCGTGGGGCTTATTAGTGTCAGGGGCAGTGTTAGGGCATGCCCCGTGGGGCTGGTCAGCGTCAGGGGCAGCGTCAGGGCATGGCCCGTGGGGCTTGTCAGGGTCAGGCGCAGTGTCGAAGGGCATGCCATGGTGCCTGTGGGGCTTCTCAGGGTCAAGGGTAGTGTTAGGGCATGGCCCGTGGGCCTGTCAGTCTCAGGGGCAGTGTCAAGGGCATGCCATGGTGCCCGTGGGGATTTTCAGGGTCAGGGGCAGTGACAAGGGGCATGCCATGTTGCCCATGGGGATTGTCAGGGTCAGGGGCAGTGTCAGGGCTTGTTCCGTGGGGATGTTCAAGGTCAGGGGCAGTGTCAAGGAGCATGCCATGGTTCCCGTGGGGCTTGTCAGGATCAGTGGCAGTGACAGGGCATGGCCCGAGGGGCTTTTCAGTGTCTGGGGCAGTGTCAAGGTGCATGCCATGGTGCCCGTGGGGCTTATCAATGTCAGGGGCAGTGTCAGCGCAAGCCCCGTGGGGCTTGTCAGCGTCAGGAGCAGTGTCAGGGCATGGCCCGTGGGTCACGGTCTGGGGTAGTGTCAAGGTGCATGCCATGGTGCCAGTGGGGATTGTCAGGGTCAGGGGCAGTGTCAAGGGGCATGCCATGTTGCTCGTGTGGATTGTCAGGGTTAGGGGCAGTGTCAGGGCTTGGCCCGTGGGGCTTGTCGGGGTCAGGGCCAGTGTCAAGGGGCATGCCATGGTGCCCGTGGGTCTTGTCAGGGTCAGCGGCAGTGTCAGGGCATGGCTCGTGGGGCTGGTCAGTATCAGGGGTAATGTCAAGGTGCATGCCATGGTGCCCGTGAGGCTTATCAGTGTCAGGGGCAGTGTCAGGGCATGCCCCGTGGGGCTTGTCAGCATCAGGGGCAGTGTCAAGGTGCATGCCATGGTGCCCGTGGGGCTTATAAGTGTCAAGGCCAGTGTCAGCGCAAGCCCCGCGGGGCTTGTCAGCGTCAGGAGCAGTGTCAGGGCATGCCCCGTGGGTCAGGGTCAGGGGCAATGTCACGGGGCGTGCCGTGGTGCCAGTGGGGAATGTCAGGGTCAGGGGCAGTGTCAAGGGGCATGCAATGTTATTCGTGTGGATTGTCAGGGTTAAGGGCAGTGTCAGGGCTTGGCCCGTGGGGCTTGTCGGGGTCAGGTGCAGTGTCAAGGGGCATGCCATGGTGCCCGTGGGTCTTGTCAGGGTCAGCAGCAGTGTCAGGGCATGGCTCGTGGGGCTTGTCAGTGTCAGGGGCAATGTCAAGGTGCATGCCATGGTGCCCGTGGGGCTTATCAGTGTCAGGGGCAGTGTCAGGGCATGCCCCGTGGGGCTTGTCAGCGTCAGAGGCAGTCTCATGGCATGGCCCGTGGGGCTTGTCAGGGTCAGGGGCAGTGTCAGGGCATGCCAGTTAGCAGATATATGTCATGAACGGGGGCAGGTAACCTTGTGTTGCATGTCTCGACGCTTCAAATGTCCGTTCAATCCCAAGCGGAATTTGGGGGCGTCACAGGTGGTATCAGAGCAATACGTCTCTGGGTTATAAATCCACATGTCCTTAGGAAATGCACCAAATACTAGGCTTGAGATTTTAGTATTCATTAGGCTTGAATTTCTTCGAGATCATGTGCAGAAAAGCGATATAGTATTAGAGTTCACAAACACATGATCAGTTAGCAGATATATTCACAAAACCTTTACCAGAAGATAGATTATATATGATTAGAAGAGAAATAGGTATGAAGCATGTTACGAATATCTCTTAAAGGATAAACCAGAGTTCATAAATATAGAGAGATTTAAAAAAAAAAAAAAAAGCTTCTACATAAACTTGAGGTTCTTAGCCTCATGTTGGAGACGCTCATTCTCTTCATACAATATCATGTCATCCCTATTCATGGGAGCTGGCAAGCGGAATGAAGAATCCAATAGAGTTTTCAGCTGTTTATTCTGCTGCCGAAGGATTCCTTCCCTGGTGTGAGACTCTTGAACAATTCGTTGAAGTACAACAATTTGTTCTTTAAGCCTTTCAACCTCATGGTTTTTGGCTTGTACCCGCTGGGAAAAAGCAATAATAGAGGATGAGTAGCGAGTCCCAAGACTCACCAAGTCGTAGACAGCATCGGAGTCTGACTTATTAGCCATACTAGTATTTTCTTGCTGCAGCATGGCACCTATGGCAGCTGCAGAAAGGACAGGAGGTTGAGGTGCTGAATACCTCATGGTTGGATCTAGAGAAATGTTAGAAGAGTGAGCCATGGAGAAAAGAATTGAAAACTTAAGGCGAGAATGTTGAAGGAATGCAGAGGAGTTATAGAGATGAGAATAAGTTTTGATGCATATTGGATTGAGTTGAAGACTGATTTTATAGAGATAACATAAAGAAGAAGACAAACTTTTATCTCTTCAAATCTTATTTAGTCAAAAGAAATACAAGATCTGCTGGACACGCTTTGTCAAAAGTTTCTTTCTAAGCCAGCTAGATTAACAGTAGTTTGTCCCTATTTCTCTAGAAAACGATGAACCTCTGCTGTTAGCTGCCGATGTTGACCCTGTATCTGAATCCTTTCTCGTTCCAGCTCTTCTATTCGTGGTTGCAGATCATGAGCATACCAATCTGCAAATTTCTTCAACTCTTGGTTTTCTTGCTGTAGCCTTTTATTTTCTCTATCCTTATTAGCAAGCTTCTGTTGTAACTCAGATATTTGGATGTTAAGATGATCAATCTCACTTACCCTCGCCAGTAACCTCCGAGACATGATCGTAACAGAGGCAGCATATTGACTACTGAGCTTCCATGATTCTGTAATAATCTCAGAATCAGTCCTACTAGAAGAACAGTTCGCTGCTCCTATCGTAGTATTGACGACCTCAGGAGAGAAGATTGATGGTTGATGCGTCAAGGGTTCCTGATTCAAGTCTGGAACATTAGTGGAAGAGTTTTGCCCAGCCATTATTTTGTTATGGAAAAACAAAACACAGGTCAAGAAGCGATGTTTTTTCTTTCCGATGGATGAAGATGATCCTGTTTCTTTATAGAAACTCAAAGCCTTCAATCACGGTTGTCATCAACATCAGGCGTTTGTTCAAATCACTAGCCGTATTAAATTCATAGAGTAGGCCCCGAGACTTTGCAGCACTTGTCGGGTCACGGACGGTTCTTTTTTTTTTAAACTATCTACAGTGTTTTAAGCGTGTTTTATGTTTGTACTTGCGTCGATTTCGAGGACGAAATCTTTTTTTTAGGAGGGGAGGATGTAACAGCCCGCTAGAAATTCAATGGTGGAATTTCTATAGACATTAGAAATCTCGTGAAAACCCCATAAGTTTTTACGAATCGGCTAATCGCATAAGTTCTAGTATGTCAACATAATTAGTTTTATCACTCACTATGGTGCCAGAAATGTGATTTTATTTGTTTGAGGTAGTTAGAAGTGTCAGATTACGTTATAGTTTACGCCACTAGACTCAGTTGAATATTTAGGATTTTTCAGTACTAAGTTTATTATGCACTTTTTCGGAGTGAATAGTAACCTCGATAAGCGTACTAAGTGCAGTGGTTTCAAAATCACAGTGTGAAATGTCCAAATTAGGTTAGAGAAGTTTTATTTGGACACTTGGCAAGATCTTAACCACACATAATGAATAGTATTAGATACTTGGCACAAAGAGAAACCATTAGATGGATTTGTGAAGGAAATCAATGTGTGAGATCATGCCACCTAAGCAAAACAGTTTTTTTTCATCTGATCAACCAAATTGAGTTAGATGAAGAGGGTTTCAACCCTAGTAAAACCCTAAATGGTTGGAATCCTTTTGAAACCCCAAAAACTTGGTTGAAACCGAAACCCTAAACGGTTTCCCCAAACCCTAAAGTTGGCATTCAAACCCTTTTTGATCCAATTTCTAGTATTGTGTTTAATCACTTGATTAAATCACTTTCACATGCTATTAATTTCTCAAATTCCTATTATGACATCTTTATCCAACATTTTAAACCTTAGAAATTTGATTGGGCCAAGAAAAATTGGATTTGGGCTTGATAGCATCTCAAACCCTAACCAAACCCCCTTTAAACCCCAAATTGAAGCCCACTTGGTTGAGGCCCACTAAGGCCCACTAAAGCCCACGAATTTTGGCCACCTTGGCATAGCTTCTTGGAGAAATTTCCTCCCCCACTTGGCAGACCATTCATTGCATCAAGTTGCACTCATTAATATGGAGGAACCCACCCCATCAAGTCCCATGTCTCATAGCCTTTGTAAGTTGTCTTTTGCCCCCCACTATCCTCTACATTATGTCACATGTCTACACCTCCACTCAATGATCATTAAGGTCCAAATATTCTCCCTACAGAAGTCTTGAGTCGTGCAAGACACACTTACTTCACTTTAATCATTTCTTCACCCCGTTCTTAGAGAGAAACCCAAAAGAGCTCTCTCGGGCAGATTTCTGGGTCTTTTTGCGTGGAGTTTTTCGACCCTTTGTAAGTATTTTCACACGATGACTCCTTCATAAAAGTTGTTCCTCTTTGAGTCTAGTTTCCGTAGATGTATTTTTCGTATCATTCCATGGTCATTTGGTCGGTCAAAAGTATTTTTAACCATGGAAAGGTCATTCTGGGCGTGAATCTGGAGAGTGTGTTATGTTTTGGAGTTTTTGACCAAGCTAATGGATATATCTTGGTCCGAAAATTTTATGGAGTGTTCTTAGAATGTGTTTAAGAGTTTTCATTGAGGTTTTGTTGCATGAATAAAGATTTTGATGATAGATTTTATTAGATCTAGAAACATGAAAACTGGAAGTGACAAAACAGTTTTTATTTGGATAAAGTTTGAATATTTTGAGGTTTGATCTTACTCTAAAGGCTTTGATATTTTTATATGATGATCCTAAGTCTCTTATTTTCATGTTAGGATGTTATTTTGGAGATATTTAGTATTAGTTTCAAAGATATGATTTTTCTATGCAAGAGAATTTCGGTTAGGCCTAAGATTTGATGTTTTTAGGTTAGATCCATGTTTTATTGGGTTTTAGCCATGTGATTTTAATTTTGATGGTTGGATATTCTTTAGGACACGTTTTTAAACCATGTGATACTTTATTTCAAAGATCTCACCTTCTTAAGCCATTGATCAAGAGATTTATCAAAGCTAGTTAAGAAAAAGTTTCTGTTTTTGGACTAAGTGTAAAATCAAAAACTCCAAGTGTTATTTTTGTGATTTTGGTGACTTTAGTTTGATGATTTAAAGCATGGTTTATCTGAGGATGATGTTATGAATATGTTAGAAGTAAGATTAGATTTTTTGGAATTCTTGGAGATGTTTTGATTTAAGGACAAAGCTTGTGATTCAAGTGTTTTGATCTTTTTACAAAAAAGTTTGGTGTTGATTATTAGCTTTTTCTAAATGGATGTTTCAAGTATGGTTTTAAACTTAGGATTGGAAGATGTTTGTTGTAAAATTTTGGTTTAAGCATGAGTTTTGAAGTTGGAAGGAATTGTAACAAAAATCAAGAGAAATGGCCTATGGATGTTTCGGCCATAGTGTGTTTTCCATAGTGTTGTTTTGTTTTAAATTTTTTTCTGAGTTGATATTTGAGTTTAGAACAAAATTTACATGAGGAATGTAAATTTTGGAAATTTTTGGAGTTAGGATATGAAATCCTTAAGTTATGGGTAAAATGGTCGTTTTCCCACATGTAGAGGGTAAAATGATAATTTTACTCTAAGATAACTTGTTTCCATGTTTCTAATTGTTAGTAATTAAATTTCTAACTTTTAGAATGACCTTTTACAGTTTCTCGTATATCGCACTTTATTCTCGTAGAACGTGACAATCGAGGTAAGTTAGCCTCTAACTTACTATCAGTTTATTGTGTATGTGTGATGGGTAAGAGAACTACAATTTATGTATGTATGTTATCGTATATGCCATGTCATGCTATGTCATTACATGTTTATCTGCTACGTATGATTTAATCTCTCATGAATAATTATCTGTTACATAATCTTTTCTATCATACAATGATGTATGTTATAAGTATGCCATGTTAAGTATGCCATGAAATGTTATGATTAAATCATATTGTGTCATTTACAAGTATACGCCATGTTAGAAAAGTATATGATATTAATTAATATCTCATGCATTAAGAAAGATAAGACATGTTATGTTACGTATAATACGTGGGGCCACAACAACTGTGGAGTACGTATTATATTTTATGTTACGTGAATACGTGGGGCCACAACAACTGTGGAGTACGTATTATATTTAATGTTACGTATATACGTGGGGCCACAACAACTGTGGAGTACGTATTATATTTTTATGTTACGTGTATACGTGGGGCCACAACAACTGTGGAGTACGTATTATTTTTTATGTTACGTGTATACGTGGGGCCACAACAACTGTGGAGTACGTATTATATTTTATGTTACGTGTATACGTGGGGCCACAACAACTGTGGAGTACGTATTATATTTTATGTTACGTGTATACGTGGGGCCACAACAACTGTGGAGTACGTATTATATTTTATGTTACGTGTATACGTGGGGCCACAACAACTGTGGAGTACGTATTATATTTTATGTTACGTGTATACGTGGGGCCACAACAACTGTGGAGTACGTATTATATTTTATGTTACGTGTATACGTGGGGCCACAACAACTGTGGAGTACGTATTATATTTTATGTTACGTGTATACGTGGGGCCACAACAACTGTGGAGTACGTATTATATTTTATGTTACGTGTATACATGGGGCCACAACAACTGTGGAGCATGAAGTATGGGGCCACAACAACTGTGGAGCATACACTACGTGAGACACAGCAATTGTGACACGTAGAATACGTGGGGCCACAACAACTGTGGAGTACGTATTAAGTCAAGTTTCAGATCAAGTGCATGATAAGTCAAGTTTCAGATCAAGTTCATGTTTTGTTATGTACACGTACATGTTATGTTCATGATCAAGTTATGTTCCAAGTTCATGTTCACATCATGTTAAGTTCACGTTTACAGTATGTCTCAAGTTCACGTTTATGTCATGATATGTTCAAGTTTATGTTATTTTCAAGTTCATATTTATGTTATGCATGTTTACGTTCATGCTACATTTCAAGTCCATGTTATGTTTTAAACTCAAGTTCATGTCATGTTAAGTCAAGTTCAGTTCACGTTTAAGTTCTGGTTATGTCATGTTATATGTCAAGTTATGCTATGCTTATGTACGACTTTACTTATGCATTTATGCTTTTACTGCCATGCATGCATCTTTAACCTGTGTGTGAGTTTTATGTTAACTTACTGAGATTTGTAATCAAATCTCACTGTGGTAGTCCCAACTACCATTCCCCCCGAATGGTAGATCTTGTTACAGGACCCAAAGAAGAATTGGAATCTGACCATCTGAATACGGTCATCTAGGCTACGGTGCGATGTTGATGATGGTATAGTATTTAACTTAGGTTAATGCTTGTACTTTTGGAGTTGTATCTCAAGTATTCTTTTGATCACAACCATTTTGGACTAGTGTAGTGATCACGGCTTTTTAGTATGTTTTTATGTATGAAATATGTTTCAAGTATTTGGGATATTTTTAGTTTGGTGCATAGTATTGCTAAAGAAAAAAAAAAAATATCCGCTGCGAATATTGCATAATGCTAGATGCATGTTAGGAACATTGCATCTTATATGTCATGAACGGGGGCAGGTAACCTTGTGTTGCATGTCTCGACGCTTCAAATGTCCGTTCAATCCCAAGCGGAATTTGGGGGCGTCACACAGGGGCAGTGTCAAGGGGCTTGCCATGGTGCCCGTGGGGCTTGTCAAGCTCAGCGGCAGTGTCAGGGCATGGCCCGTGGGGCTCGTCAGTGTCAAGGGCAGTGTCAAGGTGCATGCCATGGTGCCCGTGGGGCTTATCAGTGTCAGGGGCTGTGTCAGGGCATGGCCCGTGGGGCTTGTCAGGGTCAGGTGCAGTGTCGAGGGGCATGCCATGGTGCCTGTGGGGCTTCTCAGGGTCTGGGGTAGTGTCAGGGCGTGGCCCGTGGGGCCTGTCAGTGTCAGGGGCAGTGTCATGGGGCATGCCATGGTGCCCGTGGGGATTGTCAGGGTCAGGGCCAGTGACAAGGGGCATGCCATGTTGCCCGTGGGGATTGTCAAGTTCAGGGGCAGTGTCAGGGCTTGTTCCGTGGGACTATTCAAGGTCAGGGGCAGTGTCAAGGAGCATGCCATGGTTCCCGTGGGGCTTGTTAGGGTCAGCGTAAGTGACAGGGCATGGCCCGAGGGGCTTGTCAGTGTCTGGGGCAGTGTCAAGGTGCATGCCATGGTGCCCGTGGGGCTTATCAGTGTCAGGGGCAGTGTCAGGGCAAGCCCAGTGGGGCTTGTCAGCGTCAGGAGCAGTGTCAGGGCATGGCCCGTGGGTCAGGGTCAGGGGCAGTGTCACGGGGCGTGCCATGGGCCCGTGGGGATTGTCAGGGTCAGGGGCAGTGTCAAGGGGCATGCCATGTTGCTCGTGTGGATTGTCAGGGTTAGGGGCAGTGTCAGGGCTTGGCCCGTGGGGCTTGTCGGGGTCAGGGGCAGTGTCAAGGGGCATGCCATGGTGCCCGTGGGTCTTGTCAGGGTCAGCGGCAGTGTCAGGGCATGGCTCGTGGGGCTTGTCAGTGTCAGGGGCAGTGTCAAGGTGCATGCCATGGTGCCCGTGGGGCTTATCAGTGTCAGGGGCAGTGTCAGGCTGCCCGTGGGGCTTGTCAGCGTCAAGGGGCAGTGTCATGGCATGGCACGTGGGGCTTGTCAGGTCAGGGAGCAGTGTCAAGGGCATGCCATGGTGCCCGTGGGGTTCATGTCAGGGGTCAGTGTCAGGGCATGCCCCGTGGGGCTTGTCAGCGTCAGGGCAGTGTCATGGCATGGCCGTGGGGCTTGTCAAGGTCAGGGCAGTGTCAAGGGCATGCCATGGTGCCCGTGGGGTTTGTCAGTGTCAGGGGCAGTGTCAGGGCATGCCCCGTGGGGCTTGTCAACGTCGGAGGCAGTGTCATGGCATGGCCCGTGGGGCTTGTCAGTGTTAGGGGCATTGTCAGGGCATGCCCCGTGGGGCTTGTCAGCGTTAGGAGCACTGTCAGGGCATGGCCCGTGGGGCTTGTCAGGGTCAGGGGCAGTGTCACGGCGCATGCCATGGTGCCCGTGGGGATTGTCAAGGTCAGGGGTAGTGTCAAGGGGCAAGCCATGTTGCCCGTGTGGATTGTCAGGGTCAGCGGCAGTGTCAGGGCTTGGCCTGTGGGGCTTGTCAGGGTCAGGGGCTTGTCAGGGTCAGGGGCAGCGACAGGGCATAGCCCGAGGGGCTTGTCATTGTTTGGGGCAGTGTCAAGGTGCATGCCATGGTGCCCGTGGGGCTTTTCAGTGTCAGGGGCAGTGTGAGGACATGCCCCGTGGGGCTTGTCAGCGTCAGTGGCAGTGTCATGGCATGGCCCGTGGGGCTTGTCAAAGTTAGGGGCAGTGTCAAGGGGCATGCCAAGGTGCTCGTGGGGTTTGTCAGGGTTAGGGGCAGTGTCAGGGCCTCGCCCGTGGGGCTTGTCAGGGTCAGGGGCAGTGTCAAAGGGCATGCCACTTTGCCCGTGGGGTTTGTCAGGGTTAGGGGCAGTGTCAACGAGCATGCCATGGTGCCCCTGGGGCTTGTCCGGGTCAGGGGCAGTGTCATGGGGCATGCCATGGTGCCCGTGGGGATTATCTGGGTCAGGGCCAGTGACAAGGAGCATGCCATGTTGCCCGTGGGGATTGTCAGGCTCAGGGGCAGTGTCAGGGCTTGTTCCGTGGGGCTATTCAAGGTCAGGGGCAGTGTCAAGGAGCATGCCATGGTTCCCGTGGGGCTTGTTAGGGTCAGCGTAAGTGACAGGGCATGGCCCGAGGGGCTTGTCAGTGTCTGGGGCAGTGTCAAGGTGCATGCCATGGTGCCCGTGGGGCTTATCAGTGTCAGGGGCAGTGTCAGGGCAAGCCCCGTGGGGTTTGTCAGCGTCAGGAGCAGTGGCAGGGCATGGCCCGTGGGTCAGGGTCAGGGGCAGTGTCACGGGGCGTGCCATGGAGCCCGTGGGGATTGTCAGGGTCAGGGGCAGTGTCAAGGGGCATGCCATGTTGCTCGTGTGGATTGTCAGGGTTAGGGGCAGTGTCAGGGCTTGGCCCGTGGGGCTTGTCGGGGTCAGGGGCAGTGTCAAGGGGCATGCCATGGTGCCCGTGGGTCTTGTCAGGCTCAGCGGCAGTGTCAGGGCATGGCTCGTGGGGCTTGTCAGTGTCAGGGGCAGTGTCAAGGTGCATGCCATGGTGCCCGTGGGGCTTATCAGTGTCAGGGCATGCCCCGTGGGGCTTGTCAGCGTCAGGGGCAGTGTCATGGCATGGCCCGTGGGGCTTGTCAGGTCAGGGGCAGTGTCAAGGGGCATGCCATGGTGCCGTGGGGTTTGTCAGGTAGGGGCAGTGTCAGGGTGCCCGTGGGGTGTCAGGGTCAGGGGCAGTGTCAGGGCATGGCTCGTGGGCTTGTCAGTGTCAGGGGCAGTGTCAAGGTGCATGCCATGGTGCCCGTGGGGCTTATCAGTGTCAGGGGCAGTGTCAGGGCATGCCCCGTGGGGCTTGTCAGCGTCAGAGGCAGTGTCATGGCATGGCCCGTGGGGCTTGTCAGGGTCAGGGGCAGTGTCAGGGCATGCCCCGTGGGGCTTGTCAGCGTTAGGAGCACTGTCAGGGCATGGCCCGTGGGGCTTGTCAGGGTCAGGGGCAGTGTCACGGGCATGCCATGGTGCCCGTGGGGATTGTCAGGGTCAGGGGAGTGTCAAGGGGCATGCCATGTTGCCCGTGTGGATTGTCAGGGTCAGGGGCAGTGTCAGGGCTTGGCCGTGGGGCTTGTCAGGGTCAGGGGCTTGTCAGGGTCAGGGGCAGCGACAGGGCATGGCCCGAGGGGCTTGTCAGTGTTTGGGGCAGTGTCAAGGTGCATGCCATGGTGCCCGTGGGGCTTTTCAGTGTCAGGGGCAGTGTGAGGACATGCCCCGTGGGGCTTGTCAGCGTCAGTGGCAGTGTCATGGCATGGCCCGTGGGGCTTGTCAAGGTTAGGGGCAGTGTCAAGGGGCATGCCATGGTGCCCGTGGGGTTTGTCAGGGTCAGGGGCAGTGTCAGGGCATGGCCCGTGGGGCTTGTCAGGGTCAGGGGCAGTGTCAGGGCATGGCTCGTGGGGCTTGTCAGTGTCAGGGGCAGTGTCAAAGTGCATGCCATGGTGCCCGTGGGGCTTATCAGTGTCAGGGGCAGTGTCAGGGCATGCCCCGTGGGGCTTGTCAGCGTCAGAGGCAGTCTCATGGCATGGCCCGTGGGGCTTGTCAAGGTCAGGGGCAGTGTCAGGGCATGCCCCGTGGGGCTTGTCAGCGTTAGGAGCACTGTCAGGGCATGGCCCATGGGGCTTGTCAGGGTCAGGGGCAGTGTCACGGGGCATGCCATCGTGCCCGTGGCGATTGTCAGGGTCAGGGGCCGTGTCAAGGGGCATGCCATGCTGCCCTTGTGGATTGTCAGGGTCAGGGGCAGTGTAAGGGCTTGGCCTGTGGGGCTTGTCAGGGTCAGGGGCAGTGTCAAGGTGCATGCCATGGTGCCCGTGGGGCTTGTCAAGGTCAGCGGCAGTGTCAGGGCATGGCCTGTGGGGCTTGTCAGTGTCAGGGGCAGTGTCAAGGTGCATGCCATGGTGCCCGTGGGGTTTGTCAGGGTTAGGGGCAGTGTTAGGGCCTGGCCCGTGGGGCTTGTCAGGGTCAGGGGCAGTGTCAAGGCGCATGCCACTGTGCCCGTGGGGATTGTCAGGGTCAGGGACTGTGTCAAGGGCTTGTTCCGTTGGGCTGTTCAAGGTCAGGGCCAGTGTCAAGGGGCATGCCATGGATCCCGTGGGGCTTGTCAGGGTCAGCGGCAGTGACAGGGCTTGGCCCGAGGGGCTTGTCATTGTCTGGAGCAGTGTTAAGGTGCATGCCATGGTGCTCGTGGGGCTTATCAGTGTCAGGGGCAGTGTCAGGGCAAGCCCCGTGGGGCTTGTCAGCGTCAGGAGCAGTGTCAGGGCATGGCCCGTGGGTCAGGGTCAGGGGCAGTGTCACGGGGCGTGCCATGGTGCCCGTGGGGATTGTCAAGGTCAGGGGCAGTGTCAAGGGGCTTCCCATGTTGCTCGTGTGGATTGTCAGGGTTAGGGGCAGTGTCAGGGCTTGGCCCGTGAGGCTTGTCGAGGTCAGGGGCAGTGTCAAGGGGCATGCCATGGTGCCCGTGGGTCTTGTCAGGGTCAGCGGCAGTCTCAGGGCATGGCTCGTGGGGCTTGTCAGTGTCAGGGGCAGTGTCAAGGTGCATGCCATGGTGCCCGTGGGGCCTATCAGTGTCATGGGCAGTTTCAAGGCATTCCCCGTGGGGCTTGTCAGCGTCAGGGGCAGTGTGATGGCATGGCCCGTGGGGCTAGTTAGGGTCAGGGGCAGTGTCGAGGGGCATGCCAAGGTGCCCGTGGGTTTAGTCAGGGTCAGGAGCAGTGTCAGGGCATGGCTCGTGGGGCTTGTCAGTGTCAGGGGCAGGGTCAAGGTGCATGCCATGGTGCCCGTGGCGCTTATCAGTGTCAGGGGCAGTGTCAGGGCATGCCCCGTGGGGCTTGTCAGCGTCAGAGGCAGTGTCATGCCGTGGCCCGTGGGGCTTGTCAGGGTCAGGGGCAATGTCAGGGCATGCCCCGTGGGGCTTGTCAGCGTTAGGAGCACTGTAAGGGATGGCCTGTGGGGCTTGTCAGGGTCAGGGGCAGTGTCACGAGGCATGCCATGGTGCCCGTGGGGATTGTGAGGGTCAGGGGCAGGGTCAAGGTGCATGCCATGTTGCCCGTGGCGCTTATCAGTGTCAGGGGCAGTGTCAGGGCATGCCCCGTGGGGCTTGTCAGCATCAGAGGCAGTGTCATGCCGTGGCCTAGCCCGTGGGGCTTGTCAGTGTGATGGCATGGCCCGTGGGGCTAGTTAGGGTTAGGGGCAGTGTCAGGGCCTAGCCCGTTGGGCTTGTCAGCGTTAGGAGCACTGTCAGGGCATGGCCCGTGGGGCTTGTCAGGCTCAGGGGCAGTGTCACGGGGCATGCCATGGTGCCCGTGGGGATTGTCAGGGTCAGGGGCAGTGTCAGGGCTTGGCCTGTGGGGCTTGTCAGGGTCAGGGGCTTGTCAGGGTCAGGGGCAGCGACAGGACATGGCCCGAGGGGCTTGTCAGTGTTTGGGGTAGTGTCAAGGTGCATGCCATGGTGCCCGTGGGGCTTATCAGTGTCAGGGGCAGTGTGAGGACATGCCCCGTGGGGCTTGTCATTGTCAGTGGCAGTGTCATGGCATGGCCTGTGGGGCTTGTCAAGGTTAGGGGCAGTGTCAAGGGGCATGCCAAGGTGCCCTTGGGGTTTGTCAGGGTTAGGGGCAGTGTCAGGGCATGGCCCGTGGGGCTTGTCAGGGTCAGGGGCAGTGTCAAAGGGCATGCCACTGTGCCCGTGGGGTTTGTCAGGGTCAGGGGCAGTGTCAACGAGCATGCCATGGTGCCCCTGGGGCTTGTCCGGGTCAGGGGCAATGTCAGGCCTTGGCCCGTGGGGCTTGTCTGGGTCAGGGGCAGTGTCAAGGGCATGCCATGGTGCCCCTGGCGTTGTCCGGGCGAGGGGCAATGTCGGGCCTTGGCCCGTGGGGATTGTCAGGGTCAGGGGCAGTGTCAGGGCTTGGCCGGTGGGGCTTGTCAGGGCCAGGGGCAGAGTCAAGGGGCTTGCCATGGTGCCCGTGGGGCTTGTCAGGCTCAGCGGCAGTGTCAGGGCATGGCCCGTGGGGCTTGTCAGGGTCAAGGGCAGTGTCAAGGTGCATGCCATGGCGCCCGTGGGGCTTATCAGTGTCAGGGGTAGTGTTAGGGCATGCCCCGTGGGGCTTGTCAGCGTCAGGGGCAGTGTCAGGGCATGGCCCGTGGGGCTTGTCAGGGTCAAGGGCAGTGTCAAGGTGCATGCCATGGTGCCCGTGGGGCTTATCAGTGTCAGGGGCAGTGTCAGGACATGCCCCGTGGGGCTTGTCAGCGTCAGTGGTAGTGTCATGGCATGGCCCGTGGGGCTTGTCAAGGTCAGGGGCAGTGTCAAGGGGCATGCCATGGTGCCCCTGGGGTTGTCCGGGCCAGGGGCAATGTCGGGCCTTGGCCCGTGGGGATTGTCAGGGTCAGGGGCAGTGTCAGGGCTTAACCGGTGGGGCTTGTCAGGGTCAGGGGCAGTGTCAAGGGGCTTGCCATGGTGCCCGTGGGGCTTGTCAGGCTCAGCGGCAGTGTCAGGGCATGGCCCGTGGGTCTTGTCAGTGTCAAGGGCAGTGTCAAGGTGCATGCCATGGTGCCCGTGGGGCTTATCAGTGTCAGGGGCAGTGTTAGGGCAAGCCCCGTGGGGCTTGTCAGGGTCAGGGGAAGTGTCAGGGCATGGCTCGTGGGGCTTGTCAGGGTCAGGTGCAGTGTCGAGGGGCATGCCAGTGTGCCTGTGGGGCTTCTCAGGGTCAGGGGTAGTGTCAGGGCGTGGCCCGTGGGGCCTGTCAGTGTCAGGGGCAGTGTCAAGGGGCATGCCATGGTGCCCGTGGGGCTTGTCAGGGTCAGGGGCAGTGACAAGGGGCCTGCCATGTTGCCCGTGGGGATTGTCAGGGTCAGGGGCAGTGACAAGGGGCCTGCCATGTTGCCCGTGGGGATTGTCAGGGTCAGGGGCAGTGTCAGGGCTTGTTCCGTAGGGCTGTTCAAGGTCAGGGGCATTGTCAAGGAGCATGCCATGGTTCCCGTGGGGCTTGTTAGGGTCAGCGGCAGTGACAGGGCATGGCCCGAGGGGCTTGTCAGTGTCAGCGGCAGTGTCAAGGTGCATGTCATGGTGCCCGTGGGGCTTATCAGTGTCAGGGGCTGTGTCGGGGCAAGCCCCGTGGGGCTTGTCAGGGTCAGGAGCAGTGTCAGGGCATGGCCCGTGGGTCAGGGTCAGGGGCAGTGTCACGGGGCGTGCCATGGTGCCCGTGGGGATTGTCAGGGTCAGGGGCAGTATCAAGGGGCATGCCATGTTGCTCGTGTGGATTGTCAGGGTTAGGGGCAGTGTCAGGGCTTGGCCCGTGGGGCTTGTCGGGGTCAGGGGCAGTGTCAAGGGGCATGCCATGGTGCCCGTGGGTCTTGTCAGGGTCAGCGGCAGTGTCAGGGCATGGCTCGTAGGGCTTGTCAGTGTCAGGGGCAGTGTCAAGGTGCATGCGATGGTGCCCGTGGGGCTTATCAATGTCAGGGGCAGTGTTAGGGCATGCCCCGTGGGGCTTGTCAGCGTCAGGGGCAGTGTCATGGCATGGCCCATGGGGCTTGTCAGGGTCAGGGGCAGTGTCAAGGGGCATGCCATGGTGCCCGTGGGGTTTGTCAGGGTCAGGGGCAGTGTCAGGGCATGGCTCGTGGGGCTTGTCAGTGTCAGGGGCAGTGTCAAGGTGCATGCCATGGTGCCCGTGGGGCTTATCAGTGTCAGGGGCAGTGTCAGGGCATGCCCCGTGGGGCTTGTCAGCGTCAGAGGCAGTGTCATGGCATGGCCCGTGGGGCTTGTCAGGGTCAGGGGCAGTGTCAAGGTGCATGCGATGGTGCCCGTGGGGCTTATCAGTGTCAGGGGCAGTGTCAGGGCAAGCCCCGTGGGGCTTGTCAGCGTCAGGAGCAGTGGCAGGGCATGGCCCGTGGCTCAGGGTCTGGGGCAGTGTCACGGGGCGTGCCATGGTGCCCGTGGGGATTGTCAGGGTCAGGGACAGTGTCAAGGGGCATGCCATGTTGCTCGTGTGGATTGTCAGGGTTAGGGGCAGTGTCAGGGCTTGGCCCGTGGGGCTTGTCGGGGTCAGGGGCAGTGTCAAGGGGCATGCCATGGTGCCCATGGGTCTTGTCAGGGTCAACGGCAGTGTCAGGGCATGGCTCGTGGGGCTTGTCAGTGTCAGGGGCAGTGTCAAGGTGCATGCCATGGTGCCCGTGGGGCTTGTCAGTGTCAGGGGCAGTGTCAGGGCATGCCCCGTGGGGCTTGTCAGCGTCAGGGGCAGTGTCATGGCGTGGCCCGTGGGGCTTGTCAGCGTCAGGGGCAGTGTCAAGGGGCATGCCATGGTGCCCGTGGGGTTTGTCAGCGTCAGAGGCAGTGTCAGGGCATGGCTCGTAAGGCTTGTCAGCGTCAGAGGCAGTGTCATGGCATGGCCCGTGGGGCTTGTCAGGGTCAGGGGCACTGTCAGGGCATGCCCCGTGGGGCTTGTCAGCATTAGGAGCACTGTCAGGGCATGGCCCGTGGGGCTTGTCAGGGTCAGGGGCAGTGTCACGGGGCATTCCATGGTGCCCGTGGGGATTGTCAGGGTCAGGGGTAGTGTCAAGGGGCATGCCATGTTGCCCGTGTGGATTGTCAGGGTCAGGGGCAGTGTCAGGGCTTGGCCTGTGGGGCTTGTCAGGGTCAGGGGCTTGTCAGGGTCAGGGGCAGCGACAGGGCATGGCCCGAGGGGCTTGTCAGTGTTTGGGGTAGTGTCAAGGTGCATGCCATGGTGCCCGTGGGGCTTATCAGTGTCAGGGGCAGTGTGAGGACATGCCCCGTGGGGCTTGTCATTGTCAGTGGCAGTGTCATGGCATGGCCTGTGGGGCTTGTCAAGGTTAGGGGCAGTGTCAAGGGGCATGCCAAGGTGCCCTTGGGGTTTGTCAGGGTTAGGGGCAGTGTCAGGGCATGGCCCGTGGGGCTTGTCAGGGTCAGGGGCAGTGTCAAAGGGCATGCCACTGTGCCCGTGGGGTTTGTCAGGGTCAGGGGCAGTGTCAACGAGCATGCCATGGTGCCCCTGGGGCTTGTCCGGGTCAGGGGCAATGTCAGGCCTTGGCCCGTGGGGCTTGTCTGGGTCAGGGGCAGTGTCAAGGGCATGCCATGGTGCCCCTGGCGTTGTCCGGGCGAGGGGCAATGTCGGGCCTTGGCCCGTGGGGATTGTCAGGGTCAGGGGCAGTGTCAGGGCTTGGCCGGTGGGGCTTGTCAGGGCCAGGGGCAGAGTCAAGGGGCTTGCCATGGTGCCCGTGGGGCTTGTCAGGCTCAGCGGCAGTGTCAGGGCATGGCCCGTGGGGCTTGTCAGGGTCAAGGGCAGTGTCAAGGTGCATGCCATGGCGCCCGTGGGGCTTATCAGTGTCAGGGGTAGTGTTAGGGCATGCCCCGTGGGGCTTGTCAGCGTCAGGGGCAGTGTCAGGGCTTGGCCCGTGGGGCTTGTCAGGGTCAGGGGCAGTGTCAAGGGGCATGCCATGTTGCCCGTGGGGATTGTCAGGGTCAGGGGCAGTGTCAGGGCTTGGCCCGTGGGGCTTGTCAGGGTCAGGGGCAGTGTCAAGGGGCATGCCATGGTGCCCGTGGGGCTTGTCAGGGTCAGCGGCAGTGTCAGGGCATGGCCCGTGGGGCTTGTCAGCGTCAGGGGCAGTGTCAGGGCATGGCCCGTGGGGCTTGTCAGTGTCAGGGGCAGTGTCAAGGTGCATGCCATGGTGCCCGTGGGGATTGTCAGTGTCAGGCGCAGTGTCAAAGGGCATGCCATGTTGCCCGTGGGGATTGTCAGGGTCAGGGGCAGTGTCAGGGCTTGGCCCGTGGGGCTTGTCAGGGTCAGGGGCAGTGTCAAGGGGCATGCCATGTTGCCCGTGGGGATTGTCAGGCTCAGGGGCAGTGTCAGGGTTTGGCCCGTGGGGCTTGTCAGGGTCAGGGGCAGTGTCAAGGGGCATGCCATGGTGCCCGTGGGGCTTGTCAGGCTCAGCGGCAGTGTCAGGGCATGGCCCGTGGGGCTTGTTAGTGTCAGGGGCAGTGTCAAGGTGCATGCCATGGTGCCCGTGGGGCTTATCAGTGTCAGGGCATGCCCCGTGGGTCTTGTCAGCGTCAGGGGCAGTGTCGAGGGGCATGCCATGATGCCTGTGGGGCTTCTCAGGGTTAGTGGTAGTGTCAGGGCATGGCCCGTGGGGCCTGTCAGTGTCAGGGGCAGTGTCAAGGGGCATGCCATGGTGCCCGTGGGGATTGTCAGGGTCAGTGGCAGTGTCAAGGGGCATGCCATGTTGCCCGTGGGGATTGTCAGGGTCAGGGGCAGTGTCAGGGCTTGTTCCGTGGGGCTGTTCAAGGTCAGGGGCAGTGTCAAGGGGCATGCCATGGTTCCCGTGGGGCTTGTCAGGGTCAGCGGCAGTGACGGGGCATGGCCCGATGGGCTTGTTAGTGTCTGGGGCAGTGTCAAGGTGCATGCCATGGTGCCCGTGGGGCTTATCAGTGTCAGGGGCAGTGTCAGGGCATGCCCCGTGGGGCTTGTCAGGGTCAGGAGCAGTGTCAGGGCATGGCCTGTGGGGCTTGTCAGGGTCAAAGGCAGTGTCAGGGCATGGCACTCCTTACCTGACATTTTACAAGACATAGTATGCAAAGCCTCAAAGGCCACAATGACATTATTAGTGATGAGTCTGTTAGGCACAACAGCAGATTGAGTACAAGAAATAATTTGGGGCAGAATAATCTTAAGTCTGTTAGCCACTACTGTAGCTATAAGCTTGTACAAAACATTACAGAGAGATAGGCCTGAATTCAGAAACTTTAGAAGGGTTCTTCTTCTTGGGGACTAGGGCTCTGAAATTATTGTTGATGGAACTAAGACTGCCTTTTGAGTTCAATATAGATAACACTGCCTCACTGACCTGAGTGCCAATAATAGCCCAATGTTGATGATAAAAAGCAGCAGGGAAGCCATCTGGACCAGGGGAACTAAGGCCATTCATTTGAAATAAAGCATCCTCAACCTCGTGCTTAGTGAAGGGTCTTGACAACAAGGCATTTTGAGAAGGGGAGACTCAAGGGGCCATAGTCTCTAAACTTTCAGTAATGTTGACAGGGTTAGAGGAAGTGAAAAGATCTTTGAAGTAGACTTGGAAAAGTTCACTAATGTCCTCTGAAGACTAAACTTCCTGACCATTGTCGTCCACCAACCTCTTAATCCAGTTAGTCTTCCTTCTGTGGGAAGCACATTGATGAAAATACTTTGTGTTCCTATCACCCTCACTTAACCACCTTTGCTTTGCTCTTTGCTTCCATCTAAGGTTGTCTTCTTCAAACATACTGTTGACTACTTTTTGAGTTTTCTTAATAGATTCATTGAGATGACCTCTATTGCTTTTTTGTAATTCAGATAAATGGGATAGCTTAACATTCAATGTCTGTCTGGAAGAACCGGAGAAACCCTTGCTCCATTGCAGTAATTTGTGTTGACATTTATTGAGCCCCTCAGTAACATAGCTTAACTTGTTGTCTATCATTCTAGGTAGGGTCCATGCTTTCTCAATTTGCTTCGAGTACTCCTCCTTTAAGGTCTAGCTTGCTTCGAATCTGAAGGGTTTCAACTTCCTGTACTTGTAAGAGTCAATGGAGTCCAGATTGACTAGAAGAGGACAGTGGTCTGAGCTTAGGGCAGGGAGGGTGACCACATTCGAATTAGGGAAGGTCTCAGCCCTTACATTACAAAAGCCTCAGTTAAGTCTATCTTTAGTGAAATCCCCCCCAAACCTACCATTTGACCAAGTGAACTTATTCCCATAAAACCCATATCATAGAGTCCACATGCTTCTATTACAAAACTAAAGGCCTCAATTTGGCTTCTAGGTCTCAGCAGGCCACCCCATTTTTCACCAAAGCTTAGGATTTTATTGAAGTCTCCTACACAAATCCATCCCATTTTAGGCATTGGTTTAATTGCCTTGAGTAATTGCCAACTATCCTTCCTCTTAGCTTACTAGGATTGCAATAAAACCCAGTGAGTTGCCATTCAAACCCCTCCTTGGATACCTTGACCAAAAGGGAAATATGGTTTTGAGTATATGAGGAAACCACTGCCTCAAAATCTTCTTTCCAAAGGAAGGCAATTCCTCCACTAAGACCTTTACAATCAATAATAAAGCTATTCTCATACTTTAGACTATGTTTAATGGCTTCAATTTTGTTCCTTTTACACTTTGTCTCCATTAAGAAAACAAAGGATGAGACCTTAGATTGCACCAAATGTTGCAAGTCATGAACTGTCTTGGGGTTCCCAAGCCCCCGACAGTTCCAACTAAGGCTGATGTGAACCCCAATCGACTCGCTTTGAGACCCAACAACAATATTGGAAAACCAACCCAAGAAAGCCAAACTCAAGTCAATGGATGGAGAATCTAGACCCGATGAGAAATTGTTTCAAGAACCTAGATTATATGAAAATCTAGACCCATTGAAGAACCCGTCTCAAGAACCCAAATTACAAAGGAGGAACGCCACAAAGGTTGTGATTTACTTTTGATAAGTTCAAACGTTCAATCAAGAACAAGAGGAGATAGACTCAACTCAAAATGAATAAAATTCATCAATTTCAATAATGTCTTTTTTTCTTCCAAATGAGGCTACAAGTGCTTTAAATAAACAATTCCCAAAACCCTAAAGGAATAGTGCTGCGGTACTGTAGCGTAAACAGTGTCACGCTACAATAACTTCTAAAACCCTAGTTTGTAAAATAATAACTTTCCAAATAAGCCCTTAGCCAAAATACAAGGCCTTCCAAAAAAACCCTAGTTCAATAGAAATAAGATGCGTGGGCTGGACATCCCCAAAGCCCAATTATTCTCGATTAATTTCTATGACTAATAAAATAAGCCATTTTAATGAAATAAATAAGTCCATGGCCTTCAATAATAATAGGCCCAAGTCGTGTCTTCCATAGCCTAGATCAAGTGGATCAAAATTGGTTCTCCTTCTTTCAAGCCCATCATGAGTGTTGGGCTCTTGCTAGCTTCATCCCAATTGGATTGCACCAATTTTTGCAGTGCTCCCTTGATCTTCGTGGCTCTTCATCTTGTAATTGATCCTTAAGACTTGGTCCGCCTTGGGGCCCATCATTTCCACTCTCCTTAAAAGGATTCGAGCTCGAATCTCCACCTGGATCAAACGGAAAAAGATCAGTAACATTGAAAATAGCAAACACATGATACTTACCTGGAAGATCCACTAGATATGAAGTATCATTAATTTTATCAAAAACTTGGAAATGTCCATCCAAGCTATTTCTGTCATCAACAGGTAAATACATTAAATCAAAATGTATAAGTAGATTAAAACCAAAAACAACTTCAAAAGATGAATGAGAAATAGTAGTATGTATGGTCTTCTTATATGCAAACTCTATTAATGATAAATGATACTCTCGCAAACGTTCATGCAACGATTCAATGAATAGAAAATGATACTCCCACAAACGTTCATGAAATACATCTAAAGCCTTCCTTACATCAAAATGACTACTCTAATTATATGCGACCTCAATGAATGGCAAACCATACTCCCAAAAGTATTCATGCAATACGCCTAAACTCTTCTTTACACCAAAATAACAACTCAGACTATATGCAACCTCAATGAATGGCAAATAATATTCCCCCAAGCGTTCATACAACACATCAATGAATGGCAGATGATACTGCCACAAACGTTCATGCAACAAGTCAATGAAAGGCAAATAATACTCCCATAAACGTTCATGCAACAAGTCAATGAAAGGCAAATAATACTCCCATAAACGTTCATTAATCACATCTAAAGTCTTCCTCACACCAAAATGATAATTATGATTATATGCAATCTCAATGAATGGCAAATAAGATTCCCACAAGCGTTCATACAGCACGTCAATGAACGGCAAATGATACTGCCACAAACGTTTATGCAACATGTCAATAAACGGCAAATGATACACCCAAAAGTGCTCATGTAACACGTGTAAAATCTTCAGCGCACCCAAGTTACCCAACAAACTACTTCCATGTCTATCGCACACAAGCAACTCACACATAAAACTAGTAGGCACACAAAGTCTTTCTCGCTAAATAAGTACTAATCTAGTCTATAGAACTTACCAAACGATGTTTTCTCACATACTCTATACACACTAGCCAAGCCATCATCTTTAACATACAATTTCTTATCATATTCAAGTCTCAATAATTTTGTATCTAAAATGATGAGAAGGACATACCTTCTTGCTAAAGCATCAAACACAAAATTTTTTTTACCATGTGTGTACTGAATTACGTGAGGAAATGTCTCAATGAATTGAACCCACTTGGCATGCATTCTATCCTACTTAACTTGTCCCTTCAAGTGCGTCAAGGACTTATGCTCTTCAAATAAAGGTCGGTTAGGGATTGTCGCACCTAGCACTAGATCGATGTATTGCTCTATCTCTCTAATTGGTGGCAATCCACTAAACATGCCGATAGGAATCATGACCTCATATCCCTGCAACAAAGAAACAACAATACTAGACAAAGGTACGTCAAGTTTGTTAGTATTAAAACTTTCCTTAGCATAAAAGCCACATTCTCTCTTTGTTTTTCTCTCACTTTCTTCATTCTTCTCTTTCTTTTCACTCTCTTTTTCGACATCTTTTTTTGAACTCTCGGCCTCACAATTATTTTTCAACTTATTCTCTCTTTTTCTTGAGATTTCAACCTCACCCTCATTTCTTTTCTCTCGCATTTTTCTCTCTCTCTCATTTTCGATCTCACTATTTTTTTCCCTCAATCTCATTCCCACTCTTTCTTTTTTGCTCAACCTCACTTTTACTCTCTTTTTTTTTTATCAATCTCATTTTCTCTCTTTCTTTGTTGATCAACCTCAGTTTCACTCTTTTGTTTCTGATCAATCTCACTTTCTCTCTTTCTTTTTTGATTAACCTCACTTTTCAACTTCAGTTGGTCCTCATGGACCTGTGTTGGAGTTAAAGGAGCAAGTTTGATTTTTTTCCATCCTTTTCAAAACTGTACATGTTCCTAAACCCATCATAGATCACTTTCCTATCACACTGCCACGGCCTCCCCAACAAAATATGACCACAATGCATAGGCACTACATCACAAAGTACCTCATCCTTGTACCTTTTAATTGAAAAAGAAACTAACACTTGCTTATTTACTACCTCCCCACAATCATTCAACCACTGCAACTTGTATGGTCTAGGGTGTTTCAAGGTAGGTAAATTCAGTTTCTCAACTAAAGTAGTGCTAGCCACATTAATACAACTTCCTCCATCAATGATCATATTACATACCTTGTTGTTGATGTGGCATCTAGTATAAAAAATGTTCTCTCTTTGCTGCTCTATATCATCCATCTTAAATTCTGTATTGGGAGCACGCCTAACAACAAGGGACTCGCCATACTCTTTATTCTTATCGTACTCATTCTTAATGCTAGGCTCACGTCTCCTCCTATCTCTCCCACTTTGTAAATCTCTAATCAATGCACCTTGTTGTTCCATCTCATCCCTCACTTTCCCCAACTTCAAATTTAACCCTTCAAACTTTTGTTGCATAGACTGCAACAAAAAGAATGAATTTTCTGCCACTCCCATCGGTGTTAAGTCACTATTATGAGACATAGTATATGCTGCACAAAAAAGAATGTTAGTGAAAAAAAGACCTCACACGCTCCCTTACGTGTTTACACTCGAATAGTGGCACTCCACTCGTGTATCACACTCTTAATTGGCTTTTTCCCGATAATGATCTCATACTCTCTTGCCTTTTACCTCAAGAGTTTTCCCATTCAAGTTCTTTAAGAACTAATTAAACTCAATCAAGACAATACAACCTTATTTTGTTCCAACTAGTAATTAGGTCCAAGAAACAAGAACAAGAGAAAACACGGAAGGAATAAAATGACCCGATACTCAAGAAATTTATACGTTGGAAAGAGTAATTACGAAACAAGGTACCAACTAGAAAGATGTATTCAGCCCTTTTAAAGATAAGGCTCAATCAATGACAACGCACTCAATTTCATATGGCAAAGTATTTGATACCCAAAATCATTCTCTCTTTTTTTTTTTTTGATTTTCTTTTTTTTTTCTTTTCCTTTCCTTTCTTTTCTTTTCTTTTCTTTTCTCAAAAATTCAACCACAAATAGAAATATCCAATTGTGATAATCAAACAATTGAATTCAAATACATAAAAATTGACAAGGAAATAGAAGGGAATGAATGAAACCCTAGAAATTTCAAATCCCTAGATGGTGCAAATTTTGACAGCCCTAGAAAAATGAATTTCTGTGTTTTTTTTTTTTGGCAAACCCTAGAACATTGAAGTCCTAGAATTTATGATGCAATAAATAAAAGATATAATCAAACTTGATTGGAAACCTTGCTCTAAATACCAAATGATGTGAACCCCAATCGACTCGCTTTGAGACCCAACAATAATATTGGAAAATCAACCCAAGAAAGCCAAACTCAAGTCAATGGATGGAGAATCTAGACCCAATGAGAAATCGTTTCAAGAACCTAGATTATATGAAAATCTAGACTCGTTAAAGAACCCGTCTCAAGAACCCAAATTACAAAGGAGGAACGCCACAAAGGTTGTGATTTACTTTTGATAAGTTCAAACGTTCAATCAAGAACAAGAGGAGATAGACTCAACTCACAATGAATAAAATTTATCAATTTCAATAATGTCTTTTTTTTCCAAATGAGGCTACAAGTGCTTTAAATAAACAATTCCCAAAACCCTAAAGGAATAGTGCCGCGGTACTGTAGCGTAAATAATGCTACGCTACAGTAACTTTTAAAACCCTAGTTTGTAAAATAATAACTTTCCAAATAAGCCCTTAGCCAAAATACAAGGCCTTCCAAAAAAACCCTAGTTCAATAGAAATAAGACGTGTGGGCTGGACATCCCCAAAGCCCAATTATTCTAAATTAATTCCTATGACTAATAAAATAAGCCATTTTAATGAAATAAATAAGTCTATGGCCTTCAATAATAATAGGCCCTAGTCGTGTCTTCCATAACTTAGATCAAGTGGATCAAAATTGGTTCTCCTTCTTTCAAACCCATCATGAGTGTTGGGCTCTTGCTAGCTTCATCCCAATTGGATTGCACCAATTCTTACAGTGCTCCCTTGATCTTCGTGGCTCTTCATCTTGTAATTGATCCTTAAGACTTGGTTCGCCTTGGGGCCCATCAAAGGCAACTCAATGGACTTGGTGGGACTGTGCCATAGCCACCACCTCATCTTCATTGCTTGAGTCCCTATTTTCTTTGCCTTCATGTTTTGGTTTTTTTCGCACTGCCTGGTTGCTACAGTTGGTAATATCCTACTGACCTCTCTTGTTCTTGGTTGATAAGTTTGAACTACCCCCCTTTTGGACCAAAGAGAAGGTCTCAGATTTTAAGACCCTAGCTCTCCTTTTCCAACTGGACATTTTTTTTTAACCTGGTCAATCATGAATTGGTCCAGCGAGTGGCTTTGAGCCAAAAGATCATTTAAGATACCAGGATCCTTGGTTGGACTGAGAAATGAGCTTTGGATAGAAGGTTTTTGTGCAGTAGAGGAGACTTTATTAACTTGGTCAATTTCCACCACTCCTTGTATATATATCAAAAGGAGTAATTCTAGATTTGGACATCATAGACCCACCTTTTTGCACCTTTTTTAGACTTTCCATTTTAAGCTTTGCCTTTGACTCTATCATATCCCTGCTTTCCTGCTGCAGGTCCAAGCAGTTGCCTTTTTCATGAAAATTTCCTATGTAACAACTTGGCCCCCTTCCTTGCTTTCGGACTTACCTTAAGCTTCATCCCTGACCTCCCTTCCTTCCCTCCATTGATGGAATTCAGGTTTAACAGGCTGGGCTGGCACCATATTAGTGCTAGCCACCTCCAGTTAATGCCATGGTACATGAGTTTTGGGGGTGTTTTATGACCCCACACTTAAAATAAAATGAAGGTAGCCTGTCATATTTAAAATGCACCCAGAACTTTTTATCATCTACAGTTATGAACATATCTCTTAGGAGAGTCATAGATATATCTATCTCAACTCTTAGTCTCTGGTATTTCCCCCAGCCAATGCCTCTTTCATCTGTTTGAACTTTGAGCACCCTTCCCAGATGGCTACCAATCTAAACTCCCAGATTTCGTGTCATGCAGCCAAAGGGAAGTCCATATGATGGACCCAAAACTCCTCCCTAGTGAAAGGTACCTTAGAGATTGACTTAGAAGCATAAAAAACCTAAAGGCATAGAAGCCATCTGTCGAAGGACCAAGGCCTTCCACTGGTTACTTTTGCCATATCCTTTTCTTTGCTAAACTCAACTAGGAACTTATTGAGTCCAACATCAGAGAACTGAATCCATCGTTCACACCTCCAAATCATAGACATAGTACTCTTGAATGCTTCTTTGTTAATGGTCTTGTCAGCAACAATCAGAACTAACAAACAAAAGTGGCTCCAATGCATGTGTTTTTGCCTTGGAGGATATTGGTAAGATAACCCCTTTTCTTTTTTCCTTTTCTGTAGGGGAGAGACCTTCCCATTGCTTGGACAACTCCTCCTCCATAGTCACTTTTTTAGGCCAGACACCCTAGTCAAAGGGTTTTTCTTAAGAAGAGAAAAAACTGTACTAGGGAGAGACTTCTGATTTTTGCTTTGCCCTTACTTAATTGTAAACCAATTGAGTGCAAAATTGAAAAGTTTTGAGGTTATATTTTTCGCTCGGGGGCTTCCTATCATACTACCATGACCTTATGTGTGTATGCCCCGTCTTCTAGCCAATTAGAGCTGGTCGTATTTTTACCACTTTACTCGCAGTTACTAATAAATCATTTCAGTACGAAGTTGTAAAATTATAAAAGCATTCTCATTAGATTATCTAAATGTAAATGTACAATTTGCATAATATAACATGATTTTACATTTGGATATTTCATTCAAAACTTATTTCAAAATTGAATTATCCATTTATTAGTCAAAATAATAATAAAATATTATAAATTTAATAATTTTTTTTAAAATTCTTTTCTATTAATTTTTTTTCTAAATTAAGAGCTTATATGAAAATACATTATTATTTTTTATTAAATAATATAAAAAAATAACGTAGGCGAAAGAACGAGAATGAGGAGGGAGAATAGAGGGAAGAGAGAGTGTATATAAATATATTATTTTTTATTCAATTAGATGTAAAATAGTAACAATTAAATTTAATTGTAAACCTTAATTTTACTGTAACTAAAAGTTAAAAATTTTAAAATTAGATAATTTAATATAGAGTATTTTTAAATCCTATTAACTAAATTTTTCATTAGATTTATATTTGCATAATTCACGAGAATGCTCTAAGAATTTTGGTTGGGTTGCTTTCTATGATACTGTCATACCTTATAGCATACACGCCAAATCTCTGAGCCCATCAGAGCCGGCAATTTTACCTAGAGCTTTCTTTTGCAAGTTAGATGATTCAGAAATTGCCCTGGGTCCATTGACAGCTCTGTAATTAACCAATCACCGTGCCGTCCAACTGTTCAAAAAAAGCACCGGGAATCTCTGGGCGTCTCTTGCATCCCGAACCTAGCTACCTACCATTCCTAGTTTCAGAAACTTATTCCGTCGCATTAAACTCCCACCACAATGGCAACGTAATACGGGAGCGAAAATAGGGTTTGTCTCTATTTGTTGCATGAATTCATCAGTTTCTGAAATTGGAATCTTATCTATACGAATAGCTTCGGAATTGGCATTCCGGCCCTTCTCTGCAAAATCTCAAACCGACAGCCCGTCCCTTGAGCACCCATATTTGTGGTAATTTTCAATATCCATTTAAGATGTCTATGATGAGACGCAGTGCTTACTTGAATGAATTGATCTTCCTTGTCGAGTTCAAAAGTTCTTTATTACTCTGTTCTAAAATTTCAATAATGGTGGATAATCTGGAAGAATTTATCCAGAGTGAGGACCAATGACCGTTGGCCTTTTTCATTATTATTTTTTATTTAAATAGAGAAGTTAGAAACTAAGTTTGGCTGAATAATCTTGATGTAGATTACCTTGGTCATCATTTTTTCGAGTTTGATTTTGGACGAGTTTGATAAACATTTGCCGAAATTATGCTTGATTGTGAAGCAGTAGTTTGATAGTACGGTTACAATGTAATTTTTTGGTTTATGATTCTTTTTTAATCTGTTTATTGTGCGCTCTCTGTGTGTGTGTGTGTGTCTGACTTTACCCTTTCTTCTTTCGCCCCGTCAAGGTTTTGATCAATTGTGGAGGAAAGAATGGGACTGTCATCAGCTAGCACTGCCACCGAAGCCATAAAACTTTGCATATTTGATCTAAGAAGGGGACAACAAGAAGGGCAGGAGCTGGACAAGATATTATTTTTCTTTCCTGCTGACTTACCCTTTTCAACACAGCTTTCAGTAATAGGGCTTAGTGAAGGGCTTATCACGTTTACAAGGTTAGTATTTATGTGGGTGCAATGTCTGTTGTTCTCCTCTTTATACCACAACTTAATGGGACACTTTGATTTTTTCAACGAATAGGTGTAAATAAATTTTTTTATTGGTGCGTCTTTCAAGAATTATAATGTTAAGAGAACTTTTTTAAGGGGAGAAAGCTCTTATATGTTTGTCTTGAAATTGTACTAAAAATAAAAACGAAGTAATTCGACATTTTGTCACACCCTAACATTATTGTTATGTTTGCAGTTTCTATTATTACTGTTGATTTAGATTTATGTCATTTCTGTTATACAGAATTTTCTCTCCCGAGGCTGCTTGCGAGCTCATCGAAGCAGAGAGGCACTCTCATGTGTTTTATGAGGCAGAACCAGATATCTGGATGGTTATGGTAAGCTGCCTCTGTTTTCTTCTATTTATTCTGCTCCTTTTTATTTATTTATTTTCCTTTCCTTTATGAGCTATTACATTTCTAAACTGTTAGATAAAAAACTGCTGTGATCACATATTAATGGAGGCATTTTACTTTGCCAGTCGAAAAATTCATTGATGGCAATATGTCCTTTTCTCATCGGCAAATCTGCTATGGTGTTGCTTTGCTTCCTTGCATTTGAATAATTTGCATCCTAAACTATGTGTAGATAGAATTTCATGTGTGCAGTTAGAATTTCATGTGTGCATGCTTTTTATTTTTATCATGCCTTACTAGAGGAGAAAAAATAGAGTTCTAGTGGCTATTTGGGATTTGAGTTCTTAACGAATTTAGCATGAAAGAATAAATCTTGCACTGACTAAGTGAAGACCCTACAATCACCTAGGATTCAAGTTGTATAGTGTTTTGACCAAGTGAAGACCCTAGAATCAGCTTTTCCAGGTGATTGTACTGCCGTCAAATACACGGCAGCAGCTTTATCATGTAATTACTCTCCTAAGATGCCATTAATTCTCCTACCGAGCCATACTATGTGCTATTTGTGTACTTAGATTTTCATGTGTGCATGTTTTTTTTTTAAATTTTATTTTATTTTATTTTTTTAATTTTTTAAATCTTTATCATGCCTTACTAGAGCAAAAATAGAGTTCTAGTGGCTATTTGGGATTTGAGTTGATGAATTTGGCGTGAAATAATAGATCTTGCACTGATTTTCATGACAAACTCATTCAACAAAGATGTAGAAATCTATTCGAAGATTATTAGAGATCTAAACTTTAACTTTGATAAACTAAGAAAACTTGAAGACAACTCACTTAAATGACCAAAGGGGCAGCAGTAAGGGGGATTGTGGCTGGGGTTCAATAATACGGTTTATGGTCCTTTTATTCAGAAAAGGTTAGGTTTTGTTGGGCAACCTCAAGGCTGACAAGAATACGGTTTTTAAGTCCTTAAAAGATTTTGAGCTCCTAGAGTTTGGCAGCTAGTCTTAAGTCCTAAAATCTGGTATTTATACCTAGAAAAGAGGGTTGGCAGCAGAGTGGCACTCCTTCTCCTAGTAGGAATTGATTTTTTTCTATGACACTTTTAAACAACTTCTAAATCTTCTAGGAAAAATCTGGCAATGCAATTTTAGGAAATGTTGCCCAAAACTTTAGGCTTTATCCCTATAAATTGGGTGGTGTCATATTTGATTGGTCAAGAGGAGTCATTATACAACAAGGATTTCTCATTTTTCTTAGATTCTACTGGCTATTCCTATTGGGAAATGGATTAGGCCTTGAATATGGAGTGGGCCATGTTACACCTTAATTCTATGCACTAAGCTACTTTTCTAATACTTCTTTAAAGCCCATAAGGTAGACTTACAAAAATAGTAATAACAATAATAACGAACACAATTATGAAATTCCTATTTTACCCCTTGAATACAATCTGGGTTGTGATAGAGGATGTAAGAGATTTAAGGGGGGAGATTGCAATAACACATATTGAGTATAGGAGTGTGGTGAATGGGACCCACATTGTCTAGACGGAGAAGTTATGCTATATAATAATTCAAAGGGACTCTAATTGTTATTTTGATTAGTCCTTTTAGAGTATAAGCCTAGATGTGACTTGGGCCCTCATTCGGCTATTACAACTTTGTGACTTTGAAACCAATATCTGGTATAGCATAATTGCATATGAGATATTAGGGCTTGAGTTCCCTTCAGGATATTGTGATAGCCTGGTAAGTTTCATTGTTTGTATGTTTGTGACATCTTTCCTTTGTACATTGTGTCTGGATTTTGCTCCATAGCATGAAAAATTTCCTTCTATCCTTGTGCCTTCGAGGGAATGAATCAGAATGGGCTTGATAACAAACTGAAGAAAACATCAGTATGACTGGGATGCTGCAACGGCTGCTAATTTCCTTCGAAAATATGGTCTTATAGAGAGAGACGGGTCAACACACGCGTGGGTGGAAGGGAGACTTGCCGGCAACATCTTCTGTGGTGGTTTTCGGTGAAGTGGCTGCTTGGTTGAACGAGGGGGGAAAAAAAGCGATCTGAGATCTGAGATCTATCATGCGACGATGCGATAACTTCTGTTCACCGTAACGGAGCGATGAGTTGACGACGCCACCTGACCACTGCAGTGAGATTTGGCCGGCATAGTTTGGATCGGCAGACACCGGCGACGTCTCTGAAGGGTATCCGGTGCCGGTTTTCCTTCCGGCGACCTGAGTTTTTGCATCGTCATTTTCGGTCTTTTGCACCAGTGATCTTGGTGGGGTATCGGCGGCGTCGAGTACTGCAGAAAGGTTCGACAGGTCCCTGCGACTTCCCTGCCCTTCGACGCCGACCATTCTCTGGCGACTGCGGGACCTGTTTCAAAATGGTTTCCCGCCAGCATGCTCTGAAAACCATCACAGAGCATGTCGGAACTCTACCGAATAGGGTGAGGTATGACTGATCGGCATTTTCTGGGCAGTCGGAACAGTGCTGCGACTTCGCCGGAATTTTCTGGGCAATCGGAACAGTACTGCGACTTCGCCGGAATTTTTCTGTGTTTTTTCTTCTACTTCCTCTCTCGCCAGAATTTTCAAAGACAGGTGCGGGCTTGGTCTTGGAGCTTAACTCGGAGGTTCTGAGTGCGGGTGTAAAAGTTTCATGTGAAGTAAAAGTTTGAGGGTGTAATGGCAGTTTCACGTGAAGTGGTTGTTGAGTCCAAGATGTTTACTCTCACAAAGGAAGGAAATAACCTTCGTTTTGTAGAACATGGCTGGAAGGAGAGGTACGAACTTCTGGTGGGAAGAAACACAACTCTATGGATAGTAAAAGTGTTGGAGGATTGCTTGAAGGGGGGAAAGAAGGAGGTTTATTCGGTTATTAGAGAAGGATATCGTAGTTTCGTTGCTCAACGACGTTCGAATAGGCGTGGACGATACTTATCGATAGCAGAATATGGGAAGGAAGGAAGAACCCGCCTACTCTGCTTCCCAGAAGGTGAAGATGGATGGGGATGGAGGAAAGTGAGGAAGATGGCTCTAGAGTTGGTGCAGACCAGAGGAAATGGGTATGGGACAAGCGGAGGAGGGCAGAATAATAGAGTGGCATGGGCTGCAAATACGGAGGACAGAACTTTCAAGGAGGTACTCACAACGGGACTGACGTACAAGCAGAGGGAGACTGACGTAGCTAGTATGGAACGTCGAGCCCCACGCCATACAAGAAATGAAGAGTTTGGCAGGCTAGTTGGTCAGGAGACGTGGGTGTCTAGTAAACGTTTGTTGGAGCTACAGGGTCAGTTGAGGAAGTTGCAGAAGGAAATGGAGGAGGTCAGAAAATATGTCGGGCTGGTTAAGGACAAAGGAAGGAGATGGGAGGAAGAGAGGGAGAGGGAAGAAACGGTGGCGTTTCAGAGGACTGGATTAAATGAAACATATCTAGCTGGACCCAGCTCAGGGCTGGCCCCTATCCAGCAAGAAGAGGGCCTAGAGATGGGTTTGGAATGCCATAGCCCAACAGCTCAACAAGACCCGCAGCCCAACATGGCTTTCTCTGAAGTCCCAGATACGTTTCTGGGGGTCTTGGGCCCTGGTTTCCTCTACCCGGATAACCACAACTCCACGGAGGCTACCAACCTTACTCCGAGGCAGCCGGTGGCGGAGAATGGGTTGGCGATGACACAAAACTCGCCGATGGTGATATTGGAGACCGCCGACGAGCTCCCGGCGGCCCTAAGTGAGAAGTCTAAGTCACGAAGTCTAGCATCGAGTCCGTGCTTAAAGCGGGAGGAATTTATTCAGGCGCAGGGAGGACAGAGGATCCCGCCTGGCCCTGAACCAATATATATGGGTTCGGTGGAGGCCTCTATAACATCATTGGTGGCTGTGGAGGAAGGGGGGGAGGATTATGAGGACTTAAGGCAGGGGACGGACGAGGACACGGAAGGGCTCACCTTCCCTGACGTGTGTGGACAGTTAGGCTTGGACGACATACCAGCAGAAGATGAACCTATGGGCTTTCAGTTCAGTAGGATGGATGAACCGGTGCCTTTAAACTTTCGTTTACCAGCGCAACCACACATGTCAGATTGGGTTTTCCATAAGGTGAGGGAGATTCAAAAACTGGTGGGGATTGATTGTGAGGGATACGAGGAACAATTTATGGCGCTGTTTACAGCAATCGAAGAGGGTCACAATCAAAAAACTAAAGGCGAATCGAAGAAGCAACGGGAGCTCAAAAGATTGAACTGGTCAATGAACATGGAGAGTAGCACTAGTAGGGGAAGGGTGAAAGGGAAGGGGCTGTCCGTTCCTCAATGAAGCCGAAAATTGTGCCGTGGAACGTCCGTGGGCTTAACGAGGCAAATAAGCATTTATGGGTTAGGAATCTACTCCGAGAGTGGAAGGCGGATATTGTATGCTTACAAGAGACGAAGTTAAAGATGATCGATAGGAAAATGGTCAGGAGCCTTTGGAGTGGAAGTCATGTGGATTGGTCATTCTTGGCTTCAAATGGGGCATCAGGAGGGGTAGTGGTAATGTGGGACAAACGGGTGGTCGAGAAAGTGGATGATTGTATAGGGCAATATTCGGTAGCGTGCTCGTTTAAGTGTGTCTCCGATAACTTCCTATGGACTTTTGCAGGCGTCTATGGTCCCAACCTTGATCAGGCAAGAAAACTCTTGTGGGAAGAATTAGCAGGGATCCAATCCTGGTGGGGACTTCCATGGTGTATAGGGGGAGACTTCAACGTGGTAAGATTCCTGAGTGAAGTCTCGGGTTCCAGAAGATTGAGACCAGCAATGGAGGAATTCTCGGAGTTTATTTTTGATCTGAACTTGGTGGATTTACCACTTGCTGGGGGCAGTGCGACTTGGTCAAACAATCAGTCCTGGTCTAGATTGGATCGATTCTTAATTTCTCCAGATTGGGAAAGCCACTTCCCAGATGTCTGGCAAAAACGTATGCCCCGCATTGGGTCTGACCATTGGCCTATTCTGATTGACTGTGGAGGAGTTCATAATGATCGTCGGCCGTTTAAGTTTGAAAATATGTGGTTAAAATCAGAAGGGTTCGTGGAGAGGGTCAAACGGTGGTGGTCCTCCTATCAAATTCAAGGTACTCCCAGTTTTATCTTCGCAGGTAAATTGAAAGCCCTAAAAAGAGACCTAAAAGAGTGGAACTTGGAGTCTTTTGGAAATGTGGGAATTAACAAGAAAGCTAAGCTGTTGGAACTCCAGGAGATTGAGAGGCTCCAAGAGGTACGTACACTCACTCAGGAAGAACAAGACAAGAGAACAGAGCTAGTCACTGAGATTGAAAGGCTGATCCTGTTAGAAGAGATGTCTTGGCGACAAAAGTCAAGGGCATTGTGGTTGAGGGAAGGTGATCGAAGCACTAGTTTCTTCCACAGAATTGCAAATTCTCATAGGAGAAATAATAACATTGAGAAGCTGATAGTGGATGGGGTGGAGTGTAGCGATGAGCAGGTATTGCACAACCATGTAGTTGATTTTTATGAGAACTTACTGACAGAGCAGGAGAGTTGGCGGCCTTCTCTAAATGGGATGGAACTTGACATTATTGGGCCAAATGATGTAATCCGTTTGGAAAGGGAGTTTGAGGAGATAGAGGTTTTTGAGGTGGTGAGGAAGATGGCCAGGGATAAAGCTCCAGGACCGGATGGTTTCTCTATGGGTTTTTTTCAGGATTGTTGGGAAGTGTTAAAGGAGGACCTTATGCAGGGTTTTCAGGAACTTTTCATCGTTGCAAAATTTGAGAAGAGCCTAAACACTACTTTTCTCGCTCTGATACCTAAGAAGGTGGGGGCTATGGATTTAAAAGAGTTTCGGCCTATCAGTTTAGTGAATGGGTTGTACAAGATAATTTCCAAAGTACTTGCAAACAGATTGAGTGAGGTTATTGGGAAGCTTGTTACAAAACCCCAAAACGCCTTCGTAAAAGGTAGACAAATATTGGATGCAGTGTTAATTGCCAATGAATGCCTTGATAGTAGGCTGAAGGATGGAAAGTCGGGAATCATGTGTAAACTAGACATGGAAAAGGCCTATGATCATATTAACTGGAATTTCCTTCTACATATGCTAAGGAGATGTGGTTTTGGGGAAAGGTGGAGGGCGTGGATACACTGGTGTATATCTACGGTAAAGTATTCTGTGTTGATAAATGGAGTTTCTTTTGGTTTTTTCCAAAGCTCTCGTGGATTGCGACAGGGGGATCCGTTATCACCCCTATTGTTCATAATAGTCATGGAGGCATTAAGTAGGATGCTAACGGTTTTGGTTGAAAATGGTTTTCTAGAAGGGTTCCCAATTGGTAACTCGGATAGGGGCTATATTATCGTTTCTCATCTCCTGTTTGCAGATGATACACTTATAATGTGTGAAGCCAAGCAAAGCCAGATGCGAGTGCTAAAGTCCCTACTTTTTTGTTTCGAGGCGGTCTCCGGGTTAAAGGTGAATTTGGAAAAATCAGAGTTGGTGCCAATCGGGGATGTATCCAATATTCGCTACCTTGCGAGAACGATGGGCTGTAAAATATCTTCATTCCCTATGACTTACTTGGGACTTCCTTTAGGGAGTGCCTCGAGGGCGCTCGCGGTTTGGGACTCAGTAATTGAAAAAATAGAGCGGAGATTGGCTGGGTGGAAAAGGATGTACTTGTCAAAAGGAGGTAGGATAACACTGATAAAGAGTACACTCTCTAATTTACCTACTTATTTCTTATCCCTTTTTCCAATTCTAGCAAGTGTGGCAGTTCGTATCGAGAAGCTCCAACGTGATTTCTTTTGGGGGGGCTTGGGAGAGGAGTTCAAGTTCCATTTAGTTAAGTGGGAGCAGGTGTGTCGCCCTATTTCAAGGGGAGGATTAGGGGTTAGAAATCTAAAGACATTCAACCGTGCACTACTAGGTAAATGGCTGTGGAGATTTGCCAAGGAACATGACTCGCTTTGGAAATTGGTAGTTGTGAAGAAGTACGGCGGATTATGGGGGGAGTGGTGTACTAGAGAAGTAAGGGGAGCCTATGGAGTAGGGTTATGGAAACATATAAGAAGAGGATGGGAGGTTTTTAACCGTCACGTAAAGCTTCGAGTGGGCATGGGATTAAGGATCAAGTTTTGGCGAGATGTGTGGTGTGCCAGCAGGACTTTGAAAGACTTGTACCCGACACTGTTCCAGTTGGCTAGAGATAAGGAAGCTTCAGTGGCAGATGTTATGGAGATGGCGGGGGGTCAAAGCCTTTGGAACATTAATTCAGTAGGCCTGCACAAGACTGGGAACTAAGTACCTTTGCAGACTTCTATACCCTCATATATTCCATAAGACCAAATAGCCAGCAAGAGGATATGTTGTGGTGGTCTCTAACAGACAAAGGTAACTTTTCAGTGCGATCTTTCTATAAGGCTCTCAACCATGGGCCTACCCCCCTAAGCCCATGGAGAAAAATATGGAGAAACAAGGCTCCTCCTAAAGTATCTTTCTTTGTTTGGACTGCCTCTCTGGGAAAGATACTTACCACAGATAATCTGAGGAAAAGAAGGATCATTATCGCAGATTGGTGTTGCATGTGCAGAAGAGGGGGTGAGTCAGTGGATCATCTCCTCCTACACTGTGATACGGTAAGGGTTCTCTGGAACGAGGTTTTCTCGCGTCTGGATATAGCTTGGGTGATGCCTAATACCGTGGTGGCGGCGCTGGCCAGTTGGTCAAATATAAGGGGCAGCAAACCAATTAAAGCTACATGGAAGATGATCCCACTATGCATTATGTGGTGCGTATGGCAGGAGCGAAACGAGAGGACATTCGAGGACCAGGAAAGATTAGTGGAGGAGCTTAAACTTTTATTTTTTAGAACACTTTGTAATTGGACGATTGCGGTGGATTTTAATGGCATGGCCATGCATGATTTTCTTGTATCTAATGTGCCTACCTAGTTAGGGTGTTAGAGATGTAATACTGGCTTTGCCATTGATCAATAAAATTTGTTTATTTATCAAAAAAAAAGAAGTCATTATGGTGTTTAGTAAATTGCAATAGTTTGGAAGATGGTTCCGACATGCCTTCTGTGCTGTATTTGGAGGGAACAAAAATTGAAGTTTTGAAGATAACAAAGGTTTGGTGGAGGAGCTTAAAAGTCTTTTTTTATCATGTTATATATTAGGACGATGGCTATAGATTTCAATGGGCTTAGTGTTCATGAGTTCATCGTATCTATTTCTTCCTCTTTTTCCTAAGTCGGTGTCTTCTCTTGTATATGTCCTGTGTGGTTGGGCTTCTTAGATTTCTATTAAGAAAAATTTTACTTAAAAAAAATACTGAAGATTGAGGTTTGTGTGTGTTGGGGGGGGGGGGGGGGGGGGGNGGGGGGGGTGTTTAATGGACCATGCTATGCCAAAATGATAAAATGACGTTGGTGATGCTAACATGTTCTTTCTGTGGTTTTGAGGCCAGGTCAAGGAACATAGAGTGAAGAAAGTAAAAGAAATGGACCCTAATCCACTTCTGTGTTCAGAGAATGCACTTTTGGCTGAAAAGAGTTTCATGAGTGAACATGACAAAACATCTGTTGATAATGGGCATAATGTGGAATGGACTGAAAAGATGGCGACAAACATGTTGCCATCTCAAGGAGTGTATGCCAAGGTAGTAATCTTTAGATTATGATATATCTATTTTAGTAGTTGATTGCATTGGTTTTCTTTAGTATATATGCTTAATTATAGTAGTCTGTTATGTAACTAGATTGCTAATATTGAAGACACCACTCGTACAAGATGTCGAAAGGTGTATGCCCATGCTCATGATTTTAACATCAACTCCATCTCCAATAATAGGTAAGTTTATTCCCACCGTCTTCATACCATACCCTTGCTAAATTTCTGGTACGAAGATTGCCTTGCTGCCTATGAGTAGGATAAAAGAGAAGGCTTTATAATTTTAGTTTGACGCATAAGCTAGTCATTGCTTTTTCCTGATCTAGTCACCCTTACCTTTCTTCAGATTTTAAAACATAGATGTTATAATGTGACTAAATGTAATATGGTTTCATAATTTCTGTACAGTGACGGCGAGACATTTATTTCCTCAGACGACCTTAGAATAAACTTGTGGAACCTTGAGATTAGTAATCAGTGTTTCAATATCATTGACATGAAGCCCTCAAACATGGAGGATCTTACTGGTAAATCTGTTCATCTTTTAGATAGTATATAATATAAATTTTTCCACCTTTATATTTTTAAATACCCTATTGTGGTAGAACATATATATATATATATATATGTCTCATTCTCTCCTTATTTTGTATCATAAGTTGATTGAATTTTGAAATGTAAAAAAAAAGAGAGATTTTAAATTTTGAATGATGCAGGAAAGAAGTTGCACCACCAACCAATTCTACTGACAAATGTTCGTTTGTTCTTTTTACATGCTGAACCTTCACTTTTTCCCATACTGAGCCGTAACTTTTGGATGCTTAGAATCAGGGAAATAGGTTTAGGTTGAGCAGAGTTAGGCTGGGATGCATTTCATTGTGCAGACTTGAACTTCAAGCTGGGATGCATTTCGTTATGCAGACTTAAACTTCAAGCAAAATTCAAACTCCATATAGTTATGAATCATTCCTTTGTTTGGATTAGCCATGACATCTGAAATCGGTTCGACTTCATGGCTTGATGGTTTCAATGCAGAAACATTTTCCTTGGGAATGATTCATTTTTAAGTGGTGCTATAGATGCTTTACAAGCAACAAAAATGTTCAGCAAACCTGTTTATAATTTCAATCCCATATCATGCAATTAATTCTTAGATGTATATAGTTATGGTTACCCAAAATATATATGACATGATTTAAGTGGAAAATTGATGTCATAGATTTCGTGGTGATTGCATAAACAAAATCCTTCTTGTACCAATATGGCTAAGTCCTTATAGACAAATCATCTACATTAGTTATGTTGTTTCATGCTTCTCAAAGAAAATAATTAAGTCATTTCATAATCTGTAAATTACTGGCAACAACCCCAATGTTTTATCTATGCAAAAAGGGGCAAATAAAGGCCCCAGGGCATAGATTAATCCTTTACCTTTGAATAATTAATCTGTCATGTTTATTCAGAGGTCATAACATCAGCTGAATTCCATCCAATTCACTGCAATCTGCTTGCATACAGTAGCTCTAGAGGTTTTATACGTCTGGTTGACATGCGGCGTTCAGCCTTATGTGACCACAGTGCAAGAATGTGAGTTTATGTTCGTATATGTTTTCATTTCCATGGTTTATGTATCATGAGCTCAAATTTATTTTCATCTATATTTTTTACTAGGAATGCATGGGAGGATGATCTGATACTTTGATATGGAGTTTGAATTTGCAGATTACAAGATGGAGGGTCCCATGGGTTTAAATCATTTTTTACCGAGATCATTGCTTCCATCTCAGATATAAAGTTTTCAAATGATGGGCGACACATCTTAAGTCGTGATTACATGAATCTAAAGGTCTCATTACTGAATTGAAAATGTTCTTTTTAATTAAAATCCTCCATATAAGAATGATTCTTTTCATGGATATAGGTGATTATATATAAGACGTCTCTTTTGGATCTAGTTATTAGACTTAAATATTATTCTGTTTAGGTATTATGCGACAAAACTATGGCCTAAAGCCTCTGTAGTTTGGGACAAAACCTTTTCTTTGAAGAAAGTAAGTTCTTTTTCTGGTATCTATTATAATTTTGACAAGTTATTTTAACTCAAGAATAAGCTCATAATAGATTTTGTAACCGAGAAAGAACACTAAGGCTCCGTTTGGATTGCAAGATGCTCTTATCTCATCTCATCCCATCTAATCTCAACATCTAAACACCACAAATACAAATACTTTTCAATTTCAAATTTTTAATGTTTTCATCTAATCATTATCTAATCATTACAACTGTCTCAAACTTCCAAACAAACACAAAAAACAACTCAACTTTTTCAAATCTCAAAATAAAAATTATATTCCTACAAAATTTTAACTTTATAATATTTTTATTCAATTTTTTCTCTCTCCTTTCCCAAAAATCCATAAATATTGTAACTCAAATTATTTCACTACTATTCATATACTATTTCACTACTATTCACAAATCATCTTATCTCATCTGACTATCCAAACGAGAATTCTCACAATTGTATTCTTGTTCCTTGTGCCTTTACACCTGTTCTTTTCACACCTAGTTTCTAATTTCTTTCGTGAACCACCTTTTTTTATTTATGTCAATATATTGTGATTAAAAAACATCATCAGATGCTTCTCTTATAATTGGTTTTCAAATGATAAATTTGATGGCAAATGTGTCTTCTTGTTTTTGATATCTGATTGCCCTCAATGGAATCAACTTGTACTAATTAAAGCTTTATTTCTTGTCACAGCTGTGGGACATGCGTATGGATTCATCACCAGTTGCAACATTCAAGGTTCATGATCACTTGCAACCCAAGGTAAGTGAGCAAACAGAATCCTTTATGACCATCTTAAAAAGATACTTCCCATGGATGTTAGGATGTCTATGTTGAAAAGAGTATTGTGAATTGGAACTGTCATTTCTAAGTATGGATCTCCAATTGTTATTGTATTTAATTAACTGCTCTTGCACATTTCATTTTCACATTCAATAAGCAAATTCAAATGGAATGAGTACAAATTACACAAAATCATGAGCTTAGCTCCAAAGGAATGATTAGTGGTCTCTTGTGTTTCCTCTTCTAGAATCAAGGGATGTGTCCTCCAGCTATGTTTTTAACTTAATTTTTTTTCATGGCAATGTTGTTAACGTACTTTGTGATTTAGTGTATTCTGTGTAGGCTTCTTTAATGTTGAATTTGCATAGTGCAATATGCATTTATATGTACCTCTGTATCTGACAGTTGCCATATATTGCACAGTTATGCGAGTTGTATAATAACGACTCCATATTTGATAAATTTGACTGTTGTGTCAGTGGAGATGGAATTCATTTTGCAACTGGATCTTATAGGTTTGTCTTTTCTACCCAAACTGCACTTGCAAATTAAGTCAGGGAAGCGCCATCATAAATCAGTTTTCATGTTTTTCCAAAATAAAGCAGTCTAAGTGACCATACTTCTCTAAATTTGATTTAGCAATCTTTTACGTATTTTCTCCCATGGTGTTGGAGGTGCAGAAGGGATCACTATAGAAGCTAGCAAAAGTCCCAACAGGTTAGCTCTTGTCTTTATATCATGTTCTCTGTTTCCCAGTTTATAAGTAATTTGAAGTTATATAATGTATTTTCAAACCCATAGGGATATAATTTTAATCTGATAGTGTTAATATACGATGTGTGTATATATATCTAAATATGTTCGATGCTCCTGAACTCTAACTTCATTTGACAGTCTTATTGGAAACTAAGAGGATGTGAAAAGAAAATACTTCGAAATGGTTTTATTTCTTGAGCAAATTGTTTTTTGTTCTTTCCTTCGCATCCTACTTTACATACCTTGTATGCCAAACTGTTTTGCCCTTTTCTGTGTATCAGTTTTTAGTGCAATTCTTAGTTTATGCCCTGCATGTGTGCCTATCATAAGCTGCTTATTTTAGAATGTTAGAGGATCATGTCTATAAAAATGGCAAATGAATAATCCATTGGATGGTAGATACCGTTGAGATTTAAATGCTGCTCAGGCATTCGGGATACTTTTGACTTGGTTTATATTGAACTTTTTCAGAGATATAGCTCATGTTAACTTTTTACCTATAAAAAAAAATTAAGAAGCTGAGATTGAGGCCAGATGGGTGGAGCAAAGTGGAACAGAGCCCATCTGACCTATTGGCATGAAATTAAAGTTATGCCAGGAGGGTTGACAAATAGGTTGGAGAAGAAGGGGGGTTAATTGGAAATTTTACCATTCCAGTTAGGTTTAGTACAACTACATGTCATAACCCTATTTCTCTCTTGACACGGTAAAATATTTGTTCCTGTATGTTGTGTATGTAGTAGGCACACCGTCAAACTACGTTAAATGTGTTTTCTCTTTTGTTTTACCTAAAGTTGCATAGTATCAACAATCCCAACAAGCTAAATAAAAAAAAATACTTGAAATCAGGAAGCCACTTCGTGGTGCTGCTCCAAGGGCTAGAAGGTCATCCTTAAGCAACCTGACACGTGGATTTTATCGCCTTGGTTAGTATTCGCACTGATTTTTCCTTTCTTTTCTTTTTCCTTGTAAAAAAAAAGTGCTTTTAACCTGCTTCTGGTTGGAGTTCAAACCTATCTTGACGAAATATGAATTCTGCCATGGAAGTTTCAGAGAGAGAGAGAGAGAGAGAGAGAGAGAAACATAGAAGATGAGAGAGAACTTGAACATGTGTTTGTATTGAATCTGTGAATACTTTCTTACAATTGTTATGAAATACATGTAAAGCATTTATATTAGAAAAACAGAGTAAAACTGGACTAACTAAATTGAACATATTACAACCAATAGAATGTAACTAATGTGCCAACATGGCTATTTCTAATAGTCCCCCTCAAGATGGAGTGTGTATATCCAAAACACCCATCTTCCCAAGTAAAGAATGAAATTGAGTAAAACCAAGAGCTTTAGTGAAAAGATCACTCGATTGTGAGAAACGACATGAAGAGTCTTGATCACATTGGCCTGTAATTTTTCCCTGACTATATGACAGTCTATTTCAATATGTTTGGTTCTTTGTGGAAAACTGGTTGGCTGCAATATGAAGAGTAGCTTTGTTGTCACAAAAGAGAAGTGCTGGTTGAGAGTGTTGGAGCTAAAAATCTCTTAACAAGGCAAGTAACCAATAAAGCTCGCATGTTGTCGAAGCAATGGCCCTGTATTCTGCTACGCTGAGGACCTTGCAACAGTTTGTTGTTGGAAATCAAAGATTCCCCAAGAAAAACACAAAAACCTGTCACAGACTTGCGAGTATCTACACAGCCGGCCCAATCCAAGTTACAGAAAGTTTTAAGGTGAAGATTAGAATTGGTAGAGAAAAAAAGACCCTGACCAAGTGTGCCTTTTAAATACTTAAGCACTCTGTGCACAACATCTAGGTGAGGTTGTCTCGGTTTGTCCATATATTGACTGAGAACTTGAACAGCATATGCAAGGTTAGTTCTAAATATGGTAATGTAGATGAGTCTACCAATGAGCCTATGATAAGTAGAAGGATCTGTCAAGAGTTCACCTTCAATAGAAGAAAATTTGACATTTTGCTCCATAGGAAATTTCACTGGTTTGGCTGCTAAGAATCCTGAATCCTACAAAATATCTAAGGCATACTTTATTTGACGTAAAGTGATGCCCTTGGATGATATGGTTGTTACGAGAGAATTATGGAGAGGATTTTATGGGATTAGTTTTGTAACATTAGGCTGGAAGATGTGGTTGTAAATTAGGTAGAATTAGGTACCGACTGCTGTAAATAGTTGACATACGTACCTTCCTATGTGAGCATCCTATGTAAATATATTTTCTATATAAATGAAACAATTCCGAGAGAAAGGGCATTAAGACCAAAACTGAGAAAACTAACATGGTATCAGAGCCCCTAACCTGATATCTGAAATATTAAATCCTTCGTGTGCGACGGAAATAATTTTTTTTCTTTCCCTGTTTCGGCAAGATTCATCTTGCTTTAGGTGTGTCGGCTCTTTCTGTGGTGACCCACTTTGTGAGCTCACTATTTTGTGGCAGTCAATCTCCTATGTGGTGGAGTTCCACTTTTTATGTGGTGATTAAGTAACTATCGGCGTCTTCTGTGAGTAGCTGAGTGATTATCATCATCTTCTGAGTGGCTGTGAGCTATTGGCATCTTCTGTGACCGTCAGGGATGTCTCTGGGTGGCCATGTTGCAGTCGGTGATTTCTGTTGGTGTTGCCAGTATTTTTTCAAGTGCTGGGCAAGTTCTCTTTTAAACATTTCTGAGTGTTTTCTTTCTTCTGCCGTGGGATTTTAATATCTGGGCTCTCTACGCTGGTTGAGTGGGTATCGGGGGCTCCTCATTTATTTCATAACGCAGTGGGCCATCAGTTTGTTGTGAGCTGTTAATTTTGGCGTTAGTTGGGCTTAGTCTTGCTATTTAAAATTGGACCATCTGATTGCCTTGGTTTATTTAGTTGGATTTACTGCTTGGGCACATTTTTTTTTTGTGTCCTTTATTTTTTGTTCACCATGTCTATTGAAAATACTATTGTTCACTTTATTGAAAAGAATTTTTCTACGTGGGAATTTCAGTTTAAATGTTTTTGAAATGACAAGAATTATCAAATCATATTGATAATTCTGCTAAGATTCCCACTGATGAAAAATAATTTGCTCAATGGGAGATCAAGGATGCCAAGGTAATCTCTTGGCTAATGGGGACCATTGAGTCTCACCTTGTGATCAATCTTCATTGTTTTACTACAGCTCAGGCTATGTGGGATTATCTTCACCGTATTTACCACCAAGATCATAGTGCTCGAAAGTTCCAATTAGAGTTGGAAATTAGTAATTATAGTCGAGGCAATTTACCTATCGCACAATTTTATTCTGGTTTTATTAACCTTTGGAGCGAGTATTCTACCATTGCTCATGCTAAGGTTCCTACTGCGGCCCTCGCGGCTCTTCAAGCAGTTCATGATGAGAGTCAACGCGATCAGTTTTTAATGAAATTTCGACCCGAATTTGAGCCTGTTCAAGCTGGTTTATTGAACCGTGATCCAGTTCCTTCTTTGCACATTTGTTTGGGAGATTTGTTGCGTGAAAAACAATGGCTATCCACTCAGATGAGTATGACTTCTGAGAAGGTCTTTTCCGAGACTATGAATGTCGCCTATGCAGCACAAGGGAGAGGGAGAAACAAGTTGCAATGTTTCAATTGCAAGGAATTTGGTCATATTGCTCACAACTGTTCTAAGAAAGGTTGTAATTACTGCAAGAAAGAGGGCCATATCATCAAAGACTATCGAATACGGCCTCAGAACCGCCAACCCCAAGCTTTTTAGGCTAATGTTCAGTCATCTGCTTATTCTTCTATGCCTTCTATTGTAAACTCTGAGTCATCTATTCTCATACCAGCAATGGTCCAACAGATGATTGTGTCTGCTTTTACAGCCTTAGGCATGCAAGGTACAAGCACTAACTCAACTTCTTGGATTGTTGATTCGGGCGCTTCTAACTATATGACTGGTAATATGACGAGTCTCCATGGTGTTCGTAAGTATAGAGGCACGCAAAATATTCAGATCGCTGATGGCAGTACTCTTCCTATTACTGTTGTTGGTAATTTGGGCTCTTCATTTCGAGATATTTTTGTCTTTCCTGGATTATCTACCAATTCTCGTGGCGGTTGTCTTGTGCAGGATCAGGTGTCGGGATGGTGATCGTGAAGGGGCCTAAAATAGGACGTTTTATTTCCTTCTAGTTTTCTATTCCTACTAATGTTTCTCTTGCTTGTACGGCTATTGCCAATACTCATGAAATTTGGCATAAGAAATTAGGTCATCCTAATTTTGTTGTATTGACTCATCTTATGAGACATGGTTTTTTGGGCAATAAGGACTCATATTCTTCTTCTCCTATATCTTTTGATTATGCCACTTGTTGTCTTGGTAAAGGTAAAACTTTACCTTTTCCTACGCATGGTAGTCGTGCTTCTCACTGTTTTGAGATTGTGCATACTGACGTTTGGGGTGTGAGTCCTGTTATTTCTCATGGTCAGTATCGTTATTTTGTGACATTTATCGATGATTATAGTCGATTCACTTGGATGTATTTTCTCCGTTCTAAAGTTGATGTATTTTATGTCTTTCAAAAATTTGTTGTGCTTGTCGAGATATAGTTCAGTACGTGTATCAAAACTTTACGCTCCAACTCAGGAGGGGAGTACATGTCTCATTCTTTCCAAACTTTTCTTCAGAAAAATTGGATCATTTCCCAACGTTCTTGTCCTTATACTCCTCAACAAAATGGAGTCGCTAAGCGTAAGAATCGTCATCTTTTAGATGTTGTCCATACTTTGTTGATTGATTCTGTTGTACCTTCTAAGTTTTGGGTAGAAGCTCTATCTACTGCTGTCTATTTGATTAATCTTTTGCCTACTACCACTCTAGATTTTGATTCACCCTATTTTCGCTTATTTGACATATCTCCTGAGTATCAATCCATTCATACTTTTGGGTGTGTTTGTTTTGTTCATCTGCCACCTGTTGAGCGTCACAAACTTGCTGCACAGTCTGTCACGTGTGCATTTATGGGATATAGTCCTACTCAGAAAGGATTTGTTTTTTATGATGCTCATGCAAACAAATTCCGAATCTCACGAAATGTGATTTTCTTTGAGAATCAATATTTCTTTCAGTCTCAGGTCATTTCTGATCCTACTATCACTCTTCTTCCTGCTTTTGATGATGAGCCTTCTTCTATTAAGCAATTTAAACTAGGTTTGTTATACCATCGACGTCCTTCCCCTGCTTCAACGCCCCTTCTAGATACTGGTCCGTCATCTGATTCTACGGCTCCTATACCTCGGCACTCCACCCGGTATACACATCCACCGGATGTGTATGGTTTTCCTCATACTTCGCTTTCTGCCACTCTTGACACTATTTTTGTTCCTCACTCATATATCCAGGCAGCCGCCCAAGCATGTTGGCAATAGGCCATGCAAGAAGAAATCCAAACTTTTTAAGAAAATCACACTTGGGATCTTGTGACTTGTCCATCTGGTGTCAAATCTATTAGTTGTAAGTGGTTGCACTCAGTCAAGTTTCGGTCTGATGGGTCACTAGACAGATATAGGGCGCGTCTCGTGGTTTTTGGGAATCGACAAGAGTATGGTATTGATTACAAAGAGACCTTTGCACCTGTTGCCAAAATGACTACTGTGCGAACTATTTTGGCACTTGCTGCGTTGCAGGGATGGTCTCTTCAGCAGATGGATGTGAAGAATACTTTTTTGCATGGGGACTTGAAGGAAGAAATCTATGTCTCCACCTCCTGGCATGTTTGCTACACCTTCCTCAAAGGTTTGTCAGCTACGCCGATCCTTGTATGGACTGAAATAGGCTCCATGTGCATGGTTTGATCAATTTCGTTCTACTCTGCTTGCTTTTCATTTTACTCAGAGTCAGTTTGATTCCTATCTCTTTCTGCGCAAGACATCTGGAGGAATTGTATTACTTCTAGTATATGTTGATGACATTGTGATTATTGGCTCTGATAATGAGTTAATTGAGCAATTACAACAGCATCTCCATCCCTCTGTTCACATGAAAGATCTTGGTCCTCTGCAGTACTTTCTTGGTCTTGAGGTGTAGCTTACTTCAACTGGTACGTTGTTACACCAGCACAAATACACACAGGAAGTGATTTCACTAGTTGGTCTCCAATCGGGTAACTCTGTTCTTACTCTCCTGGAAGTCAATCTTAAGTTTCATCAGGAGGAATGCGAGCTCTTATCATATCCGTTCTTATATTGACAGCTTGTTGGGAGTTTGAACTACTTAACGATTACTCGTCCTGACATTTCTTTTGCTGTGCAGCAAGTTAGTCAATTTATGCAGGCTCCACGACATCTTCATTTAGCTGATGTCCACCGTACTATCCAATATCTGAAGGGCATCTCTACACGCGGGTTGTTCTTTCCTAAAGACTCTCCTTACAGTTAGTAGGGTATAGTGATGCTAATTGGGCCGGATGTGCGGATACTCATCACCCTGTTACTGGCTGATGCATGTTCTTAGGCAATGCACTCATTTCTTGGAAGAGTAAGAAGCAAGACAGAGTTTCCAAGTCCTCTACTGAGTCAGAATATCGTGCTATGTCTTCAGCATGCTCGAAGATCACTTGGCTTCGTGGATTATTGGTAGAACTTGGTTTTCCTCAACTGCATTCCACTCTTCTTCATGCTGATAATACCAATGCTATTCAAATTGTTGCTAATCCTGTATTCCTTGGACGTACGAAACATATTGAAGTTGATTGTCATTCCATCCGTTTGACAAACATGCAATTACTCTTCCTCACATCTCCACTGAACGTCAAACTGCAGACATATTTACGAAAGCCCTTTCTCGGCACTGACATCAGTTCTTGGTTGACAAATTAATGCTGGTAGATCAACAAGCATCAATTTGAGGGAGGTGTTACGAGAGAATTACGGATAGGATTTTATGGGATTAGTTTTGTAACATTAGGCTGGAAGATGTGGTTGTAAATTAGGTGGAATTAGGTACCGACTACTGTAAATAGCTTCCATACGTACCTTCCTATGTGAGCATCCTATGTAAATATATTTTCTATATAAATGAAACAAATCCGAGAGAAAGGGCATTAAGACCAAAACTGAGAAAACTAACAATGGCCACCTCTAAACCAAGGAAATACTTCAAAACCCCCAAATCCTTGATTTTGAACTTGTTATCTGGACAATTTTTCAACTTAGTAATGGATTGAAGATCATTACTTGCTAAGATTATGTCATCAACATAAACTAGCAAAGTAATAAAAGAGGAAACATCAGATTTGATCAACAAAGAATGATCTGAATGTGCTTGATGAAACCCATAAGCAAGTATAGCAACAGCTAATTTGTGAAACTACTGTTTAGATGCTTGTCGTAGGCCATAAAGAGACTTTTTGAGTTTGCAAACACCAAGATCCCCCTTTTGTGCATAACCAGGAGGTATATCCATATAAACCTCTTCATTGAGGTCACCATGTAAAAAGACTATTTATAATTGATATAGATGCCAATTTTTAGTAGCTGCTAAAGCTGACAAACATATCACTGTGGTCAATTTAGCAACTGGGGAACAAGTTTCTTGCAAGTCTAAACCCTCAACTTGAGTATATACTGTGACAACCAAACTTGCTTTGTATCTTTCTATGCTACCATCAGCCTTGTATTTAATTCTATAAACCCATTTACAGCCTTTAGATTTCTTTTCTACAGGTAAAGAAGTAATTGTCCAAGTTTCATTGTCCTCAAGAGCTTTGATTTCAGCATTATTTTTGTTTGCCATATAGGTATATGGGAGGCTTGGGAAAAAGATGTAGGTTCGGTGTGTGAAGAAATAGTTAAGGCAAAGTGTTTGTGAGAGGGAGAGAGTTTATGATAAGAAAGAAAATTAGAAAGAGGAAACTTTGTACCTAAGAAAATATCTGCCAAGGAAACAGATTGTAATGGACGAGAAGCAGCCAGCTGACAATGGTAGTCTTGCAAATAACTTGGTTGTTTCCATGGCCTTGTTGACTGTCGAATGGGAAGAGAAGTGATATGAGGAAAGGGAAGATTTGTAGTTGAAGAAGATGAATTATAGAAAGGAGAATCAGTAATCTTCCTTTGTTTTGATAGAAATCAAAACAAAGGAAGATTGTTGTGGGAAGGAAGGATGAGAAGTAGGGGAAGAAAAAGGGAAAATTGTTTGATGATTAACAGCATCTCGAAAGATGAAAGTAGTATGAGTCTTAAGATCAAATAGTTTGTATCCTTTGACCGCAAATGGATACTCAATGAAAATGCACTTTCTGGCTCTAGGATCAAATTTGGTTCAATTTATGGTTAAGGTGGATGCAAAACAAAGGCAATCAAACACTCTAAGACGAGTATATGAAGAGGGAGTGGAATGTAAAACTTTATAGATGTTTGACAGCAAAGGAGTTGGAGTTAGGTTAATCAAGTGGGTTGCAATTAGGACACAATCACCCCCAAAATTCTAATGGTAGACATGCTTGAAAGCGTAAGGAGTGGGCAACATTCAAAAGATGTTGGTGTTTTCTCTCAACTATATCATTTGGTTGAGGTTTTTCCACTCTTCTTTGATGAATTATTACACCCTTGGTTGAGAAATACTTAAGCAAATGAAACCCAACTCCATTGTCTGTTCTAGTTTGTTTAATCTGAGTTTGAAACTGTGTTCCCACTAGATTAAAGAATGATTGCAAATAAGCCTTGGTTTGAGATTAATTTTGCAAGAGGTAAACCCAAGTAGATTTTGAGTAGTCATCTACAATGGTTAGGAAATATTTAGAGCCATCAAGAGCAGAGACTGAAAATGGACCCCATATATCACAATGGATGAAAGCAAAAGGAGATGTAGAAACATTATCACTAGGTGTAAAAGGCAAGCATTTTTGTTTAGCCAATGGACAAATTGTACAAGGAAAGAAATCTAACATTTGTATATCTGATACAGATTTATTGAGAAATTTCAATATAGAATAAGAGATGTGGCCGAGTCTATAATGCCACAAAGCAAAATCTTGATGAACTGAGGAAGCAATAGAAGAACCAACCAAAGATTGTTGCAAGAAATGATATAGACTAGCTCTTTCCTCACCCATCCCAATTGTTGTCCGTGTAGATAGGTCCTGAAGAAAACAAAGATTAGAAACGAAAATGAGACAACAAAAGGAATCATTGGTTAACTTGCTAGCTGATATAAAATTAAATGAGAAAGATGGAACACAAAGAACATTGTTTAAAACCAATTTCTTAGAGAGAGAAACTGTCCCAATATGGGTGACTTCGACAAGATTACCATTTGGTAACTTTACTGAAGATTTAATTTCAGAGGTAATTGAAGAAAATAATTGAGTGGGATTGACCATGTGGTCTGTAATTCTTGTGTCAATTATCTAAGGTGTATTATTTGAAGAAATTGTAGGTGCTGAAGATGTGGATTTACCTGAGAAATTCTCACAAAGAGAAGATTGTGGAGTTGGACGAATACCAGCTGAAAGAGATGTGAAGTGATTCTTTTGGAGAAGAAATTTCCAGAGTGAGGGGTGGCAACAGAAGGTTTAAGAATTGCAAGCAGTTGCTGACATTGCTCTTTGAGTAAATGTCAACTGTGGAATTTCATTTCTTTCTTGACCTGCATCAGAAGAAGATGCTTGATTTGCTGAATGAGTTGCTCTTTTAGACTTGAATCCTGGTGGAAAACCATGAATTTTATAGCATTTATTAGAGGTATGCCCTATGTATCCACAATGACTGCACATAGGTCAATCTTTGCAGAAGCCAGATTGCTTGGAAGATGAGTTATCGGGTTTTCCAGATTTAGTTATCAACGCAACAATGGATTCAAGATTCAGTGCTTGTTTTGTCAGTAATACAACAATTGATTCAAGATTTGGGGCAAAATTGACAAGCACCTCTCTTTGTTTCTCTTCTTGAAGTACAAGTGCAATAACCTTGTTAATGGAGGGAAATGGTTCGATCAACAGAATTTGACTCCTTAGACTATTGAAAGACTCGATTAAACTCATCAGAAATTGCATCACATATTCCTCTTGTTGTGACTTCAAAAAATTGTAGGGTTTCACTGGAACATAACGGTGGATTTTTCTTGAAATTAGCCAATTCATCCCAATACGACTTCAGCTCTATGTAATAATCACTAACCGATTTTTGTTCTTGCTTTAGAGAAGTGATTGCTTTCCTTAGTTGAAAATTCTTGGTCGATTTCCTTGTGAAAATTGCTCTTTTAGATCTCTCCACATATCAGCCACTACATCAATGTATAAAATGTTGGAACCAATGTTCTTTGCAACAGAATTGATAATCCATGATACTACCATATCATATTACAGCAAATCCATGCCTGGCAAATCGGACCTGCTTCATTTGAGGGTTTCCTAAGGATTCCATTGATAAAACCCATATTGTTTTTCGCACTGATGGCTTTAGACATTGATCTTGCCCAAGAATGATAATTGTCTCCATTCAATTGGTCTGTCACTAGCATAACTCCAGGGTTTTCTCCATGATGGAGAAAATAAGGGCTCGATGGATCTTTGTGATGGATTTGAGAAGAATGAGAAGAAGAAGAAGTCATTGTTAAATCCATGGAGAATTCAAAAACAACCAATCAGATTTCTCTGATGCCATGACAAAATATTAATTCTGCCATGGAAGTTTCTGGGAGAGAAGTTGAGAAAGAGAGAGAGAGAAATGTAGAAGATGAGAAAGAGAACTTGAACACGTGTTTGTATTGAATTTGTGAATACTTTCTTACAACTGTTATGAAATACATGTAAAGTATTTATATCAGAAAAACAGAGTAAAACTGAACTAACTAAACTGAACATATTACAACCAATAGAATGTAACTAATGTGCCAAAGTGGCTATTTCTAATACCTATCTTCTCTTTTCTCTGATTTGGCAGGGCATGAAAACTCAAGCTCGGGTATTAATGAATTTTCTTCTAACTTAAGCTCCAAGCTGCTACATTTGGCATGGCATCCAACGACAAACTTAATTGCTTGTGCTGCTGGCAATAGCTTGTTCATGTACTATGCATAGTTTCGTGTATAGTTGTGCTCCTAGCATTGAAAGACGGTCTTGAATCAAATAATACCAAAGAGTTGTGTGCATATTACTTATCTTTCTGGTTCAACAAATTTTACTTGCATGTATATTAATTGAACGGAAAAGAAGAGAAAGATGCAGAATGTAAAGCAGCTTTGTCTATCTTTGGCTAAAAAGTAGGCCAACATGATGACGATAAGGTTGAGTTGAGGCATATCTTTGGCATAATTTCTATGTAGTTCCAGGGTATGGACATGGTACTCTCACCCTAAAACAGAATGTCATATTATAAAAAATTGATAGTTAAATAATGCTTTTAATAATATAATATTCTTTGGCGAGATGGGAGTATTACCCTATTTGAATTTTGGGGCTTAATAGTTATTCTTATTTTTTAGTACCTATAACTTGCTGAATTTGTAGAAATTATGCCAAATTTGAATCCATATATATTGTTGTTCCAAAATATATGAGCAACTAGTACAAAACTTTAGAATGCGGCCAGTCTTTGGATTTGAATCTTCTAGAGTTATTGACCGAATTCTAGAGCTCATGATGAGAGAGAGAGATACATGAATTGGACTTCACAGCATTTAATGATATATGAGAAAATTACTTGGGAATTTATAAATATAGGGTTCACTTAAATATTTCTCTCTTAAGTCTAGGTCTTAGAGTTCGATCGTCAGGGGATCAAAATCTATAGTATTGTAAGGTTTTTGGTTCTATGGATGATGATTATTACTATAATAATTGCTGGAACAATTTATGGTGACCCTAATAGCGTCCCCAAACTCTTGAATCATCTTTTGGTCATACCTCTTAAGGGAAAAGGGGTAAGGGTCGACACACTATCTCTCCTGAGAACCAATGTAGTGTTATATGGGTTTTGAAGTTCTCCAAATGCTCAATCACCTTTGGACCCATTGTAGAAATCCATTTGAGAGACCTTCAGTTTCGGGAAAAAGGGAACATCATTGTTTTTCTTGTTGAATGGAAGATATGTGTTGTTAAGCATGTTGTACATGGTCGATAGCGTCCCTACACGCTTTGCCCCTTTCTCAATTTCTTCAAGCTATCTGGTCTAGTCTATTCTTCCTTCACTCAGGAACACTTTGTCTGATCGATGGTCACAACCTTGGTCCTCGCTCCCCTCCAATCCAACAGTGTTTTTCTCTAGGCCTTATTTCAACTCGTCGTTTTCCTTCTGAAGAGTTTCCATAGCCACCTCTACAGCTTCTCCTTTAGCTTTGAGAACTACCACTCCACTCCATTGGTCATCCATTTATCGTGTCTGCTTCTGCCCAAAGTGTACACGAACATGTAGTTGTCAACATATGGATATTGCTGATTAAGCTGAGTTATTGCATATTTTAATACATTTAGAACTAATATATTTTAATTCTTTCATTACATTATTATTGATTTTAGATGAAAAATGACTAAGATGCATAAATCTGAGTTGTGATTTAAATTGATTAATAGCATGAATTTATGCTTAATTTTATAACTTATGATTTAATTGGACAATATTTCTTTACATGCATAACATATTTTTGATATTTTATTCCTTATTTTTATTTTATTTTATTTCTAATTCTTATTTTTAATTTTTTTTTTTATTTTAGATTAATAAATGAAAATGAGACTTTGACTTGGTCTTCATGGAGTTGGTAAGAGATTCATTGAGTGCCACATGTCAATTGGTAGTGGTAGGAGAAATTCAAATCATATTAGAACTTTTGACCTTAGGCTCTTTAATACACGGCAACATTTTATTTTCTAAAGGACTTGGACTTTGGGGGACGGCACTTTTCTTTTTCTGTGGATAAGATTGGACCAAGGAATTAATAGGAGGAGAGACTTTGACCTAGAAGGAACTTTCTTTCCATTTTAATTGCAAGGGGGCGCCGCCACATTGAACCAAGAGGAAGAAGAAAATGATTTGTTTATTTTTTTCAGCCCAATTTTTTCAGCCTCACACTTATTTTTTTTCTCTTGGGGAGTATATTTCAAGCAGCATCAAGTTTCATTTTTTGGGAGACACACATAGTGTCGTTGAAGAACCTTGAAGGGTCCAGCCGCTGTCCAGCTTCCTCCACTGTCTTCAATCTCCATCTCCGTTCAATTGGCTTGCTCTTTTCATTCCCTACTTTTTATTTAATTTTAGTTTAAAGTTTATGGAATATTTTTGAGATTTTTGGCTTAAAATTTTGGGCAATTTATTTGTTGTTTATTTACTTCGTGTTATTTTTTTGTCTTACTTCTTTAAGCTTTCATTTAACAGTGATTACAATTGCTATGGATTAATTTTGAGAATTTGTGATTTGAATACAATAATGAATCCTATAATCTTGATTTTGGGGCTTTTCAATTTTTAGTTCATATTTTTTCAATTACTTTCTAATCTAGTTTAATTCTTAGCTTAGTTTTATTAATCTCTTAGTTCCATTGCATATTAAATTGATTAAAGTTTAATTAGGACTTAAATAATTTCAGCTTTATAATTTAATTTTCAGATTAATTAAGATTGTTCAGTTTAGTTGATTTTTTGATTGTTAATTTCAATTTGTTAATTTTTTACATTTCATTTCGACACTAAAAAATCTAAAAATATGAATCTTGTCTATGACTAGTGCCCTTTTTCATTCTTGTTGCACTCTTTCATCCATTGCACATACCATCGTTTTTATCTTTTCTTTGTGAATATTTTCACCATTTTAAACGAGTTTGATTTTTAGTAACTTTCACTGAGGAGACGATTTAGGAATTTATTCCTAATTATTACGCAACATCCTTCTGCACTTGGAATAGCCTTTGTGCTACTCATTTTTGAGTGAGTCACTTGCCTAAACAATAAATTTCTTTATGTAAGAGAAACTCTGTTTCCACAAATGACACCAACAGTTTGAACAATTTCCAACAACCTCAACAGCATTCCCAAACTCCAATGAAGGTTATTTGCAAAATACAATAAAGTCTCGTTTGATTCCAGTGGGATATAAGCTTTGATGCTTAAGTAGAAGAATTAACTAATCATTCTTTATGGAATAATGGTTACATCAAACTCTATAACACGTACCTCACTCAATTTTTATAGATTTTAGGATGCACTCTAGGTCTAGAGAGGAGGGCTGACTCTTGTCAAAGTATAACGAGGACTCCCAATGGAGTATAACATAGAGGCCGTGATGTCTCTCATGCATAAGTAACTCAATAGACCCTATTTCGTTGGCTTGAATCTCTCAAGGGATGAGTTTTGTTGGCATATCAAGTTGAGTAGACTTCTTATCAGGCAGATGGCTATGGGCAAGGGCCACAAGGTGACTTGAGATTTAGATATATGTGATGTTGAATTCTTATAGAAAAATTCTAAACATAAGTCTGCACACCATACTTTTTTTTATTTTTTTATTTTACCAAATGTTTGGTATATAGATAATGAGTAGAAGAATTCAATTAATTTAAGAAGAATAAATCCAATTTTTTTAAAAAAGAAAAAAAGTGTGATGTGTAGACTTATATTACAAAACTCATTCTTATATTGTCTCATTTAATAGGCATTTTAAATATTTTTTCGTCTAACTTATTTGAAAGATAAAATAAATATTTTTCATTTAGATATCGTTTGGTTATACAGATGAGATGAGATGAGATAAAAGTTGAATAAAATATTGTTAGAATATAATTTTGAGATTTGAAAAAATTGAATTATTTATTATATTTTGTGTGAGAGTTTGAAAATGTTATAATGATTAGATAAGTTGAAATGATTTGTGTAACTAAAGGAGACTTGATGCCCTTTGCCCTTCTTGTTGACTACATTAAATGTGACTTTATATGTTTTTATCATCTTAAATTTTTATGAACAACTTTTTGTCTTCCTCACAGTCACCGTTATTTTCATTGACGAGATGGTGAGCTATCATTTTTATCCCACTTTTTATAGATAAAGATAGCCTTTTCAAGCTATTAGAAATTTGGTGTTATATTGAGTAATGTTAGATACAATTTTAGAATGTTAGAATGTACAAATTTCGTATACTCTATTTAAAAAAATAAAAAATAATTTTTTTATGTGAATTCCAGATTTAGTAATGTACTTATTTTTCAAAACGAATATACGAGACCTACATATTTTAAAACTGTAAGGGTTTGTTTGGAAATAGATCTCATCCCAAATTTCTCATTTAACTTCATCTCATATCATCCCATTTCTTTTTCAAACATAATTCAAATACAAAATTTTCAAACTAATCATTACAATTTTTTAAAACTAATCATTACAATTTTTCCAAACTTTCAAACAAATAATAGAAAACAATGCAATTTTTTCAAATCTCTAAACAAAAATAATATTATAAAACTATATTATAATAATATTTTAATTTTATAATTTTTTATTCAACTTTTTCTCTCTCATTTTTCAAAACTCAAAAAATACTCAACTTAAACTATCTCACTACTATTCACAAACTATATTACTGTTATTCACAAAATTCTCATTTCATTTCACTCCCCAAATAAGCCCTGAATATCAAAAGAGAAAGGATCATGTTACAACCACAGATAAAAGCTACATATGTAGCCACTGAATAGGCTATTTTATTTTCTTTTCTTTTTTTTCATACATTTATTTTATATTTTTAAATATTTTTAAAAAAAAATACACTACATCATTTAAAAATACTTCTTTAATCACGAAGTAAAAACAAAACAAAACAAATAATTGGTGCCACTATCTATGGCTTTTGTATGTGAGATTAGCATTATCCAAAAGAGAAATTGCATGAGAGAGGTGGGAAGGGGGGGGAATAAAGGTAAGCTTACGGTCATTGCCTTGCTCAGGAAACTTGGAATGGAAAAACAAGATCTTTCAAGAGATTCAACGGCTAGGATCAAACTCACCATTAGATGTAGAATAAAACATTTTAAACTAATTTAAAGAAAATAGAAAAAATAATTAATACAATATTTAACTCAAGGTTTAAAAAAAAGATTTGATTCAACCAATTCAAATTGAATCGGTAAGAAATCTAATCGATTTTAGTGCCCATTTTAAATTGTTCACTAAACCCTTTTAATTGACCGATTCAAATATATTCAAACCGATTTTAGACCGATTAAACTCAATTTCAACCGATTCAAAACTATATTTACTCTTAAGTTGTCTAACAACTAAGTTTTTTTCTTTTAATTTCTTGTACAAAAATATAATAGAACTAAACATATATTAACTTCTTCATTGTTATATTTGCAAAGATATGAATATGGAGAAAAAAAATATATTGTATTCACTGAATAATATAATTACATTACAGCACTGTGTATATATACAAGTGCACCCATAATTGATGGGATTACAAGAGTAATTGAGAATATTGCATTACATTAAAAATGAAAGTATACCAACTAGAATTAAGGAAAGAATTGAAAAAATAAAGCAGGACAATGAAGGACAATTGAAAATTTTCCATCTTGGTCTGTCTTTCCATGTTTGTAGATTGTTGTCCAGTTGGCCTTCAGTCGAGCCACTCATTAAGCCTCCATCTAATCCTTCAATTACTGCTTCAATTGATGCTCCATTGGATCCTTTATTCTCTGCTAAATGTACTTTAACATCCTCTTGCAAGTTGATGAGTGAGGTTATCACTCTCAGCTTGTCTCTTAACAACAAGAAACATGCTGATGTGAGTCCCTTTGTGAAAATGTCAGCTACCTGATCAATGGTGGGAAGATACTTGGTGATAATATCTCTATTGACCACCTTCTCTCGAATGAAGTAATAGTCAACTTCTATGTGTTTTGTCCTTGTATGAAAAAACTAGATTAGTTTCCAATGATAGTGCCTCTAGATTGTCACAATAGAGAACAAGAGTAGTGTTTAAAGACACTCGGAGTTTCTTGTAGGAGCATTCTGAGCTAGTATAATTCTATTGTGGTGATTGCAAGTGATCTATACTCTACTTCTATGCTAGATTAAGACATGACAACTTGCTTCTTAGAACTCCAGCTAATGAGACAAGGACCTAGATAGATTGCACAACTTGTTGTGGACCTCCTATCATCTGGGCTCCCAACCCAATCTAAATCACTATAAGCATTTAGTGTAAGTGAGCCTTTAGTGAACATCAAGCCATGATTGAGTGAACCTTTGAGATATCTTATGACCCTTTGGGCTGTTGTCCAGTGAACAGAAGTTGGACTCTGCATGAACTGGCACAATTGATTGACAATAAAGCTGATATCAGGTCTTGTCAAAGTGAGGTACTGCAAGGCTCCAACTAATTGTCTATACTCAGTTGCATTTTCCAAAGGGTCACCATGGTGTTGAGATAATTGAGAACCTGCTAGGAGTGGTGTCTTGGCTGGTTTTGCTTCAGTCATCTTGAATCGAGTGAGGAAATCCAGTGTATATTTTGACTGAGAGAGTAGCAAGCCATTAGATAGATACTAAGCATGTATTCCAAGAAAGAAACTGATTTTGGTCCTTCATAGAAAAAGGTTGCTTCAAGCAGTGGATCAAATTAGTCATAGCAGGGACATTATTTCCTGTGAGGATTATGTCATCTACCTAAACCAAGAGAAAAATGTGAATGTCAGCATGATGAAATACAAAAAGTGAGTAGTCCACTTTGGATTCTTGGAATCCAAATGCAAGTAGAGTTATACCCAGCTTATTAAACCAGGCTTGGGGAGCCTATTTAAGACCATATATTGATTGGTGCAGCTTGCAAATATGGTGAGGATGATTTTGGTCTTTAAACCCAGCTAGCCGTTCCATATAGACTTCATCTTCAAGTGTGTTGTGTAAAAATGCATTGGAGACATCAAGTTGTCTCAAGGTCCAATTGTAGTGAACTGCAAGGGCCATAATAGTTCTTATTGTTGAGACTTTGACTACTGGACTGAAAGTTTCAGTATAGTCGATCCCATCTATTTGCTCATACCCCTTGGCTACAAGTCTAGCCTTAAATCTATCTAATGATCCATCTGCTTTTTGCTTAACCTTAAAAAACCATTTGTTGTGAATAACATTTTTTTTTAGAGTTATTGGACACAAAGTCCAAGTATGATTGCTTAAGAGAGCCTGAAACTCTTTTTGCATGGCTTGAGTCCAATGAGGCGACTTAATGGCCTGTGAGAAGAGATGTGGTGTAGGTGGCAGTGTAGTGTTTGAGCTTTTGGTATGCAAAGTCATAAGGGGATGTTTGGTGGCCGTGTAAACCTTATAATCTAAAAAGGTTTTGACTTTCCTAAAGCCATCCATTAATCTAGTGGTCATAGGGTGAGTAGGAACAGAAGGAACTCTTGTGAGTTCAAGGTTGGGGGTAGCAACAACTATTGTTTCCTCTCCCTGAGATGTTTCAGGTAAAGAGGTTGCAGTGGAGATCATTGGTTCTTCTGCTTGAGGTGGTGCTAAAGAGGAAGTGGGATGTATATGGTGTTGTGGTGAGGTCAAGCTTGGTGAATCAGAGAAGGGCTCAAGTTGTGGTGATCCAGTGAGGGAATTCTCAAAACCTTGTGTTGAAACAGTGTGATGTAAAGGCAACATGACATCATTGGAGAGTGAGGTACTAACCTATAGAGGAGGCTCTTGTGCGAAGGAATGCTCATCAAACACAACATTCTTGCTGATAAAAATTTTGTCAGTCGTAGGATCAAGGCACCTATACCCTCTATAATTTGAACAATAACCTAGGAATATGCACTTTTTTGGACCTGCACATGAGTTTATGGGTGTTGTATTGCTTGAGAAGTGGATAACAAGTACAACCAAAGACTTTGAGAAATGAGTAATCAGGTGCCTTATTGAGTAGCTTAATGTAAGGACAAGTATTATTCAACACTGGACTAGGGAGTCTATTTATAAGGTAGATAGAAGTGTTGAAGACATCTACCCAATAAGTGTTTTGGAGTTTGGACTGTGCTAGAAGAGCAAGTGCCATCTCAACTATGTGCCTATGCTTCCTCTTAGCAAGGCCATTTTGCTGAGAAGTGTAAGGACATGAGAAGCGATGGCTTATGCCATTTGAACAGAGAAAATCTTTGAATTTCGTGGAGAGAAACTCACCTCCACCATCTGATTGAAAGGCCTTGATTTTCTTTTTGAGAAGATTTTATGCTAAACATTTGAACTTGATAAAATAGTCACATGTTTTAGATTTTGCCTTAAGAGGGTAAATCCAAGTAAACCTAGAGAAATTGTCAATTAACACAACATAGTATTTAAAACTAGCTGTAAAAAGAATAGGAGATATCCTGAATGTATTATTTCCAAAGAGGACTCTGTTACATTGACAAAATCAGAAAAAGGTAGTCTTTGCTTTAGCTAATTGACAGGCCTCACACATTGCTACATGTTCAATAGACTTAAGTATAGGAATAAAAGCATATTTTCTAATTTTATCTAAGATATGAGGTGCTGGATGTTCTAATCTACGATGCCAAACTGTGGCATTGGCTGAGATTCCAAGAAAACTGGTGAAGTTCTGGACAGTGTTTGACTTGGACAGTTTGATTGGATATAGACCATCTCTACTTTATCCTTGCATAAGAGTCCTCCCTGTCAAATTGTCATTCACAAAAAAATGAGTGTCAGCTAGTTTAAACCAACAACTATTGTAAGTACAAAATCTTTGAATGGAAAGCAAATTTGCCGCTGCATTTGGACAATGAAGACCATTTTTAAACTTGAAAGAGTTTTGAAAATGAAATAAGGTTGAAGAGCCTGTGTTTAGGATAGGTAATCTCGCACCGTTACCCACTGCCACTTCTTTATCTCCTTTGAAAGGTTCTTGAATGGTGAGATTGCTCAGGTTTGTAGTGATATGGTTGTTTGCACCACTGTCAGCAAACCAAGATTGTTCTTCAATTTCAACAAAATTTGTTCTAGTAGCCATTGCAGTTAGTTGAGAGGGAGGATGTCTCCCTTAATAAGAATAGCTCATCCTATGATAGCAGTCCAAAGCTTGATGTCCTAGCTTCCCACATATTTGACAAGGCCCTTTCTGATTGGATTCACTTATGCTTTTGAATCCTTTGAGTTTCTTGGATTGAAAAGGATGCATTTACTGTCTTGTGTCATGCCTTTGTTGTTCTGAGTCATGCCTTTGTTGTCTTGAGTTCCTCCCTTTATAGTTAGCAGATTTGAACTTTTGAGTGTAAAGAGCAAAATTACCAAATTCATTGTTTGGTTAAGGGTGTTGATTTCCTAGGAGGATTTCATGATTTAGTAGTTCAACTTGGAAATCTTCAAAGGATATCATTGACTCACGGGTAACAAAATTAAAAGAGGTTGTAAAACCAGTATAATTTGGGTGGAGTCTTCCCAAAACAGAAGAGATCAAATCATCATTGTCTACAATCTTTCCTACTACATTGAGTTGGTTAGCTAGAAGTTTAGCATGACCTAAATAGTGAGTGTAGGTTTGTGAACCCTGACTTAGTGATTGAAGTTGCCTCTTTAGATAGGCCACCCTAGACTTGGACTGTGAGGTAAACCTTGTGGCCAACGAATTCCACACTTACCTAGAAGTGTGTAGGCCATAGACAGAAGATAACACATTGTCAGATAAAGTGGTATTAAATGAACTAAGAAAGTATTAGTCCTTCTTGTGCCAGAGCAAAAAATTGGAATTGATTTCAGTTTGTAAATTCCCTGGATTATCATATAGGAACTTAGGGGCATGGCTCTGTGCCATCAACTATCCCAATGAGATCATGGCTATGCACCACAGGTAGAAACTGTAACACCTAGTTAAGATAGTTGTTGCGATCAAGTTTTATAAAAATGAAATGAGTGATACTTGGTAGAGATAGAGTGGAAGAGAGAGAAGATGAATTAGAGTACTGACCATAGTTTGTGTTGCCCAGATCACTAACACAAGAAGGGGTGAATTGGGTTATATTTAAAAAATTAACAATTATAAATCAAATACACAATATAAAATATAAATAAAATACAAAGCAGCAATAAATATAAAGAGTAAGGGTAAGAGAGAAGCAAACTCAGTATATTAACGAGGTTCGGCCTCACTGCTTACGTTCTCGCCTCAAGCTACCCATTGAGGATCCCCAAATTCACTATTCAACCTCCTTTAGGTGGAGATAGAAACCTATTACACTTTTGAATAACATCGCTAAAAAGGATCCTTGTAGAACACCCTCTACACTTGCAATTACCTTACATATGGTGATTCAACTATTCCCTATGTAGAACACTTTCTACACGCACAAGGGTTATAACACATTTTTACTGATACAGGAGCTGATAGTGGCTAGGTTATCAGAAAATACTCCTCAATGAGTGAAATAAGAACAATACAGTGCAAACTATATCTCTTTCAAAATGAACAAGATTTAAAACTCAATACTTAGAGAAGAGAGGATGAAAGTTTTGAATGAATGTTGTATGCTTTTGGTGTTGTAAATCTGAAACTCTCAAATGATCTATTTATATGTATATGAGATTTAATATTCAAATTTAAAAAGATTCACATGCCAAAAATAATATCATTCACTTTTTAAAAAATTCAAATAAAAGTTTCTTCTTTTTCATTTGTCAAAGACAACATCATTCACTTTTCAAAAATTTCAAATCTAATCTTTTTACTTTTCACATATGACAAAAGGAGTACACTTTACTTTTTAATTTTTTCAAACAAAACCATCTACCTTTTGTATAAGTCAAAAAGAACATCAATCATTTTTGAAATATTCAAATAAAGCATGCACATGTGAAAGATGACAATCAATCATCTTTAATATTTTCAAAAACAAAATCATCTATTTTTTGCATAAGTCAAAAAGAGCATCAATCACTTTTGAAAATATTCAAATAAAGTATGCACACATGAAAAATAACAATCAATCATCTTCAATATTTTCAAAATCTAAACCTTTAATCATGTCATGCACATGTGAAAGATGACAATCAATTATCTTTCAAAATTTTCAAATTTAATTTTCAAAATATTCATGCACATGTGGAAATGTATTTTAATACTTTATGATAAAATATTAATTTTGAATCTTAATCCTAATTTCGAATTTTTAAAAGATTTATAACATTACTCTATAAGTTTTAATGTGAACTTATTCCATTTTTACTCATGCTTAGTTCCTTGATGTGCTTGACTCTATTGTGTAGATAACTTAAGCTTGAAACTCTTTTATTATTTGAATTCATTTGTTATCATCAAAATCAATGTGTAGATATATAATTACATGAAATTTGAAATTTTGGGTCCTATAATCTCCCCATTTTTGATGATGACAAATACTTGGTAGAACCTAAAACTTGTATTAATACTTAAGCTCCCCCTGATAATGTGCGTTAGTTTCTCAAGCAAAAGTATAAATATACTTCCAAGCATATATAACAAGTTTAGCAATTCAAACAATGTTAATGTTTTAGTCTAAAACTTTTCCCCATTTTGGTATCATTAAAAAGGATCCGCAACAAGTAAATGGACTAAAGAAAACGGTGTGTTAGTAGAAACTATAAATAATTGAAAAATTGGAGCCGTCCGTGACCAGACAAGTGCTGCAAAGCCTTGAAGACTAACTCTATGAATTTAGTGTCGCTGGAGATTTTAAAAATCGCCTGATGTTGTTGAAAAAACGATCATTTTCATCCATTGGATACCAAAGAGAAATCACATTGCTCCTTGACTTTGATGATAGCTTGTCTTGTTTTTTATGCTATCTTTATAAAATCAGTCTTAAAGTTCATCTAATCCACATAAAATCTTCTTCTCATCTCTATAACTCATCTGTATTCATTCAACATTCTCGCTTTAAGCTTTCAATTCTTTTCTCAATGGCTCATTCTTCTAACATTCCTCTAGATTCATCCATGAGATATTTTACACCTCAATCTCCTGTTCTTTCTGCAACTATCATTGGTGCCATGTTGCAGCAAGAGAATAATAATTTTGCTAATAAGTCAAACTTCGATGTTATCTACGACTTGGTGAGTCTCGAGACTTGCTACTCCTCCTCTATAATTACTTTTTCCTAGAAGCCAGAAACCATGAGGTTAAAAAGCTTAAAGAACAAATTGTTGTACTTCAGTGAATTGTTCAAGAGTCTCACACATGGGAATGAATCATTCGACAGAAGAATAAACAGTTGAAATCTCTATTAGATTCTTCATTCCGCTTGCCAGTTCCCATGGATAGGGATGAAATGATATTGTATGAAGAGAATGAGCGTATCAAACATGAGGCTAAAAACCTCAAATTTATGTGAAAGTATTTATAAAAATTCTCTCTCTATTTTTATTGACTCTGGTCCGTCTTTTAAGAGATATTCATAGCATGCATTATACATATTTCTCTTCTAATCATACATAATATATTTTCTAGTAAAATTTTTGTGAAAATATCTGCTAACTGATCGTGTATGTTTGTGAATTCTAGTACTATATCGCCTTTCTGCACATGATATCGAAAAAAATGATATCTTATTTCAATATGCTTAGTTCTAGAATGTTGTATTAGGTTCTTTGAAAGATTTATAGCACTTGTATTATCACTTTTGATTGGAATGTGATTATACATGAGTTTAAAATTTTCAAATTGTTGCTTCATATAAAGAATTTGAGCAAAACAACTACCCGCAATAATATATTATGCATCAGCAGTAGATAATGCAACATAATTTTACTTTTTACTAAACTAGGAATCTAGTGCATGACCTAAGAAATGACATGCTTCACTAGTGCTTTTTCGATCAATTTTGCAACCAGTATAATCTACATCTGTATAGCTGAATAGATCGAAAGATGTGTATTTAGAGTATCATAACCCTAGGTCAATTGTACCACTAAGATATCTAAGAATACGCTTAACTGCAATTAAATGAGATTTTTTTAGAGATGATTGAAAGCGTGCATATAAGCACCCACTAAACATAATATCTAGTTTACTGGCTGTCAAATATAATAAGCTACCAATCATACCTCGATATAACTTCAAGTCAACTGGTTTACCGGTTTCATCTTTATCAAGTTTGTTGATGGGCTTATTGGTGTTCCAATTTCCTTAGAACCTTCAATCCCTAACTTCTTGAGTAATTCCTTAATATATTTTGATTGATTGATGAATGTTTCACTTTTTGCTTACTTAATTTGCAATCTTAGAAAGAATGTAAGTTCTTCCATCATGTTCATTTCAAATTCTTCCTGCATAGTGTTAGCAAAAACTTGACACATATTTTCATGAATAGCACCGAATATTATATCATCAACATAAATTTGAATAAAAAGAATATCATCATTTTTGTATTTAATAAAAAGAGTTGTGTCGATTTTTCCTCTTGAAAAACATTTTTCAATCAATAAACTATTGAGTCTCTCGTACCAAGCTCTAGAAGCTTGTTTAAATCCATATAGTATTTTTGTGAGTTTGAAAATATGATTTGGAGAAATATGATTTTCAAAACCTGGAGGTTGCTCAACATATACCTCTTCATTTATAAAACCACTTAAGAAAGCACTTTTAATATCAATTTGAAAAAGTTTGAAATTTTTATAACAAGCATATGCAAGTAGCATTTGAATACCTTTTAATCTTGCGACTGGTGCATACATCTCATCATAATTGATTCGTTTTTCTTGATTGAAACATTAGATTACAAATCGAGGTTTATTTCTAGTAATAACTCAATATTCATCTTTCTTGTTTCGAAAAACCCATTTTATTTCAATAATATTATGATTTTTGGGTCTAGGAACAAGTGTCCAAATATCACTTCTTTCGTATTAATTCAATTATTCTTGCATAGCTAAAATCCAAGATTCATCAAGAAGTACTTCATCAATATTTTTGGATTTCATCTGAGATAGAAAAGCAGTATGATTACAAATATTTCCAATAGATGACTGAGTATTTACACCTCGTAAAGATTCTCCCAGAATTTGTTCCACTGAATGATCTTTCACAACTTTCCACTGTTTGGTTGCATCTTGTATTAAATTTTGATGATCTTTCCTAATGTCTACATGCTGGACTTCCTCTATTGTGTTCTCTTTGTTGAGATTGAGATTTTCCATGTTATTTATACCTTCTGTTTCTTCATTAACGGATTTCTTGGAGAGTAGAGAATTAGATTCATCAAATACTGCATGCATAGATTCTTGTACAGTCAAAATCTTTTTATTGAATACTTTATAAGCTTTACTATTAGTAGAATACTCAAGAAAGATACATTTATCAGATTTTACATCAAACTTGCCTAAATTATCCATGTCATTCAAAATAAAACATTTGCATCCAAATACATGAAAGTAACCAATGTTGGGATTTTTCTCATTCCAAAACTCATAGGAGGTTTTATCTAGTTTAGACTTTAACATAACTCTATTTATAACATAACATGCAATATTTACCATTTCGGCCCAAAAGTAATTAGGCAAGTTGTTCTCATTGAGTATTGTTCTAGCCATCTCTTAAAGAGATCTATTTTTCCTTTCTGCTACCTCATTTTGTTGAGGAGTTCGAAGAGCATAAATATTATGCACAAAACCATTTTCATCACAAAAGGTTTCAATATTTTGATTAATAAACTATTTTCCCATATTACTTTGGATACTTGAAATAGTATAACCCTTTTCATTTTGAATTCTCCTGTATAACTTGGTAAAGACATTATGTGTCTCATCTTTATAAGCAAGAAAGATGACCCAAGTATATATAGAGAAATCATCATCAATAACAAAGGCATAATATTTTCCTCCTAAACTTACAACTCTATTTGGTCCAAAAAGATCCATGTGTATAAGTTGTAGTGGTCTAATAGTGAAAATATATTTCTTGATTTTAAAAGAAGTTTTTGTTTGTTTACCAAATCAGCATGTATCACAAATTTTGTCTTTAAAAAAATTTGCCTTTAGTAAACCTATCACAAGATCATTTTTTGAAAGTTTAGAAATAAGTTCCACATTAGCATGACCTAGTCTTCTATGCTATAATCAACTAGTTTCATTTTGGGCTGAAAAATAAAAAGCATATTGTGAAGTAATTTCTTCAAAATTGATTGTATAAATATTATTGCTTCTAAAAGCAATAAAACAAACATTGCAATCATGATTTTTCAAAATAATGCACTTATCCATTTTGAAAGTAACTGTAAATCCTCTATCACATAATTGACTTATGCTCAAAAGATTATGTTTTAGACCTTCAACAAGTAGAACATATTCAATTATGAGAGAAGATTCATTACCAATTTTATCTATTACCACGATCTTTCTTTTCGAGTTATTTCCAAATGTTACGTGTTCTTTTTTTTTTAGATTTAAGATCAAAGAATTTAGTCTTGTCTCCCGTCATATGTCTTGAAAATTCACTATTTAAAAACAATTTGTTTTTTCTTGTGGAAGACTTTATTCATACTTATAAAAACAATTAAAATGATTTTTCTTGGTACCCAAGTTCTTTGGATCCTTCATTTACTAGTATTAAAAGAAACAAAATTTTTAGGAACCCATATAGCCCTAATAGTCATTATATGCTTTCTTCTAATAAGACAAGCATGATAATTATGACCATTTCTATTACAAAAATTGTAAATAGCATGTGGCATATATGAAAAAGTTGAATAATTATAATAATATCTTTTTTTGACAAAATTATTTTTATGAAAATATTTTTGAATCCTAGATTTTGATGTAGAATGATTATCAAAGAAGTTTTTATAAGGTTTGTATTTTTGTTTTGGCATCTATCCCAAGCCTGCCTTGTTAAAAACACATCTTTGACTACCAAGAAGTTTTTCAAAATTTCCTTTTTCATTCGTAAAATTTTCGACAATATTTTCTAAATCAGTTTTCTTATTTTTCAATTCAAGATTTTCAAAGCAGTATACTTGATACCTAATTTTTCAAGTTTCTCATATACATCTTCTAAAATATTTTACAATTCTTCATATGAAGGATCTTTAATATTATTAAGATTTGTTACCTCAATGTCATCTTTAACAATAAGACAAAAATTTGTTGATTATTCATTATTTGCTTCACTATCTAAACTACTTGAATAATCATCCCATGTAGTTTTCATTGTTTTCTTTCCTNATCACAAATTTTGTCTTTAAAAAAATTTGCCTTTAGTAAACCTATCACAAGATCATTTTTTGAAAGTTTAGAAATAAGTTCCACATTAGCATGACCTAGTCTTCTATGCCATAATCAACTAGTTTCATTTTGGGCTGAAAAATAAAAAGCATATTGTGAGGTAATTTCTTCAAAATTGATTGTATAAATGTTATTGCTTCTAAAAGCAATAAAACAAATATTGCAATCATGATTTTTCAAAATAATGCACTTATCCATTTTGAAAGTAACTGTAAATCCTCTATCACATAATTGACTTATACTCAAAAGATTATGTTTTAGACTTTCAACAAGTAGAACATATTCAATTATGAGAGAAGATTCATTACCAATTTTATCTATTACCACGATCTTTCTTTTCGAGTTATTTCCAAATGTTACGTGTTCTTTTTTTTTTTAGATTTAAGATCAAAGAATTTAGTCTTGTCTCCCGTCATGTGTCTTGAAAATTCACTATTTAAAAACAATTTGTTTTTTCTTGTGGAAGACTTTATGCATACTTATAAAAACAATTAAAATGATTTTTCTTGGTACCCAAGTTCTTTGGATCCTTCATTTATTAGTATTAAAAGAAACAAAATTTTTAGGAACCCATAATAGTCATTATATGCTTTCTTCTAATAAGACAAGCATGATAATTATGACCATTTCTATTACAAAAATTGTAAATAGAATGTGGCATATATGAAATAGTTGAATAATTATAATAATATCTTTTTTTGACAAAATTATTTTTATGAAAAGATTTTTGAATCCTAGATTTTGATGTAGAATGATTATCAAAGAAGTTTTTATAAGGTTTGTATTTTTGTTTTGGCATCTATCCCAAGCCTGCCTTGTTAAAAACACATCTTTGACTACCAAGAAGTTTTTCAAAATTTCCTTTTTCATTCGTAAAATTTTCGACAATATTTTCTAAATCAGTTTTCTTATTTTTCAATTCAAGATTTTCAAAGCAGTATACTTGATACCTAATTTTTCAAGTTTCTCATATACATCTTCTAAAATATTTTACAATTCTTCATATGAAGGATCTTTAATATTATCAAGATTTGTTACCTCAATGTCATCTTTAACAATAAGACAAAAATTTGTTGATTATTCATTATTTGCTTCACTATCTAAACTACTTGAATAATCATCCCATGTAGTTTTCATTGTTTTCTTTCCTTTGTTTCGATCGTTCTTTAGCAGATGACAATCTGACTTGATGTGATCAACCTTATTGCATTTATAACAAATTAAAATGTCATTTTTACCTGAATATTTCTTGAAAATTTTTTTGAAAGATTTTATCGGATGAGTTTTATATTTCTTTAAGAAACTTCTTAATTATTCTTGTTATCATCGCAACTTCTTTATTTTTGTTGTCATTTTCCTCATTTTCATCACTTTCACTTTCATGAGGAACAACTTGAAGTGCCAAACTCTTCTTTGGCTTTCATTATTCTCCTCCTCTTTTCAATATGTACTCATGAGTGGTAAGTGACCTGATGAGTTCATTTATTTCGAGTTTCTTGAGATCTCTAACTTCAAGAATTGTTTTCACTTTTGATTCTCAGCATTTTAGTAGAGAGTTGAGAATTTTTCTTACTATCTCCACATTTGAATAAATTTTGTCAAGACCTGTCAAGCTATTTATGATGTTAGTAAAACGAGTGTACATATTATAAATATATTCATTATCATGCATCTTAAACATTTTATATTCATGAGTAAGAATATAAAATTTTTGATTCCTTGACTTGCGAAGTTCCTTTATAAGTAACTTCTAAATTATTAAAAATTTCATTTGTTGCAACACAAGTCATTATTCTATTAAACTCATTTCCATTGAAAACATTATTTAATAAATTCATAGCAGTTAAATTCAATGTATGAAGTCTATCGTCTTCATAATCAAACTCTTCTTCTTACTTTTTGACATTTATCATATCTACCACTTTTGTTTGAATATAAGGTCTATTTACAATACATTTCCAGATTTTTTGACCTTGAGCCTGAAGGAATATTCTCATACTAACTTTCCAGAATGAACAATTGTCTTCACAAAAGAGTGGAGGCCAACTGCTAGATTGACATTCACCAAATGAAACGACAATGTTAGCCATAAGATCTTAACTCAAAATATAGTTAATTTTATAACAGAATTCTTGCTCTGATACCGATTGTTATTAATCATAGGCAACACCTATGTCACATAACAATTGTACCTACTAGACTAGCCGGCTATCGTCTCTACTAGTGCACCGTCACCCATGGTCGGAGAGTCTTGCTTTGGTGACACAGTCACAAGCGAGAGTTCCCATGAGTGATCTGCTTATATGAACAGTACATGTCAACTAGCTCTGATACCAATTGTTGCCCAGATGATTAACACAATAGGGGGTGAATTGGGTTATATTTAAAAAATTCATAATTATAAATCAAATACACAATATAAAATATAAATAAAATACGAAACAACAATAAATATAAAAGAGTAAGGGTAAAAGAAAAGTAAACTCAGTATATTAACAAGATTCGGCCCCGTTGCCTACATCCTAGCCTCAAGCTATCCCTTGAGGATCCCTAAATTAACTATTCAATCTCATTCAGGTGGAGATAAAAACCTATTACATTTTTGAATATCACTGCTACAAAAGATCCGTGTAAATCAACCTTTATACTTGCAATCACCTTACACGTGGTGATTCAACTATTCCATATGTAGAACACTTTCTACACGCACAAGGGTTATAACACTCTTTTACTGATACAAGAGCTGACAGTGTGAGTATGTAAAAAAAAAATACTCATCAATGAATGAAATAAGAACAATACAGCGCAAACTATATCTCTTTCAAAATGAACAAGGTTTAAGCCTCAATGCTTAAAGAAGAGAGAATGCAAGTTTTGAATGAATATTGTATGCTCTTGGTGTTGTAAATCTGAAACTCTCAAATGATCTATTTATAGGCATATGAGACTTCATATTTAAATTTAAAAAGATTCACATTTAAAAAATAACATCATTCACTTTTTAAAAAATTCAAGTAAAAGTTTCTTTTTTTTCATTTGTCAAAGACAACATCATTCACTTTTCAAAAATTTCAAACCTGATCTTTTTACTTTTTGCATATGATAAAAGGAGTACATTTTACTTTTCAAAATTTTCAAACAAAATCATTTACTTTTTGCATAAGTCAAAAATAGTATCAATCACTTTTGAACATATTCAAATAAAGCATACACATGTGAAAAATGACAATTAATCATCTTTAATATTTTTAAAATTTTCAAACAAAATCATCTACTTTTTGCATAAGTCAAAAAGAGTATCAATCACTTTTGAAAATATTCAAATAAAGCAGGCACATGTGAAAGATGACAATCAATCTTTTTTAATATTTTCAAAATTCAAGCCTTTAATCATGGCATGCACATGTGAAAGATGACAATCAATCATCTTTCAAAATTTTCAAATTTAATTTTCAAAATATTCATGTACATGTGGAAAATGTATTTCAATACTTTATGGTAAAATATTAATTTTGAGCCTTCATCTTAATTTCAAATTTTTAAGAGATTTACAATATTACTCTATGAGATTTAATGTGAACTTGTTCCCTTCTTGCTCATGCTTGGTTCTTTGATGTGCTTGACTCCATTGTGTAGATAACTTGAGCTTGAGACTTATTTATTCTTTGAATTCATTTATTATCATCAAAATCAATGTGTAGATATATAATTATACGAAACTTGAAATTTTAGATTCAACAATTTGACGTAATATCCAAGAAAGAATAAACAAAAAGTAAGTGTTAATCTTCAAAGAATGTTGATACCATGCAAAGATATGAATATGGAGAAAAAAATATATTGTATTCACTAAATAATATAATTATATTACAACATTGTTTATATATACAAGTGCACCCATAATTGATGGGATTAGAATAGTAATTGAGAATATTGCATTACATTAAAAAGGAAAGTATACAAACTATAATTAAGGAAAGAAATGAAAGAATAAAGTAGGATAGTGCAGGATAGCTGAAATTTTTCATCTTGGTTTGTCTTTTCATGTTTGTAGACTATTATCCATTTGGCCTTCAGTCGAGCCACTCATTAAGCCTCCATATGATCCTTCAATTGCTGCTCTATTGATCCTTTTGTTCTTTGCTGAATGTACTATAATAGTGTTCAATAAGAATTGTAGAGAAAATGAAAATAAAATATGTAATTCTTTACTTTTTTTTGTTAAACAAAAAATTAAGGAGTTGAATGAATATTTTATATTAAGTTTATGGTTATACGTAGAATACTACATTTGGCTTGTGTTTATAACTTAATGATTTTTATCTTTTTCATATATAAGACAAAAGAATGACGACAATGAAAGTTAAATACATAAATTGGATATTTATTGAAACTATTTAAATTCATATCATATTTATATTGAAACTAGCCAATGAATTTATGATAGTGCTAACGGGTTGCCCAACGGTTACTATTAGGTATACTGCTAATCTATTTATTTATTAGTTTTTCAACTTTAACATTTTTTTAATATCTTTAATCATTAAAAAAATAAAAAAATACACAATATCATTGGTCGTCATTTTCTTAATCATTAAGTATAATAATAATAATTAAGAGATAACTTTGAGCGGTATCTTTGAGAGGCTCCACTAGCATTTTTCATAAATTTATATTTTATACTTTTTTATACATGATATAATATGTTTGAATTGCAACAAATATGTTTTTTAATACTTTTTATTAATGTTGAAATACTCAATTCAAAATTATCATCAATTTGTTAAATTGTCCGATTCATTGAATTGGTCTTAATTCGATTCTGAACCTGTTTTTAATTTTTCAAGTTTTGATATTTATTATGTTACATACAATTATTTACTTGTTATGAAATAATTTAAGAGGAGATTTGAATAGTAAATTGAGAATAGATGCCATAAAATGAAATGAAAATTAAATAAAATATTATTAGAATATTAATTTTATTTTTAAAATTAAAAAAATTAAATTATTTATAATATTTTATATAAAAATTAAAAAAATTTATAATAATTAAATAAAATAATATAAAATAAATTGAACTCTCTCCATCTATACAACAACTAGATTATTTACTTCTTGTTTTTATTTATTTATTAATTATTATTTTTTAAATAAGCAATACATCAGGAAAATGTGCCAAGAAACGCACCAAACTAATAGGAGCCAAAATCGGAAATTTGGAATTTCAAAACTGTACGCAATCGATACACAGCTGTCACACAACTGTCATTATCTTTAAAAGCTCTCCCTACCTTGGACTCCAAGCCACACCCTTCTCAATCCCTAGTTCAATTTTATTTCTACCTTTATGGTTTTGAAAATTATTCTAGGGTTTGGTAAAATTTCATTCTAATATCTGCAAGTCACAATAGCAGTGGAAGTTGAAATAAGATTTAAAAATTTTCTCACTCTATGTGCAAATGTGAGAAGATTTCTTTGATCTCTACAACTCATAACAGGGAGTGAAAGTTGAAAAAGATTTGAAATTTTTTTTCTCTCCATGTGCAAGTGCTAGAAGATTTCAAATCTTTTTGAAAATATTTATGTGGGTTTTAGAGATCTTGGGTCAATTTTGGTTGGTTGGAGAATATTTTGTTCAGGGAGATATTCTTGGGATCTAGTTTGAGAAGGTAAAAGGTCTCAACTTTATTGTACTACTGTCTTCAATCTTCTTCTCTGGCAGTTTTGTCATCTGCTTCTTTAGTATGTTTTCTCTCAGCTCTCTCTATGTCCAGTTCACTTGCTTTTAAGCGTATTCTTTCGAGTTTTCTTTAATTAAAAATTGAGAATGCTACGTTAATTGTTTGTTGGTAGGGATGTTAGAATAATTTTTTGTTTGGGGTTGGGTTTAACTCTCCCCTTTCGTCTCTCTGTCTTTTGTTTTCACGCAAACAAATACCACGTCGCATCCTTCTCCGTCCTTCACATCCTTCGCTTACGCACTCCACCTGCTCACATTATTTCCTTTCCTCTTTTTGGTTCAATTTGTCTGGTTCTTCTTTCAGAATATCTCCAATCTGTTCCACCTGCCTCTCCCTCTGTGTTCACTCAATATATATACGTAATCTTTTGCAGAGCAACTGCGTACGATAGCAACAAAGCTCCATGTCCGTTGAATGCAAATGCAGGTTTGGATGTTGTATTGATTTTGCACCCTTAAGTGTATCCGTATATCTTCGTATTCTCACAATACTTTGATTGGGCTCCTTTGTGTTGTGTGCAATTTTTGTTGTTCCATTTTGCCATGTTCACCGATATCTTATTGTTGTTTTTAAGATTTTGTTATTTGGTTCATTTGTTCTTTCCTCCCTTCATTTTTTTAGAAGTAAAAGTAAAACTTATGTATAAAAAAAAAAGAGAAGTAAAAGTAAAACTTTATTGATAGTAGAAGGTATAACCCAAGTACATTGGAAGTATACACTGAATACACCTAATAACCACAAAGCACTAGCGATGGATACAAGCAAACTATGAAAGCTATCCTCATTACAAATAATGACCAAAGCCTAGGAAAATAGTGTGTTAAAAAAGAATCTCTTCAGCTTGTCCAAGGAACGCTCCTGGCCTTCAAAGCACCTGTCATTTCTCTCTATTCACAAATATCACATAATATAAAGTAATGCTATATACAATGATGTGTTGTGCAAGCGCTGTGTACTTCTTTTGACAAAGAGTGGGGTCCATTATTAAAAAATTAGTTTTTCATGTGGATCTCATATTTATTCACTTTTTTAAAAAAGATTGCTACATTTGCGCACTTTATGACTGCAAATATCATTTCTCTATAATATATTAAGGGATCACTTTCCGAGATGTAAACATTACCCCTAAGAATTGTCCAACATTTGAAAATATCCACTGCTGTTCCCTCCCTTTATTCATTGAAAAAATGTGGGTTTCATGGGCCATGAAATACTTTCTCATCTTTTACTTATGGGAAAAGGAGATACTTTCCCCTTTTTTTTCCTTTTTTTTTTCCCTCCATGTTTTTCAAACTTGAAGATAGAGCATGGAATTGTTGAGTAAAGGGGAAGAGAGAACAAAGAAACTTCATTTATTTTTAATTAGTAAAAGAGAGAACAAGGGAACAAGAGAGACTTCTTTAATTCCCTTGTTCTCTCTTTTTTTTGATAGGTTTAACATTTTACGTATATTAAAAAAAAGAGAGAACAAGGGAACTAAAGAACACAAATCCATAATTGATATTGAAATATTAGGAGATATGGCGAATCGAACAAAAAATTGAAATGGGTGGCTTTATGGGCAAATTCTAAGGACAAGAATTTAAGAAAGCTTGTATGTTGAAAGAGACAATTGGCCTTTGACCTTCTTGGATGGATGGATGGATGGTTATTGGAACAAGCAAATATGTTTGTGTAAACCCCTAGGGGCTGGCTCAAGCGGTGAACGCCTTGAGCTTGGGGATATGCTCCCCCAGGTTTAGGGTTTAAATCCTATTGGGTGCAAACAATCTCTACAGGCCATCGAATTGGGGGATTTTCTCCTTGAATTACCCGATATGCACTTGCGGGAAACTCCTTGTCGAGGGCTTGTGCACCCCCAGGATTAGTTGGGATGCTGTTCCTGGACCACCGATGCTAGTCAAAAAAGAAAAAATATGATTGTATATTTTATCCCTTCTCGCATGCTATCGTTTTGTCTTATTGTAACTGCCCTTTGTTATGTATTTGATTGATGCTAACTTTGTCCTCTTTTGTTGTCTTTCTTTCCCTCTCTAACCTCAAGCATTCCATAGAGTATAACCTTGTCCACTCCATGGTGTGACTCAACTTAGATCCTCCCTTGATGACATCTCAAATTTGGTTTAGTTTGGGGTTTAAGACTAGGGTGGTATTCGACGATGTTGTGATGACTGTAGAACTACAAAGTAGTGACATAATTGTTTAGCGGTGATGGCCTACAAATAATTTGCATGCATGTGTGTGAGTGTTTTTCTTTTGATTTTTTGGTATCCACCAAACAATATTTCCTTTTGTTTTCCTCATCTTATGTTGAAACGGATGCAACCTAAATTAACTTGAGATAGAGATAACTATAATGCTTATCCTATTATCTCAAAAAAATGCAACGGGAAATTCTGGGACCGTGCAAATGCAACATGTCATGAATCCGTTGAAACCTTGGAGTCATGTAATGCGTTCCATTACACAAATCATGTAAATTATTGGCTTTTTATCAATGAGATGTGGCCTATAGAAATTGTTAGTACCCAAGGGTTTGAATTTTAGACCTGAAGGGAACATACCACCAAAATCAAAACCCTTACCGCTTGCAAATAGTCGATGCTTGATCTCTCTTCTTTTGGGTATATTTTTCTTTTGAAATACCATATCATAATTAGATATATGGAGCATAGTTTGCTAACTACACTGCGAAGTAAGTTGAAGTTTATAAAACCAAGGTTGATGAGATGCATTGAGAAACATATCTAAAAACGAAATAATACATTAAGGGCTCGTTTGGACATTTGGAGTACTTCAGAATTCAGTAAATAGTAGTGAAATGTTTCGTAAATAGTAGTGAAATGGTTTTGAGTTATGATATTTTAATGAGTTTTGAGAAAGGAAAGAAAAAAAGCTGAAAAAATATTATAAAATCAAAAAATTGTTTGAATGTAATTTTTTAATATTACTTTTGCTTTAAAGTTTGAAAAGTTTTATTGGTTTTTTTGTTTTGTTTTGAAATTTATAAAAATTATAATGATTAGGTAATGATTATATGAAAAAGTTGAAAATTAGAAATTGAAAAGTGTTTTGTGTTTGAGTGATGTTTGGGAAGGAAATTGTGAAAAGTTTTGAGATAATGTCATATCATTTTATTACCCAAACATACAGTAAAACCCTTATGTAATGACCCGGCCCAAGATCCATTTCTTTAGCCAACCTAGCCTCTGGAAAAGAAATGAAATGGATAGAGCAGTGTTTTGGTCAGTTTCTCTAAACCCTATTTTTTCTTCGTCCCCAACCCCCTGCCTCTCTTTGTTCTCTCCTCTTGCGTATAGACACTACCCCCGGGCTCTCTCTCTCTCTCTCTCTCTCTCTCTCTCTCTCTCTCTATTTGCGCACTCCCTTTTCCACGTTGTGCCACTGCTATCGTGGCATTGCTGCTGCCAGTGCCTTGCTCCACAGTTCGTGTCGTTGTAATCTTTTACTGGCATTGGTTGCCGCTCGTCATGTTGGTATGCTTCTCCTCCCTCTCTCTGTCTCGCTCTCTCTTCAGTGAGTTTTCCTTTGATGCTCCTTGTTCGCAGCTTTGTCACGTATGCCACCTTATCCTACGCCGTTTGTCCAGCCCCCTACCTCGTTCGTCGCACACCGTTGCCCACACATTTTCCAGCTTTCGGTCTATGCTCCTTGCCCTTACCCCTGTCATTGTTGTCGCTAACAACGTCCCCCATGCCACAAAAACACCGTCGTCCTTCACTCAATGACCACTGTCTCTCAGCCTCGGGATCCTAAATGATGAAGTGTTGATTGGAGTATGTATGTAGTTTTTTAAAATGTTCAGAATTGGAGTATGTGGCAATGCTTTTATTTCAGTTCTGTTTCGGCAGGAACGACTGGAATTTGCCGTGTCAGAATAGTAACTAGCACAAATTAGGGGTTATTTTGTCCTGAATTAAATTCCGGTCGTTCTAGTCTGTTCTGGTCCATTCCAGCCGGATCTCGGTATTCTTGCTAGAATGTGGACTTCAATCTGAAATTTACCTTCATTGCATTTTGGTAGACATTTTTAAAAGTGGGGGACATTTATAATTCCTCTTCCTCCATTGACTTCTCCCCTTCCCTTCCCTGCGAAATCATATTATAAAATATAACAAATCCCTAGTTCTAAGGCCTTGTTTGGATACAAGAAGTGTTTCATTTTATCTCATCATTACAACTTTCCTAAATTTTCACACAAAATATAATAAACGATTCAAATTTTTCAAATTTTAAAACAATAATAATATTAAAAAATAAGATTTTTATTATTTTATTCAATTTTAAACTTTCATATCAACTCACTATCCAAACCGCACTTGAGTTAACTTCTAAGCTCTTTGTTTCTACTCTTCACAATTCACACTCTGACAACCAGCTCCACCTACACAACCCATGTCGTTGCAACTCTTGTTGCTCTGTCGAAGCCTGGACTGCTCGCAAGTGTTGCGTGATTCACTCCATTGCATATTGTGTTCCTTTTGTTGGTTTGAGATTGTTCCCTTTTTTTTTAATTTTTTTTTTATTTTTAAGTATTTGAGATTGTTCCTTAGCTTGGTAATTCCACTGTTTTGGCTTTTCTTCCATTGGTTTTCATTTAGTATGAGGGTCTTGGTTGTTGAAAATGGGGAGTGTCTTGAACAATAGGGACACAAAACCCATGTTTGAAGAGTATCCAGATTTTCCTCCTCCCCATCTTTCCATCGTCTTGTACATATTTAGAACCAGAACTATATAACCATAACAGAAACAACCAGATCTGTAATGCCTTAATGGAAGATCCAAATTACATGGTTTATACTCCAAAGACACTAGACAATGATACAATTGGGACTCCATTGAAACCTTATAAAGAGCAAAAACTTCTCATTCACAAGCAATTTGGGATCTCATACACCACTTATCCTTATCTTTATCATATGGGGTATCACAATCTCCCCCATTAAATTTTAGACGTCCTCGTTGGGCTAGTCCATCGTAGGTGGTACGGTTCAAGTCCCACATTTTTGTTTGGAATAGCTCTGATATTATTTGTAACACCCCAATAGAATACCCAAATCATATGGCATATACTCTAAAAGAATTAGTCAATAATATAATTGGAGTCCTCTTGGAACCTTATAAAGAGCAAGAACTTCTCATTTTCAAACAATGTGAGATCTCATACATCACTTACCCTTATTCTTATCATATGGGTATAACAAAATCTTTATTGGGTTTTGTAATTGATCAAGAACTCAGATAAAGCCCCTTGAGAATTTCGGAGATTGCTTCTCTAGTCTCTCTCTAAGAACACGGAGTTGTTGTTATGGGTTTTTTGGGGATTGAGAGTTTCCTTTGTTTGAGCATAGGAAAAATTCAACTTGGCTTAATTAAAGCTACTATGTTGTTTGTAAAGACTTGAGTCTTGTTCATGGCTATGTTGTAGACAATGTGTGTAGGAGTCTTTTTGTCTTTATTGATATGTTGTCCTCCCCTTCCCCCAAGTGGAATATGGAATTTGTGAGAAGGTGAGCCTTTGCTTTGGTGGTATACTCCCTCCAGGTCTAAGATTCAAATCCTCTTCGTTGCAAATAGTTTTTAAAGACTGGGAGAACTTCTCCTTGAATTAACCGAGGTGCACTTGTGGGAAACTTTTTGGTGAGGGCTTGGGCACACCGAGGATTAGTCGGGACTTTGTTCTATGACACTTGGTACAAATAAAAAATAATTTCTCCCTACCTTTTTTCTGTCTTGTAAAAAGTTCTTGTAAGCACATGTACGTTACCTAGTGTTCCATTTATTTATTTAGGCTGGGCTTCTTCATATCGATGTAAAGATGCAAGTAATCAATGTTGTGGTTGTACAACGTTGTGTTGACTTTTATATGATCCACTTGTTAGAATGTTGCTTTGTTTTTGCTTTTATTAAGGAATTGCATTACAAATTATGAAAAATTGACAAAAGCAATAATTGCTTGAATTTTTATCTCACAAAATTTCAAGCTATTATTCTTTCTTTATTCAAGTCCTATTTCAATTAATTAAAAAATAGCTGGGATTAATTTATATTTTCTCCATAGTAAATTGTTGAAAAAAGAGGCTCAAAAGTGAGTAGGTAGATACTCCTCAAAGTACTCCATGGATTCACATGGCCACCAACAAGTTCCATTATGTTTTTTCACCCTAAAATTCTTAGGCTACGCTTGGATGTTGAGATGATTTAAGTTGAGTTGTGAATAATAGTATTTTGTGGATTCTATTAAAATAGGTTTAACTTTTTTAGGTTGAGATTGATTTAATTTTTTAAGTTGAAATGAATGAAGTAGGTTGATATGAGTAACTTTTTTATGAGAGTTTGAAAAAGTAGTGGGTCTCATCAATGATTGGTTTGAGAGGAATTGAGACGAGTTGAGTTTGGTTCAACAATCACACACAACCTTAGTCTCACTTAACTAGTTAAGTTGGCAGTAAATTCTGAGTCCCACACATAAAGTAAATTCTAATATTTTCTTTTTTATTGGATGCATGTGTGGAGTTTGCGATGACTATCCCGAACAGTACACTGAAACGTATTGGTATTGAAATATTATGTTCTAGAACCTCAACCAGAACTTAATGCAAGACTTGGTCTGTGGTATAAACATATTTGATTTGATGTGGTTAGATTTGATTAAATGGGTTGGCTTGTTATGTAACGAGTGCTAATGAAATATTTGAATGGAGATCGTGGGTGAGTGTAGACTACTAGTGTGTGATAGCGAGAGAGAATGAGAGAACCCTAGAGGAGTCACCGCTGCCGTCACCTGTCTGGCGAGTGACATCACACGTTCGGCACAGATAGGACCGGCGGACACCAGCGACGTCAATAAAGGGTATTTGGCGCCGGATATCCTTTCGGCTAACTGGGTATTTTTCTGCCTCGCCTCTGCTTGCCTTTTCTCGGTGGAGCCACAGGCGTTTCTTCTCATAGAAAGTTGCGACGGGTCCCGGCAACCTCTTCGTTGGCCTCCGACATCAGAGTTACTCTGGTGACTGGGTTTTTTTGGGTTAGGTCTCTTTTTTCCAAGATTTGTCAGGAGCAGCGACCCTGTTGGCTTCCACAGAACTTATTGATGGACACCGGCGACCTCTTCGCTGGCCTCCAACGTCGGCCTACCTTTGACAATTGTTATCTTTTGAATTGGGCATTGTTCCAGCCTTTCTCAACAGAATGAAGCCCCGTAGAGCTTGAAAAGCCTCTGCTTTTGAAGTTGTATCAGTATGGGTCAAATGGTGCGTTTTTGGATGGAATCAAATGCTTTTGAGTTTTTGCCAGAAACTTGGAGGTCTTCTTTAAAAATAGTGGAGAGGGGTAGAAGGGTTTGGAGATCAGTAGTAATGGGTTGGAATGGTATAGATTGGTTGATTGCTACGGTGGGGGAAGCATTAATAGTGGGGAGAAAAACAGATTATACAAAAAACTTGCATGAAGGTAATAGAGAATTCATGGCCCAATTATGCTCCAACAAGCATGATTGGTATCTAACTATCACCGAATATGGTGGAGGAGGCTGGTGGAGCAGTGTTGTAATTCCTGAAGGGCATGAAGGACAAGGTTGGGAGAAGTTTGCAGCGGAATTACGCAGAGCCGCGGATTTGCTCTATGATGAGGGGTCAAGAAAGGAAAAGAAGATTGAGAACACCAAAGACCCAAGCACATCCATAGTGGCGAAACGATCGTATGCAGCAGCTCTGAAGATGGGTCATGCTTCTATGGCTCAGAGTAAGGGGAACGGTGAAAGTGGTCTGCAAATCATGCCAGCTCAGAACTAGCTTGAAGCGATGCAAAATTCTCTAAAGGATATGGAAACCCAACTTGCCGAGTTGAAGACAGCGATAGCTTTCTTGTCAACAAAAATAGACACGCTTTCAACTAGAGGCAACAGGGCTGTTAAGACTAAGATAGGCCTGATTCCTTTAAATTTAGATAAAGGAAAATGGAAGATTGGATTCGGTTCTGTCCCTATAACCAGATCCAGGAGAGCGTGGCGAGTCAAAAGGAAATCTAGGTTATTTGAAGTGGGGTCTTCGTCGGATGTTGGTGTAGAGAATGTAGTAATGGAATGCCATTCGCCTCCGGTAACACAGGATAAACCGTTTGGCGGCGTTACACCCTTGCCCGAAAATGGTAAAAGAGATGTAGGTTCTGCTGAAGTTGCTCATTTAGGGTCGCCTGAGGTGAAGGTACTTGCTGTCACCCCAGAAGCTTTAATGGGGATGGAAAGAAACAATGGAGTTGATGAGGAGGTACGAGACTTGTTGTTTGTGCCTTGCGCGGAAGAAAGTTCAGAATTGGGAATGCAATTGGTTAATGTGTCTGAGGATAATGTTGCTCCCTTGGTCTCTTTTCCTCCAATGGTGGATTGGATTTTGCTTAAAGTTAATGAGATTTTGCCTTTCATGGGGATTTCACATGGAGGATGTGAAGACCAGTTCAATGAACTAATCATAGCAATCGAGGCAAGCCATGTCCTTGAAACCAAAAGTTTCAATAAAAACAGGGAGTTACAACGTCTTTCTTGGGCAATTAACTACGATACTAAGGGAAGTAGCTCAGTTAGAGGGAAGTCTAAAGGGAGGGCAATGTGAAGACGGGAACCACAAGGAGTTGGGGTTTGGCTTGGGTATTAGTTATATAGGAAACAAGGGGTTGAGTTCAGTGTAATTTTTGGGTAGTTTTGGGATTAGTGTATTGTGGGTTTATTATGGGCTATGTGTTTTCTTGTATACGTTCAGTATACTTGGTTACTCCTTTTGATATATGAAATATTTTTACTTATCAAAAAAAAAAAATTTGAATGGACATTTTCATAATTGGAGTAGTTTCGGAAGTTATTTTGGTTGGCTTGGTGTTGAGTGAGTAGTAACTGGGTTAGAAGAATTGGAACCATGGGGTTATCTTTGTGGAGTCGTTTAGTTTTGTCGACTTATTTTATTTGTGTTGGTTTAATTATATTAATTTATAGTTTGAAGTAATTATGTTTAGGTGTTGATTCGTTTTTGCTGGGCACTATATGAGGCAACTTAAAGATGTTAAAAGGTTTAGGTAAGCAGTGCTCCTATTCTAGATTTTGCCTAAAAACTGACTAGGGTTGATTTTATGAAAAAATTGCATATTTAATTATGAAAACAACCTTGGTCATTTTCTGCACTAATTCTTTGTATTTGAACAAGAAAATGAAATAGTTTTTAGTCCTGACTGGTGTAGACATGAGCAAATTTGGTACCTTGTTCTCAACTACATAAAAAAGGGTGATTATGAATTCTTAAAATTATATATGATTAGATTATATTTATTTGCTTAGTACTTTGTTATGATATGATATTGCATCTGAAAATCTTTTGGAATAATATTCTGTTTTTGTTTCTTTTTTGACCTTATTGCGAGTGTAAAATTGTGTTTCTATTATTATTTTAGTACCAACATCTCTGTTTCTGAGTGCATTCACTTTGGAGACAAAGTGGTTTTCTACGTGGTCTTTCTTGTGTGTACACTTGGGGTGCCGAGTTTAAAAGGGGAGATTTCACTTATGTTTTTGCTCATACTGGCCGCCGGGGGTAACACAACCTTGCCATGGGGTTTAAACATGGTCTCTATTTTATTATGATATTGTTTCAGTTATGCTTTTGCCAAAAGTCTTTTGTTTATATTAGTAGTGTAAGTAAACGTTTCTGAAATATCGCTTTGTTATCTTGAGATTTTGTTTTGTTCTGCATTTTGTAATTAACTCATGTTTACACATTAGTATGAGTTCCAGTGGACTCACCCGTTTATCTTCACCATTTTTTTTTTCAGATGACTGTTGGTTGTGACAGTTGGAATAGATTGCATGTGAAGGATTAGAAGAGGAAGGTAAGATAAGTGCTGAGTGGCATAAGTGCATGTTTAATTTCTTTAGTAGTGTCCAGGGCTTGGTTAATACTGAGAAGGGTGGTTGACTTCCTAGCAAGTTGGTATGGCCTATGCGGTAATACTCAAATCAGTCTATATAAGTTTCTTATCAGCCTCTCCCACCCTCACTCTGGTAAAGTAGACGAGTGTTAAACTCAGTGAACGCATTGACTTCCCCATCTTGTGCAGTTCTATAGAAAGTGACATTCCCACTTTCTACCTATATCACCCATTTTTTTTTTGGAACAAGAGCAATGAAAATTGCATTGAGACTTTTTATAATATGTTAGTTAAGTATTCAAGTGATTAAATTATAGTAGCTATTTTATAATATAAATATAGTAGTTAGTTGATGGGAATTACTGGTTTCATAGACTATTATGTAGGGACTATATTATAAATACTGATATATGCTGGTGTATAATGTGTATACTACCTATAGATACCATGTCATCATTGCAAAATTAATATATATTTTTATATTTGTAGATAAGAAACTTATATAGACTTATAACATATCATTATTACGGATAAATATTGACTAGTTACATATGTAACATATAGATTATATAGAGTTGTAAAAATCTTGAAAGTTACATAATATTAATTTTCATTTTTAATAGTTTTTATTATTTTATCCCATTTGTAATTATGAGGTTGAAATTTATGAAGGTTTTAGACAATTATATCATTTCCAAATATTTAGTCATTTGTAAAGTTTTAAGAATTTTATAGTTCAATATAGGATTTATTTATTAGTTGTTAAAATCTATTTTTTTTTTGTAATTTTGTAATTTTAATTATTCAATTTCATTCAAAAATAAAAATATTTTTAAAAAAAGCACCAGGGATGCTCGAGAAATAACTCCACCTGACTCAAGCTTGTGTTTTGACCGGCCTAAGTTCGGCTTGGCTCAGCTCGCTCCCTATTCGAGTAATTTGAATCAAGTTGAGCCTGGCCCAAAAGATTGGCTCAATTACAACCCTAGATAAGGTTGTTTCTTGCCTAGTGGCTGCTAGCGAGTCACTGATGGCTTTTTCTCCTACTTAGGTGCCCTAGATTAGTGGATATGGGGTATGAGGTGTCCTTGGTACTCTTGTTTGAGCTGTCAAATGACATTTCTGTGCAACTGAATTTTGAAGGCAACATGAAGTCGAGACTTTTGGCAGGGGATGATTAGTTGCAAAAGGATGGCTATTTAGACACAGCAATGGACATATCGTTGGTTCCTATGAATGGGGACAATGTAGGTTTTTCAAAATGCAAGGGAGAAAGAGGTTGGGGATCAACATGTTCTTTTATGTTCTCTTGCACTAAGTTGGAGTAAGCCTGGTTTATCTTTTGAGTTGGTGCTACAAAAGGTGAAAGAGATCCATGATTGTGTTGGGAATTCATGTGAGCGTTTTGAAGATCAATTTAGGGCCTTAGTAATTGCCATTGAGTACAACCATTCTCATCTTTCAAGATTAGCCTCTAAAAGAAATTGGGAATTAAAGAGACCCACATGTTCGATAAATTATGATGCAAGGGAAGTGAGCATAAATTATGGTAGGACTAAGGAGAGGGTGACAACTTTATGAAGCCTAATATTCTTTTATGGAATGTTTTAGGGCTGAACAACATTAAGGTCTTGTTTGAATTTAGAACTTAACTCATTTTATCTCATCTAATTATTACAAATTTTCCAAATTCTTAAACAAAATACAATAAAAAATTCAACATTTTCAAATCCCTAACAAAATAATATTAAAAAATAAAATATATATTTTGATAGGTAATCAAGAAATTATATTCATAGAAATAGGCAAAGTCCAGGTACACAGGTAGTATACATGAGAAACACCTAGCTAGAGGTTACAATAGAAAGTAGAAGGTCATGGACACTTAGTCCATTACAAACTATGGCCCCCGCCCATAAGAACAAGGACTTAAAGAAGAAAACTTTTAGTTCATCTGTTGGGAGAAGTTTGCAGCGGAATTACGCAGAGCCGCGGATTTGCCCTGTGATGAGGGGTCAAGAAAGTTAAAGAAGATTGAGAAGACCAAAGACCCAAGCACATCCACAGTGGTGAAGCAATCATATGCGGCAGCTCTGAAGATGGGTCATGCTTTTGTGGCTCAGAGTAAGGGGAATGGTGAAAGTGGTCTGCAAATCACGCAAGCTCGGAATCGCTTGAAGCGATGCAAAATTCTCTAAAAGATATGGAAACCCAACTTGCCGAGTTGAAGACAGCGATAACTTGCTTGTCAACAAAAATAGACATGCTTTCAGCTGGAGGCAACAGGGCTTTTAAGACTAAGATAGGCTCGATTCCTTTAAATTTAGATAAAGGAAAACGGAAGATCGGATTCGGTCCTGTCCCTATAACCAGATCCAGAAGAGTGTGGCGAGTCAAAAGGAAATCTAGGTTATTTGAAGTAGGGTCTTCGTCGGATGTTGGTGTAGAGAATGCAGTAATGGAATGTCATTCGCCTCGGGTAACATAGGATAAACCGTTAGACGGCGTTACACCCTTTCCCGAAAATTGTAAAGGAGATGTAGGTTCTGCTGAAGTTGCTCGTTTAGGGTAACCTGAGGTGAAAGGACTTGCTGTCACCCCAGAAGCCCTAATGGGGATGGAAAGAAACAATGGAGTTGATGAGGAGGTACGGGACTTGTCGATGGTGCCTTGCGTGGAAGAAAGTCTGGAATTGGGAATGCAATTGGTTAATGTGTCTGAGGATAATGTTGCTCCCCTAGTCTCTTTTCATTCGATAGCGGATTGGATTCTGCCTAAAGTTAACGAGATTCTGCCTTTCGTGGGGATTTCACATGGAGGATGCGAAGACCAGTTCAATGAACTAATCACCGCAATCGAGGCAAGCTACGCACTTGAAACCAAAAGTTTCAAGAAAAACAGGGAGTTACAACGTCTTTCTTGGGCAATTAACTACGACACTAAGGGAGGTAGTTCAATTAGAGGGAAGTCTAAAGGGAGGGCAATGTGAACATGGGAACAATGGGCGTTTTGGGTATTAGTTATATGGGAAACAAGGGGTTGAGATTCAGTGTAATTTTTGCATATTTTGGGTAGTTTTGGGATTAGTATTGTGGGTTGTTTGTGGGTCATTAGGGGCGCTTTATTATGGGCTAGGTGTTTTCTTGTATACGTTCAGTGTACTTGGTTACTCCTTTTGATATATAAAATAATTTTACTTATAAAAAAAAAAAAAATACACCAACACATACATATAGGAACCATTCGCCAAGTAGCCACTAGCCACTACTTGTGAATTACCATGAAGGCCTTTCAAGCTTGCGAGGAAATCCACCAATCTAAGAGGCATGACCCATGACTATCTGATTCTCGTGAACAAGTCATCCCACATGATCGTGGCCACTTCACAATGTAAAAGAAGCTGATCTACTGATTCCCCATGCTTCTTACACATACAACACCAATCCAACACATTAAAAGATAATATTCTAATAATATTTATTCAATTTTCAATTTTTATCTCATCTCAACTTAGTATCTAAACCTCTCTAATAAGCGCCTTGATGCCAACAATCTATTACGCTATTAGAAGGTTGATATGGTGTGTTTGCAAGAAAAAAAGTTTAAGTTCATCAAGACCCACCCGTGGGTAGCCCAAGTGGTAAGGGCGAACTTGTGTGCATGTATCCTATGTCACAGGTTTGATTCTCCTTGGGATCTAATTGCGATTTAAGTGGGGACCATAGTGGTGGATTGTTGTGCTAGTCTCCTCAGGGGTTTAGGTTCCATGGGTGAGTCTTGAGGACTTTGCCATGGGGTGGTTCTCCCGCCATAAAAAAAGGTATCATTAGAAGCTCTTGAGATGTTTCCTATGTGGATGGACCTACCTCTCCTCTAAGTGGCTTTGGATGGAGTACTTCTAATGCAAGATGGGAGGGTCTAAGGTTGGGTTTGGGTGTTGAGAAGTGTTTAGGTATGTTGTGAATAGTAGTGAAAAAGTAATAATAAAATATTGAATAGTAGTAAAAAGTAATAGTAGTAAAAAGGAATTGAAAAGTAATAATAAAGTAATGAATAGTAGTGAAGAGTGTTGAGAAGTGTTGAGAATGTTTCATCACCCAAACCGGTAAGTTTTTGAAGGAGTATTTTGGGGATTTTTCGGTAGTGTGCTCTTTTAAGGGCTCGTTTGGGGAGTGAGATGAGATGAAAATTTTGTGAATAGTAATAAGATAGTTTGTAAATAGTAGTTAGATAATTTGAGTTGAGTATTTTTTGGGTTTTGGGAAATGAGAGAAAAAATTGAATAAAAAATATTATAAAGTTAAAATATTGTTAGAATATAGGTTTATAATATTATTTTTGTTTATGGGTTTGAAAAAGTTGAATTGCTTTTTATTTGTTGTTTGAAAGTTAGAAAAGTTGTAATGATTAGTTTGAAAATGTTTGTATTTGAATTATGTTTGGGAAGGAGATGACATGAGATGACATGAGCATTATGTGTGGTTTCGTGTGGGCTTTTGTGGGTATATGGGCTAAATCTGGATAGCTAAAGGTGTCTTTTGTGGGATGAGATTGTTGGCTTGTACTATCAGTGAGACTTGCCTTGGTGTATCGATGGGGATTTTAATGACACTTGTTTTCCGATTGAAAGATTGGGAGAGTCTCATTGCTGTTATGCTATGGAGGAGTTTTCAAGCTTGTATTTGATTTGGATATTTTGGATTTACCTCTTGTTGGGGGCACTTTCAAGTGGTCTAACAATCATGTTTGGTCTTTAGATCGGATTGAGTTTTGGTTTCTTTTTCTTGGGAGGCGCATTTTCCTAATTTGTGCCATAATTGACTTGGGTATGTTCGGACTATTTTGCTATCATGTTGGAATGTGCCAGCTTTTGGGAGAGTTGATAGCCAAAAGGAGTCTCTATTTGTAGAGTTTTGGATTTGGAGGGTAAGGAGATTGATCCTCTTTTGAATGCGGAGGTACTAAGGAAAGGCCAAATTACTTTGGAGCTTGAAAAGGTGACTTTAATGGAAGAGAAATCACAGAGACAAAAATCTCGTGCTCTTTGGCTTGTGGAAGGGATAAGTGCACAAAGTTCTTTGGAGTTCTTCGTGTTGCGGACTCACATAAGAGGAACGATGCCATTGAGGTGCTCTATATGGTTGGTCTTGTTTTTTGGATCATTTTGAGATAAAGGACCAAATTACCGGTGCACATGACTGGAGTTTACTTTGCAGGGGTGGGTCCAAAGGGTCTTGCCTTTGAGAGGTTCCCCGACATAAAAAAAAAGGACCAAATTACCTGCTATTATGAATGTTTTCTCTATGAAGAGGAGGAGGTCCATCTAGTGGCAAGTAAGATGGCTAATATAAATCCTGAGGATCGGATGGCTTTTTTATAGTTTGTTGGGATGCAGTAAAGGAGGATACTATGAGGGTATTTTGGGAGTTTTATGCTTATGGGAAATTTGAGAAGAGCCTTAATGCCACATTCATTGCACTTATCTCCAAAAACCTAAGACTTTGGATGTGAAGGACTTTTGCCCTTTTAGAGGTTATTTGGATAGTGAGATGAAATGAGATGGTTTTTTAGATGAAAGTTGAATAAAATATTGTTAAAATATTATGTTATAATATTATTATTGTTTTGTGATTTGAAAAAGTTGAATTGAGATTTGATAAACTTGAATTGTTTATTATATTTTGTGTGGGAATTTAGAAAAATTGTAATGAAGAGATGAGATGAGAGTATAATCCAAACGTTCTCTTAGTCTTGTGATTTTTTTTTTGGGGGCGGGGGGGATGAAGAATGTATCTCAACGCATCAAAATGCTTTTGACAAGGGGATACAAATATTGGATTCGATGCTCATTGCCATCGAGCTTCTGAAGATTAGAATCAGATCTAGAGTGTGGGGTATTTTATGCAAGTTGGATATGGAGAAGGCTTATAACCACATAAACTGGGAATTTCTTTATTATTTCGTTGGAAGGTGCGGCTTTAAGGATAGATGGCGAATGTGGAGACAAAGGTTGTCAAGTTGGAAAATGATATATGTATCAAGAGGAGGCAGAACCGCTTTGATAAAAAGTACTCATTCTAACTTCCCTACATATTTCCTATCATTGTTTTCTTTGCCAGTGGATGTGGTGAATCAGATTGAGAAGGATATTTCCGGATTTCTTGTCGGGAGGAATTGAGGAGGAGGTTAAGTTCCATTTGGTTAGCTGGGATAAGGTTTGCTCCTTAATTTCTAGTGGTGGTTTTGGGAATTAGAAACTTGAGGGTTTTCAACAAGGCTCTTCTTGGCAAGTTGCTTTGACGGTACCATAAAGAAGGGGATGACATTGTGGAGGGCTATTATTGATTCCAAGTATGGGTTTGAGTGGGGGGTTGGTGCTCCAAAGATGTCTATCTAGGATGCACATGGTGTGGGATTGTGGAAAAACAGGGCTGGTTGGGGTATCTTTCTTAGTCATCTCAAATTTGTGGTTGGTGATGGCTCCAAGATTAGATTTTGGCATGACGCTTGGTGTGGAGAAAGGGCTCTCAAGGTTGCATTCCTGACTCTTTTTCTGAATGTGTCTTATTGGGATGCTTTGGTGGCAAAGCATTTATTACTTCATTGTGAGGTGGAAGGGCCATCTTGGTTGATATTTTTAGCAGGATTAGTTTGCTTGGGTAATGCTTGAGAGGGTTGTGGAACTACTTGCCTGTTGGAGAGATCTTTTGGGAATTCCCCAAATTGCAAAAGTTGCATGCAGATTTAAGGTTTGGTTGCCTTGATGAAAATTTATGTTGGCTTCATACCATTAATTAAACTCTTTTGTACAAAAAATAATTAAACTAGGCAAATCTCTTTAATTGAAGTGTATTTACACTCAGGAAGTGGGTGTTAAAGGTGTCATATGTAGGTAAAGGCATTTCTAGGGTGGAGTTGATTTCATTGTTGGATTCGTTCCATGAATTCTCTTTTGGTAAAAATGTATTAATATGTTTAATTATATATATACATGGTGGCTGCTGATTGTAGACAGCATGTTATTCGGTAAAATCATAGCATTAGAAAATAGGGTCCGAATCTCCTATCAATTATATTATCTAACTGTGGAAGCAATAGTGTTGAATGAGTTTTGCTTCTGTTATCGTTGTCAGCCAGCTGTTTCTTTCCTATCTTCTCCCCCACTGCTTATGAAACGGGCAATGTTCACTAGCTTCTTCTTCCATTTGATTCTTGCATTGATTACTCATGATAAAGTCTAAATAACTTAAATTGGCCACATAATAAGAGTTTTTTAGTTCTAGCTTATATTATTTGGTTCGCTTAAGTTATTTAGTTCTTGTATATTAATTATTTTGGGATCTAATTTGTTTCTTAGTTTTATTTTATTTTTATAAGTTTGCTTTGTAGTTTTATAACTAGTGGATTTATAAAGATTATTGAATTTTAGAGGAAGTTGAAGAGTCAATAGTTATTATTGTTGATCGTAGATTTATTTTTATCACCATACAAAGGTCTTTGGTGCCTATTCCGTTTAAGCAAAATTTGTAAGGTGTATCATCGTTAATATCTGAGCATAAAGAGATTAAGGGGGTGATAATTTTGTATTATTTTCATTTAATAACTTCAAATATTCTCTCACATCATGTGGGCCCACTACATGTTATGATAAGAAACATTTATTGGTGGATAAAACTATGATTTAGTCTATACTGACCCATTAATTCCTTGGCAGAGTACTTTGTATGTTGCTTGCTCGTTGAAGCTCTGTTTTCTTTAGTTAGTGTAACCGGTTATGTGCATCTGATTTGTTTTACAGTGTTCAAGATGACCTCTATAGACATTGTGGACTTATCTAGCGACGATGAATGTGGAGAGCTGCATTTGAAAGCTGTTAAGTCTGAGCCTCCTGTTGTTGGGAATAGAATACAACAAGAAGAAAGTAAGTTTCAACAGAAGCTCCAGTCGGAAAATCAATTTAAAATGCAAGAATCCAAAGAAAATAGAAGCTCAAATGTTTTGAGTACTGGCCAAAGTTGCTCTAGTATACTGGATCAAGGGCAATCTCCGGTAGATGATTCAAGTCTTTCTTCCACATCGCCTACATGTCCTGCACCGCTTTGTCGGCAGTTCTGGAAAGCTGGGAACTACAATGATGGGCTTGGTTCTAAAGTCTCACTTCAAAGTATGTTATTGTTGCATATAACTTATTAATGTCTGTTACACGGGTTTAGGGTTTAACCAGGTAGAAGATGTGCATTTGCAAGGTCTCAGGGTTCTTCATCATAAAAAAAAAAAAAAAAATTATTAATTTTTGTTTGACATGCATGTGGTGCTTTATTGAATTTTTGGTCTTTGACATGTTGGAAATTGTGTGGGCATCTCATAGTGTTCTAATTCCCTTTGCTCGGGGGTTCTCTCGTATAATTTATGTGTTATAACCCTCTACGCTTGTCTAATGAGACTTAAATTACTTGCAAAAGAAAAATTGGTGCTTCCTAATACACCATCTGGGGGAGCACTGAGAGCTCACTTTATTATGAATCGTAGCAAAAACTTCATGAATAATTGCAAGAGCTTTCTTAATAAGGTTTTAATAGAGTTTCATTAAGTGGTGGGACCCCTTGTGAGTATGTTTAGATGTAAAAAGTTTTTAAGATAAGTTTTCATGGAGGGTATAATAAATAATCTAACTTTTTAAAAAACACATGACTGACCCCATCAGGCTGCCCTTGGTGGCCAAAAACTCTGGCCACTGCGTGGTAGCAAGAACATAGTCACCCTCTAGGCTCTGGTGGCCAGGCTGGCTGGCTACGTTTTTTTTACTTTACGTTTTGTCTTTTAGGCCTTGTTTGGATGGTGAGATGAGATGAGATGATATGTGAATATTAGTGAAATGGTTTGAGTTAAGATGTTTATGGGGGTTTTGGGAAAGGAAAGAGAAAAAGTTGAATAAAAATATTATAAAGTTCAAATATTTTTAGAATATAAATTTTTAATATTATTTTTGTTTTGGGATTTGAAAAAGTTGAATTGCTTTTTGCGTTTTGTTTGGAAATCTGGAAAAGTTGTAATGATTAAGTAATGATTAGATGAAAAAGTTGAAGATTTAAAATTAAAGTGTTTGTGTTTGTGGTGTTTGGATATTGAGATGAGATGAGAGTATCTTGCTATCCGAACCAGGCCTACTGTGTAATTGTTTTTTATTTTTTTTAAAGAAAACATGAAGATGTCAAAAACCCCTTGGTTGCCAAACATGGCCCTGTTTTAGATATTTCCTTGGTTTGGCTCTTCAGTTGGATGATAGTGATAAACCCTATTTGCTGTGCATGCAAATATCTGCATCAGTGGTCATTGAAGCTTGATCTTTTGTTCTCTAACATTCTATTTTTATTGTAATAGATGGCAAAAACTATCTACTTGTTCACCCAATGTTCCTTCATTCAAATGCAACTTCACATAAGTGGGCCTTTGGCGGTATGCACTTGTTTCACTAATTGCAATTACATATATTATTGGTGAAGCTATGGAAATTTTCATTACTAGCCTTTTTTGGTTGCTTCCTGTTTGCAGCTGTAGCAGAACTGCTTGACAATGCGGTTGATGAGGTGAAATTCTTATTTCGATCTTACTTGATATTGTTGTTTTTTTTTTAACTTGTGGTACTGGGGTTGTGTGTGTTCTTGAGTTGCAAATTGTTTGAAAGATAATTTTGGAATGGAATTACACCATAATTGTTTTGGGTGGACTTCATCTATTTCAGTAGGATAGCTCAAATATTCAATTTTTTTAGATCAAATAATTACTTTAATAAATGTTGTTGAATTTCAAAAGAAGTTAAAGAGACTCTTGAGGACCATGGCTATTTTGATACAATATATATGTAGCTTTTGGTCCATTTCCTTCAGCAAAGTTTGTGAGGTTGCTTATCGCAAACATTGAAATAAACGAGACAAAGGGGTTAGAAAATCAAGTTGTTGAACCAAAATATTGGAGATCAAAATGCTAATATTGGCATTCCCCTTAGGGTTCTATTTATTGTATGACGCCTCAAGGTAGCAAACTTAGTTACATTGAATATTTTCTTATTCGTTTGTATAACAAGTTTATGTAAAATTATAAACTATTAGGTTGAAAGACTAGTTTATTCAGTCAGGTTCATTTTTATCACATAGAATGATCTTGGTTATGGCTACTGCATGGATTGTATGTACTCCAGGTGTTCATTGCCTATTGTGTGATTATGTTTTTTATGTTTGGCTCTAACAATTGCATCCTATTCTGCTTATCACGAGTTCTCCTTTTTCTTTTTTCCCTCTTTGATTGGATAGATCCGAAATGGGGCCACTTTTGTCGTTGTAGACAAAACCACAAATCCAAGAGATGGAAGTCCAGCATTGTTAATTCAAGGTAGTGTGTAATTGGAATGTTATCTAGCATATTCTGGGAGTCTGCATCAGTACATTTTATTCCATAATACATTTTGCTGACTCATTTGTATAAAAAAACCTCATGACTTGCCACAGATGATGGTGGTGGAATGGATCCTGAAGCAATGAGGCAGTGCATGAGTTTTGGGTTCTCAGATAAGAAACCTAAATCAGCCATTGGACAATGTATGGATAGTGGCGTTCACTCTACAACTTGTTCTTATCATTTTCTTTGGTATTTATTGGTTTACTTGTAGCCTTCCAGATGGAAATGGTTTCAAGACTAGTACAATGAGACTTGGTGCAGATGTTATTGTCTTCAGCTGCCACACGAGTAACAGGTTTGAATTCAAAAGGGACTGATCTTTTGTTATTGGTTATATATTCAGTAACCCATTTATAAGCCATGCTAGCTTGCTTGTACACACACACATGCATACACGTGTATACTTTGAATAATATGTATCAGTTTTTTTTTTTTAATAATAAAGAAAGTAGTACTTTATATCGTATAAGTACCATGTATTCAACGAATTTTCAAAAACCCTGGCCGGTAACTTTTGGGAGTGAGCAACTACCAACATAATGTAAGGAAAAAGAAATGAAAGTCATCTCCACACTATACACAGCAAAATCATTTTTACTGCAAATAGGGAAACCCGCTCTAGAAAGGACCAAAACACCTCACCTCTCTCAATACATCAAACCACTTGAAACACTCCCATGTAACACATTTTGCCCCTAGTTTGGCCCAACAATCAGCCACTCTAGTTACTTCCCTAAAGACATGTTCCATGTGAAGATAAAGTGGTTCGTAAGCTACCTAAATCTGGTCCAGTTTTTGTCTTGTTTAGGGAGTTCTTACCTCTTATGGCATGTGAAATCCTCTGATTTTTTTTTTTAACTTATTGAAAGGACATCCTTATTAATTTTTTAAATACAGTTATTGATGCACACACATAATATGTGAAAAGGTAAAACAATTTTCGTTCTGTCTCTCTCTCTTAATGATGTTGCCTATATGAACCTCTTGTTTGTCTACTCATATTAGTTTGTTACATAATCAGGATATTGACACAAAGCATCGGTCTCCTCTCTTATACATTTTTGACGCGAACAGGCCATGACAGAATAGTAGTGCCCATGGTGAGTTTCATTGCTTTAAGTCAAGGTTTTAGTTGGGTCATTTTGTTGTAACCAAACATTGTTAATCTATTTTCACTAATTTGTAAAAGGTGGTCAAGAATTGTGAAATTGTAGATGTTAGCTGGTCATTTTATGAGCAATAAATGTGTTAATATTATGTATATTCATGCAATGTGCCTTGAGCATGTAAAATTTGTTTATTCAGGTAAGATGATTCACTATTTGTAGTGCTTTGAGATTTTTCATGAAAGAATTAGGTTATCACTTATCATCCAAAACACATATTTTTGTTAAGTAAACATTCAAAACTGAAAAGATTGAATGACGACTGGTTGGCTGTAAAAAGATGTATATGTCCAAAGCTGGTTGGATTACTTTGATCAAGAGTACTTTCTTGAATCCGCCTATGTATTTCATGTATTTATTTTCACATCCAGCTAGTGTGGCTAACTACCTAGAAAATGTGCTGAGGAACTTCCTTTAGGGTGAGTTAGGAGAAGTGTTCAAATTTCACCTGATAAGCTGGGTTGAGGAGTTGGGAACTTGATTTTCTTTTGGCGAAAGTATGTTCTTCGATCCACGTTAGTGGGTGAGGAGTTAGGAACTTGATTTTCTTGGGCACTCTTGTGGAAGTGGCACTGGCGCAATCAGAATGAGAGGGAGACCTTGTGGAGAATGATGTAGACGCTAAGTAAGGATGTTCGTGGGATGGGTGGAGAAATTGAGGTCCATCGACTATATGGGATGGGATTTGGGAAGAATATAAGAAAAGGGTGGGGATGCTTTCTAAGCTTAATAGATTGAAGTTGGAGATGGTGCTAGGATCAGATTTTAGCATGAAGTGGTGCAGTGGTATGGCTCTCAAAGAAGCCTGTTCGGCTGTGTAGGATGGTTCGTGTGAAGGATGCTTCAGTGGGAGATCTTTTGGAGTTGTCTGGTGAACTCCCTTGATGGAATGTTAGCTTCATCAAAACAGAACATGATTGGGAGGTTGAGGCCTTTATTGTATTTTTAATCTGTTGTACACCACTATTTTGAGAATAAGAGGTTAAAACAAGTTGCTTTGGCCCCATCCAAGAAAGAGAGGTTCAATGATCATTCTTTTTATAGTGTCCTTGTCCCTCGTGATGACAACCTTTTGCTTAATAGAAAATATGGAGAATATGGAAGACTAAGATACCTTTAGGAACTGCATTTTTTGATTGGTTTGCATCTCTCAGTAAGATTCTTCAGATGAAAATAGGAGGAAAAGACGCATTGATGTGATTGAGTGATGCTGTGTGTGCAAGAGGAGTGGGTAGTCTGTGGACCATCTTTTGTTACATTACCAGGTGGCTAGTATTCTATAGAATGATTTCTCTAGTTGGGTTGGTTTAGTTTGAGTCATCGCCAGAAGCATAGTGAACCTTTTAACTCGTGGAGGGTCTGGTGGTAGTCCACAAATCTTGGGAGTGTGGAAAATGGTTCCTTAATGTCTCATGTAGTTAATTTGGAGGGAAATAAATGATAAAAATTTTGAGAATCGAGAATGAATGAGAGAGGAGCTCAAGACTTTCTTTTTCAACACTGTTGCCTCTGGACAGCATCCATAGGTGTTAGTGGGCTTATTTAGGGGAGGTTTGGATAGTGAGTTGAGATGCGATGAGATGAAAGTTGAATAAAATATTATTAGAATATTATTTTTGTTTTGGAATTTGAAAAAGTTGAACTGTTTATTGTATTTTGTGTGTGAGTTTGGAAAAGTTGTAATAATTAGATGAGATTAGATGAGATGAATGTTTTTTAATGAAATAATTGTTACTTATATAAAATTTTTTTGTTTTATGATTCCGTGGACTGTTATGGTGCTGCATGTTCTGTTATCCCCTTGCTGTTGACGTTTCTCTTACTCTGGTACCCACCATTGTTGCTATTGCAGGTGGACTACAAGTTTAATACATCCACTGGCGCACGAGAAATACTACGTGCTAAAGAGCATTTTATGTCTAATCTTTCCATACTGTTGCAGTGGTCTCCATTTTCAACAGAATCAGAGCTTTTGAAGCAAGTAAAGATCATTTGACTTTTTTTTTTCCCTTCCATTATATCTTGCTCTTTTCTGCGCATATTCATTGCATTAGTATTTAAATATTTAAATATGTTCATTTGGCTAACTGAAGTGGTTTTACTTTGAGCTATCAAATGAGTTCATAATGGTGAATTGCACTTCTCTTTCTTGATTGATTAATTACCCATGCACCCAGGTCTTGATCCCCTCCACCCCATTCTTATAGGGAATGGCCGTTGGTGAGTTTTACCACAATATAATTTATGTTTATGGAGGTGGGCTCATTTTATGAAGTTTGATTACCAAATTTTTGCACTCATCACTGATTGTAGTAGAAAGCAATTGCATAGATTTTTCTTGCAGTTTTTAGCTTTCTGAATTCTTTACAAACTTCATTTTGTTTGATCTTCAATATGATGGCAGTTTGATGACATTGGGCCTCATGGCACCAAGGTTATTATCTACAATTTGTGGTTCAATGCTGATGGGGATGTGGAACTTGACTTTGAATCAGATCCTCAGGTTAATACTTCAATTGTCCTCTATCCTTTTTCTTGCCTTTTTAGTATAATTTCCAATGAGGGGACTCGGTGGCTGCAGGATATTCGTATTAGTGGGGAGTCCAAAAGAATTGAGACATTACATGCTTGGAAGGCTACAAATGAGCAGCACATTGCTAATCAATTCCATTATTCTCTCCGTGTAAGCCTGCTATATGATTATGTACTTCGATCAGATATCTAGGAAGTCAATTTTGTTTTAGCTTGGTTCATCATTCTCTACAGGTATACTTGTCCATCTTGTACTTGCGAGTACCTCAAACATTCAACATAATATTGCGCGGACGAGTTGTTGAGCATCATAATATTGCCGATGATCTCAAATTTCCAGAATTCATTTTGTACAGACCTCAATGTGGTGGATGTATTGAGGTTTATTAAATTTTAGCCTACTCCTTTCTTATGTGCTTACTCTCATGGTCTTCACTGAAAGTATTGAGTTCTGTGGATTTTATATCTGAAATGTTGCATCACTTTCCAGTTTCCAGGAAACGTTGATGGTATCTAATTAACTGCTTTATTAGTTGTCTAACAGAAGTACTCACATAGTTCTTTGCAAATTGATGAAGATACGGACCAATTCATGCCCAAGAAAACTGACACATTTACTGTTCATATGAACAGTAAACGATCAGTACCAAAATGTGAGTGTCCATTTTCTTGGGGGTGAATTGGTTTGTGTCAGTTGCAGCACATATAGTTCTTTTGATAGGCAAGAAATCTCTATTGAAAAGGGAAAAGACAATCCAAGTATGCAGGAAGCATACAAGAGAGACACCTATTTAGGAGAAAAAGTTTACAAGAAAATCAGTCATGCTTGGTTCACTATTTCTTTTATGGGATCAGCATGCTTAGTTCATTAAAAGTCTATAGAGGTAGGCCAAAGGAAAAGGGTATTGATTAAAAAAAGGTCTCGAGCTCTTTCATCATCCGATTATGGTCCTCAAATGTTGTCTTTTTTTCCTTCCAAGTACATCAAATGAGATAAATAGGACTATCTTCTGCATTGGTACAATTCGCAGGTTGCCACCTAGCCTTCTCTAAGACTAAAAAAGATCCTTCTGAGCATGACCCAAGCCAATCTAATCTAATTGAAGAAACTTTCTGTGAATTTGCAATCTCACGATGAAGTGGAAAATGATCAATGGACTCCACACTCTTACACGTGACACCAATCGATCATGATTATGTCTCTTCCTTAACTCGTCCATGGTGAGAATCTTCCCAAGAGTGATTGTCCAAGCAACAAATGCAGCTCTCAATGGGACCTTTGTCTGCCAAATGATCTTCCAGAAATGAGCCATTTTTTGAATTCTCTGGCCTGGCTGTTGGTACGACGGTTTCTTTGTTGTTAAAGCCCATTGCATAAAGGTCTATTTGTTCCTGAAGGAAATCCTTTTTCATTTAACCCCTGGTTGATGGTTTTTACATCCTTTTTTCCCAGTTAAACGCAACTCAAATACCCCTATGGTTGACCTCTCTTTCAGCCTTATTTTTTTTTACTTGATGTGGTTTTTAATGAATTGTACATTGGTTGGTATTTTACTTATCAAAAAAGAAAAACGGTGCTTGCTATTTACTTATTAAGAAAAAATAATTTTTTAGTTGGTCTACATGCGTGTATTTCTGTTATAATTATTAAGCTTTTTGTGCATAGAACCTACAGGGGATACACTTATATAGGCTCTCAGTTTTTGGTGGCTGATATCGATAGTGGCTATCGAGTACGTTAGCTTTCTCTTGTTTTACCGTGCAGGGTCAAGTTATAACTACAATTGGATTTCTTAAAGAAGCTCCCCAGGTCAGCTTTCACGGTTTCAACGTCTACCATAAGAACCGTCTAATACTGGTAATCATTATTTGCATAAATAAGTTTCTTATGTTGGTTTTGCTCTCTTACTAAGAAATGGAAATGCAACTCAAGCATCCATTCAGGATGATATCCTTGGCTTCACTTTCTACTCTATAGTCAGAGGCAATTCTATTAGGTGGAAAGTCATTGGCTATTGTTCTTCTTGCTGTTGTAATCATGGTGACATTTTACTGTTTCTTGTTGCAATTAGATATGGAGCAGCTCTTTCATTTTATTTTAAGAAAGTACATTCTGTCAGCTCTTCCCCTCCCCACATGATCCTTTACCACACCATGTTATTTATGAGTGCACTTAAGTCTTTGCTGTTTAATCTTTCCTTGCAGCCATTTTGGCAGGTTGTGAGTTATTCTGACAGTCGGGGCCGAGGAGTTGTTGGTAAATGCTGCTAGATCCCTCTTTGTATCATTACTACTATTATTTTTGTTTAGAGGTTGATTATTTTGAAATTTCAGTTGCTAGGTGCCTAATGATTAACGATTCATGGTATCATTTTAGGTGTTCTACAAGCTGAGTTCATTGAGCCAACTCACAACAAACAAGATTTTGAGAGAACTTCACTTTTCCAGAAGCTTGAATCTCGGTTGAAGGAAATGACTTTGGAGTACTGGTAGGCTTCTTATAGCATGAAAGAATGTTACCCTCAAACAACATTGTCCACCTTGAAAAATCAATAAAAATACCTATGAAAGAAAAATAAATAAATAAAGTTTAAATGCATTTCCGTGCTTTTGCTTTATTTGAGAAGTCATAATTCTTTTTTAGTATTTAATTTGCTTTATTCGAGATTAAGTTGAGGATAGTTTTGAAAACTTAATATCTTATTTGAAAGACACTGCTCTAACTAATGCCTTGTTAAAAAGTTGGATTCCTAAATAGACCACCCATTATGATGGATGGGTAAACCCCTAGGGGTTGGCTCAAGTGGTAAAGGCCTTGGGCCTAGGGGTATGCTCCCTCTAGGTCTAAGGTTCAAATCCCCTTGGGCACAAACAATTTCTAGGGGCCATCGGACTGGGGGATTCCTAAATAGACCACCCATTATGATGGATGGGTAAACCTCTAGGGGTTGGCTTAAGTGGTAAAGGCATTGGGCTTAGGGATATGCTCTCTCTAGGTCTAAGGTTTAAATCCCCTTGAGTGTAAATAATCTCTAGGGGCCATCGGACTGGGGGATTTTTCCCTTGAATTAGCCGAGGTGCACTTGCGGGAAACTCCTTGCCGATGGCCAGTGCTGTCATCATGTGTTTAAATAGGTCTTTGGTTAAATGCATTGGAAAACTGGAATGGGCTGTCATTTCTATGGTGGAGATATTGCTTAGTTTTAGGTAGAGCAGATCTGTAATGTTTACGTGATGAACGTTACCTTTGGCAGGGATTATCATTGTGGACTCATTGGATATCAGGTCAAAAAAAAGCTCCGTGCACCAGAGTTACTGCAGATTTCATCTCATGGTATGCCACACAGCAGCAAACAAGAATTTATTACATCTAATAAACATTCCCCCGCTATTGGTAGTGCAAAAGCCGGACTTGTAATTGCTGAACAGTTCATTCCCAAGTCTCAATTCGGATCTAAGCATGGTAATTTAAGTTTAAATGAAAACCCATTATTTTAACCTAATAAATGTTGCTCAACATATGATTGGTCTTATTGTTGTAGGATTATTAGAGAAGAGAAAGGAACACGTTGATTTAATAGAAGTAGAAAGGGCCAAAAGGATGGCGGTGGAAGTGGCCAATGTAGCTGATGCTGGGTACAATCAGGAGATACAGGTATGGGTGGTTAAATTTTATATTTATTTTCGCTGACCTTCAATGTACATGATTCATTCACTCCAGCTCAAAATTTTAGACTTCTTTCCTATTTGCTTTGATGTAGCTTTGGTTGCGTTTGGGTAGTAAGGTGATTTCAGATATTCTGTAACTAATAATGAAAAAGTAATGATAAAATATTAAATAGTAGTGAATAGTAGTAAAACATAATGAAAAGCAGGTGAAAAGTAATGATAAAATAATAAATAGTAGTGGAGTATTTTCAGAATACTTTAGTACCCAAAATATTTTCAGAATAATCTAAATATTCATTCATTTGATGTAAAATTTAATGCACAGTATTTTTGGGTTTCATTTTAATGATCCTCAGCGTCCACAAAAACATGAATACCTTATTTAAATTCTGATATTATGAAAATTCATCCCTTCCCTCCCTCTTTTTGCATGTAGAATGGAAAACCTTAACCTATATCTTCTTCCATTGTTAATCCTGCCTGTTACTTTCGTTACATTTCCAGCACCGTTTTTGGAGCCAAAATGCACGATTTCATTGCTGTATGGAATACAACAGCTTGGATAGCAGACTTGTATATTTTCTTTAACTGCTTAATTTGATATCAGTGATGCACCATGTCATGCACTCTTTTATCATAGCATGATCTCATACCCCAAAAAATGAGAAAAATGTTGCTGACTTATTTAATATGTATTGGTAGCCACTAGTTACTGCTGGGAACCAACCAAAAGATCAGGAGGCTGTCACCTTGTTGCAAGAAAACAAGAAGCTCCGAGCAAAGTGAGTATGACAAATTTTAGTCCTCCATGGATATCTCACTTGCACTTAGCCACAGAATAGATGCAAGGGATGATTATTATTATTGCTAATCCCTGTATGCACCCGCTTGGACTTAAAACACATGAACTCCCCTTTTACTCTCCAAAGTGTGAGACTCTGCCATTTGATAGAGCTCCTTGACTAGATTAATTCGAGAATTCAGATATCAGGGGTTCACATTTTAGTCATAATTTGAGAGATCTACATATTAGCATCATGTTTCGTGTCTTGAAAAAATCTAACAGTTGCAGTCAACTCATGCTCATTTAAGACCTTCATTTATGAGCTTGTTTTATGTTTCCAGATGTTTGGAGTATGAGGAGAGGGAAGAAGAACTTAAGTTCAAGGTACTTTGAATGGCAAAAAATGTCATTACCTGTATTCTTGATCTCTATGTGATTTCTGTTCTCGTGTGTTCTAGGAAGAATTTCCTTTCACCAGTTGATAAGAATCATTATTTGCATATGTAGGTGACACAGATCAAAATTGCAATAGAGGAGGTTTATCGGGAATACAATCGGATGTTGGGCGAATTAGAATCATTGGAGACAGTCAAGGGGGAAAACAAAGTATAAATGTAGTTTTTTTCCCTTTTTCTTCAATTATTTCAAATGTACAAGTCGTGTTATAGCTCAGTGTAGCCTACAAACAGTGGGGGTGAGAATGATGGGGTAGTTGCAAGTGAAAGCCTGGGTACCAGCGCTTTTGCTTCCCCCGAAGTTTTTTTGTTGTATATTTCATTAGCCCTCCTTTTTTCCTGGTGCTGTAAATATAAAGTGAAGACAAGGTTATATTTCTTTAGCCCTCCTATGAAGGAGTTGAAAATTTTTTCATTCCAGCAGTGGTCGATTGCCAGGTTATGTTTATTACTGTTGCACTTGCGCTGCCTTTTTTCCTACCATTTTTTAAAACGAACTCAAACAGCTGGAAGATTGCCCCAATGGTTGCGGACTTCTCTACCTTAAAACAATGGCAAGTACAAACAGTACATCGATCACAAAATCGATGCGGGCACACTATAAATTGTCGGGTTATATGTTATCAATGTTTCTCAGGTAGATTTACTAACATGTGGGGGGTATTGATTTCGGCCCCTTTCTGGTAAGCTATTGCTTTTAACTTCAACTTGCAGGGAATCTAAAGGTACATTGCAGTTTATGCCCGAGAATAGAACTTTTCTAGTTCAACTACAGTTTTTCTGCTTGGGAAAGAGTTTAATCTGGACTTCAATGAGCCACTTTATGGTATTAGCCAAGGCACTAGTGGTCCAAAAAAATGACCCCTTCCCCACCTAAATCTTCCGAGGGCCAGAGAGAACAATATATGATAGATATTCAAGCACTTCGAAAGGTAGATAATGAACGAAAGGGAAAATAAATTCCTTGCGGATGTACATGAGCAATCGAGTGAAGAAAAATTGGTCTAAATATTAAGAGAAATGATATTTGCAGTTATAGAGTGTACAAGTGCCCTGAGTAAATATGAGATATACATAAAAAAAATTTATTTTTTAATAGTGTATTCTACTCCTTTTTAAAAGGAGCGTGCGGTATTTTCACAACTTATGATTGTATCTAGCAGTACTCAAATGTTCTTGTTTTTCAATTGAATTTCTTGCTCTTGTGATTTTAAGATTCATGAAATTGTAGTAATTTCATCAAGAATTCGTCTAAACTTGTCAACAATACTAACAGTTTAGAAACATTATTTTTAGTGGGACCATTATTCATTCAATCTTAAAAACACAAAGTACTAAACGTTGAGTTCAAATGTACAATAAGTAATTTTTTTTTTTTAAGGCAAATCATGGAGACTAAGTTTGTATTTAACAGACCCTCCAAAAAGGAGATTCTATCATCCCTGCGAAAGAATGGATCGATTTGAGAATTAATTTTAGTAGATACACAATATATATATCTCTATATATATAAAGTGGCCATCTAACAGAATTTTATTGGTTTAACGGTTTTTGTTGTTTTACCTTTAAAATTAATACTATTAGTTGTATGAATAAATTAAAGTGATTCTCTCTCTTCTTAAAAGTTCTTACTTTTTTAATCTATCTCCCCAATCACTTATGAATAAATTCATAATTATTAAAGTTCATGCAGCATGCATTGATCCTTAACCCATGCATTAATGATCATTTATTTAGGAGATATATTAGATATATACATATATATTCTATTATATATATCTATATAAATTATATAAATATATATTCTATATTCTATTATATATATGATATTTTATATAAATTATAATTTATATATAAATTTATATATGCTATTTAAAATTTCTATTCATTCCTTATATAAACAAAGAGAAATGTAAAATAATTAAGTTTAAATCTATTTACCAACTACATTTAGAATACAATTATTCCAATAAAATATTATTTATTTATCAATTTAAATTCATTATGAAACATTAAAATCAAATAATAATATCTTATAAAAATCTTAGTATTTTATTTCTTTATAAAAGTTATATCATTTTTTAAAAATAATCGTTTTATTAAACTAAGAAAATGTGTTTTGCACGTTGCTTTACTGTTAACAGTTTGTCTCCTACGCTGCACAGTTTTGGTTCAAGGTTCTTTTTTTTTTTTTAATTCTGAATGCTTTAAAATTGATTTAAGTCTATCTTACTATTTGATGTTAGAAATTATATTTTTTTTCTACAAGCATTACATTATTAATCAAAATTTTTTCCTTAATAAAAGCAATAATAATTCTTAAAAATAATATTTCTATACACTAGGTGAACGTCCTTTGGACGTCGCCCAACTACTAGTGTACATATATATTGTACCGTCTCGTACCACAATGATGGAATGATTGCTCACATCTATATTTCTTGGTTACATAGCCTTAGATAACTTATAATCTACCATACTTTTTCCTCCATTTGCGTCATTTTTTTTTATTAAATGAAAAGAATAATTTTATTCCTCAACAAGTCTTACAACAGCTCTTGAGATACAATCATTGAATGCAAAATAGAATTTATTCCACACCTATAAGATCCTCTTGTAGAGATACAGCTTCTCGAGCAAAAATATGAGCAGTGTGTTTGTTGACTCTTCTAGTGTGTTTAACTGACCATTTAGCAAAGGAATTGAAAAAAGCTTTGGTTTCCTCAATTAACCAACCTGCCTAGCTCCAATCTGAGTTTGCACTTGACAAATTATTCACAACTTGCAAAGTATATCCTTCTAATATGAGTGAATTAATGTCCATGTCTTTACAAAAATTAGCTATCACCATAACTGCATAGGACTTAGCCACCCGAGGTGTAGCATTTACAGCTCTAGGAGCACAAGAGATCCAATCACCTACCCTCCTCCATCACAAATAATCACTCTTATGCCAATCTTTCCCTTCTCCTTATTGATGCATCCCAATTAACTTTATAAACTAGATTAGGAGGCTTTTCCATTACTGTTGAATCTGTCCAATCTGCTGCTGTTGAGGCTCATTTCGAATCTGAGCATGTTTAAAAGCTTGCCAACTCTCCTTTGCTTTGTTGAGGATGAAGGTAGGATGTCCAAAATTTTTACCATGGATGAAATCATTTCTTTTGTGCCAAATCATCCTATCTACAATTTCTGCTTCTTCTAGTTCCTCTTGCTGAAAAATATTACATAATTTACTCCATATGTCTAGAAAAGAATTGTTGTGAAGGGTCATCTTTTGAATTTTTTTACTACCTTGGCTCCAAACATCCTTTGCTCCTTCACAACTCCAAAGAGCATGACCCATTGCATTTGGGACATTTGGCTTCCAGATTGTCTTCCATACATCTTCCTTCCTTTGTTCATTAGAGCTGCTCCCTTGATTTATTTGCTCAATATCTCTATGTAATGTTGGGGGGATTTTCCCTTGGACCTTATGCCTGGGAACATAGGCCTAGCCCAGGTGATAGAAACATTCCCTCCGGAACATGGTAGACCCAAGAAGCCTAGCCCATCACTTTAAGGCCAGAGCCTGCGTAACCTCCTGACGGCCTGCTCAAGAACTCTCGACACAAACAACATGAACAAGGGTGCCAGGTCGGGGTTGACCACAGTCTGGGGAGTACAGGGCATCCCTCAGATAGGGAAGAGGGGACATGCCACCTCGATGAGACTCTACACTTAGGTGCCTCCTAGAAGCCACGCCGCATTAATTGCTTCACTAGAGGACCACGCTGTATTAAATGAGATCTACCAAGGGACACTCCTATGCTCAATCGTAGGTCATGCCTCAGATGCAGGTATGAAAGTAGCCCCCAATCACTGAAAAGGAGGGACTCTCTAAACTCTATCTACCCGAATTGTCTGCAATCTTTCTTGCTCTCTCTTATTATTAATGACTTGGGTATTGGATACTTCGTTCGGCCGCCACCACGGTCGCCGGATCCCAGAGTTGCCTCTTGTTTGCAGGATATAGGAAGAAGACCCGAGTCGTCGAGGGCCAAGCCCCTAAGTATACGAAACACACCGTCAACAAGTGATGGGCACTTTTAATAGAAAAAATGCCATCCTTTGTATAATGCCACACAAGTCTGTCCTCCTTTCTTCCAATGCAAATTGGAATGATTTGAATTAGATCAGCCTCTTAGGTTGAGAAGAGGAGATTCAGCTTACTTAGATTGTAAGCATTCATTTCATTGTCAATAAGCTCAGCTACCTTTGCATCTTCATTAGCATTCATCATATGAGAGATTGAATCCTCAAAGAGTGAGGTTTTAGGATCCATTGATCTTTCCAAATTTTGACTTTCCTTCCGCCACCAATCCTCCATATCAGACCCTTTTTCAATAATTTTTGCCCTACTATGATCCATTGAATCCTCCATTTACGTCATTTAATCCTTGGGGTGGATGTCCTTCCAAAACATTTATATTAATTAAGGTTTATTAAGGTTAGGTGTTCATAATAAGAAAGAAATTATTGTGCATAACATATAAAAACAATCTCGTAATTAAAATAGTTCCAACATATCAATATATACGATTGGCCTACTGGATAAAAATGATATATATATATATATATATATATTATATATATATACACAACACTCTGATCATAATTTGCTTTTGGCAGGTGGTAATTATTTGGTGCGTGGAGGTGAAGACACATCATGTGTAATGCACGTTACAAGCATGACAGGGAAACTTGGAATTGCAGATCAAGATAAGCTCGACCTACATGGCTGCAACTTGCATGTTTGTTTAATATATATTCGGCCGGGCAGCCCCAACTAACACTGCCCAAACTTCTTTCTTCCAGACTCCACCATGCCCGCTGCCCGAAACCCTAGCTACCTAGCACCAAAGTGTTTTCCCCTAGAAGAGCTTGGAGGCTGAAGCCTCTATATATATGCCCTTATCAAAACCCTCGAATCTGATCTCCTCCGCCACCATTACTACTACTACTACTACTTCTTCCTCATGATCTTCTCGATCTATATATCTACGGTATGTTCTAGCAGCTGGATATATATCCTTTCTTTAGTTAGCATTTCTTCTTCCAAAAACTTTGTTCTTTCTTAGTTAAGATCTCTCCTACTCATGATTGTACTGAACATGTTAAGCACTCTGAAGGCATCCAAAGTTTATATATATATATATGTGTGTGTGTGTGTGTGTGTGTGTGTTGGGTTGGGTTTGAAAATGCATTTTGAATACTACATGATGATAGTTTGTGATCATGAAGAGCTTAGCTTTGTTTACAATACTGCATATACATATAGTGCAAAAAACTTCCATCCGTCTGTGACATATATTGTGAGCAGAGCGGCCATATTTTGCACAGAACGACTGAAAATTAAAGTGCAATATTGAGATGTTGAGTGCTTTTTGCTGCTTCTATAAGAGGTTCATGTGATCTTTTTGCTACACATGAAAACCTCTGTTAGATTATTTGCCAGCGTACATATATAAATCATGAAAAAGTGATCAAAACCCTCCTTTTTAATGCTCTCTCTCTCTATATATATATATATGACAATATTGATTTTCTTGCAAAGATCTAATATCTCTGGTCGTTGATGAGGTAGTTGTATAGACCAAAAAAAGAGGAAGAAAAGAAATTAGTTAGAGATATTCAAAAGATTAGACATTTGGGGCAGCATATTCGAAAAGGAAAGTACCGTTAACCACATAACCAAACCAATGGCCGGTTGCTTTCCTGAAAGGTGTATTGTTATGATCTCATGACAAAAGTCAATCAATGACAAGTTCAGGGGGTGAGAAGAGGGCCCCTGCCCACTTTGGCTTTTGCTTTTTTTGGAAGAGTATGCTAGGTAAACAAAGGAATCACAAAAAAATAATTACACAAATAGAATTAATTTTATTTGATTTGTTAAATCTTTTTTAAAATTAAAAAAAAATTATAATATGATGAATAGCATCAAGCCATTTTTATAGACTTATTTTTTCAAAAGATGATGTTTGTTATTAAAAAACAAAAAAGAAAAAAAGAGAGAGATTGAGCACAGATCTTTATGCATTGATAATTAATTAACATGGCGTTTAGAGCTCAAGATCTAGCTAGTGAGTTGGTTAAAATATAAATATAAAATGATTTTCATATAATCTTATATATATATATTTATATGGTTGGTAATTAAGGCCGGTTTGATTAGCTAGATGAGATAATTTGGAGTTGTACGGATGAGATGATCATCTAGCTAACCAATGACCATCACATAAATAGTAAAAAGTGAAATAAACTGTAAAAACTTTAAATGAACAATGTAAACTGACAGAAATAGTAAATAAACAATACAAAACAGTACAAAATAATAAGTCCACTATCCAAACAGTGGGACTCACCATTTTAAGAGATCTAAAAAAGTACTGGATATTAAATAATTATATTGAACAAAGAAATCTCTAATTAAATTAATAGATAGAAGAACATTAATTCATGCTTTAATTAATTAGAAGCACAGAAATTCATGTTTACAATGATAAAAAAAAAAAAGTTTATAACCCAAATATATAGCTAGATAGATCAACAATATATATAATTCATTTTAAAATGAAAAAGACAACCGACCAGTTAAGCTTCCAAAATTTATGAGTTGAGAGAGAATGATGTGATTTTACAGAAATATATGACTAGTAGTTGGAAGTCATTTAAAATCATACTAAACTTTATATATATATATAATTGGGTAAAGGTCCAAAGGACATTTTATAATATATAATTTTTATTTTTTTTATTGTATTTAATGAACTAATCCATGACTATATAAATGGACCGTTGTAGCAAGAAAACTATACTTTTAGGAAGCATATATATATATTAAGTTTTAATAAATTGTATTAACTAAAATTAAATTAAATTTTTATATGGCAGAATAATCAACTTCAAACATCAAATGGCCTTGAAGTTTCTGGGTCTACTAGGAATTATATATTAATATAAGGGATGAACCATTTAAAAATGCGTCGTTTTTCAGCCCAATTCAAAAGAGGAGTCATCTAGACCCAACTTAAACAAACGACGTGCCTATTTTCTGTCCAGATCCAGACTGCTCGAGCGTATGTATTGGATTGGCTCGACCCAAATCCAGATTGCTGAAAACTATGTCTTGGCTCCCCACTCTAGTACGTACATGAAAGATTTATCATCTCTTGCTTATGTATTAGACTATTCAATTTGGTCAAGCAATTAGACAACATCTCGATTCTAGAAATTGTTATCACTGCTCCCAAGATCTTAGGTCGTTTGCTAAACATGACCATAAATGATTTTCATGCAAGCATTTGCCATTTCTAATAATCTTTTATGATCTTGAAGAGGTAGATTTAATTGTTTGTATTATATTTTTAATACTTTTTCTCATGTATAGGTTAGAGTCAGGATTCAAATTCAAGACTTTTGCTCTGATATCATATTAAATCACCACTTATCTCAAAAGGTTAAACAGATAGAAATATATATATTTAGTTATTTTTGTTATATTCTTGACACCAGCAATGCATCTTTCCTGGAACAAAGAACTGTACCCAAAAACCATCAGAACTCGACAACTGCTTGACCGTTTGATAATTGAGATGGCAGTAGAGAGCCGTGTAACACATCACTTTATACGAACAAGAAAGAAAGGTAGAAAATCATAAGAGTAAATTAATGCCCAACCAAGAATTGAAAAATAGAAATTAAAATAAAAAATAAAAAATTAAATTACTACGCAACTTTTGAACAAGTATCAGCTTCCATGTCTTCTGAATCCGTTTTGAGGTGGAAGACGCATGTTGTTGTAGACTTCGCCGGCTTATCTTGTGAAGAAACTAGTACCATGGAGTTAACATTCCAGTAGTCACCATTCCTCCTCTTCTCATCTCCATATACCCATTTCCCTTCCCCTCTCTTTTTTTCAGTTCCAACAACACCATCTGCACTTGAAATCGAAACTTGATCTCTCCAATGGCACCAGATTCTGAACATGATATAAAGCATTATCAAGCATATCACTGTAGAAGTAAAGACAATGACCACTATAATGCCCACCACTTCAGTGTTGGAAAGACGCTTTTTTCCTTGCCCCATTGATCCCGAGCAAGTTACTAATGGTGGGCCGCATAGCTTGTCATTACCCAGGAAAGAACTTAGTGGAAATCTTGAAAAAATTGAAGGAATATGGCCTTGGAGATGATTATTTGATAGATTTAGCATGTGGAGGCTGGTCAGTTTTCCAAGTGTGGGTGGTATTTCTCCTTGGAGTTGATTATAAGAGAGGTTCAGTCTCTCTAACTTGACCAGGTTTCCAAGAGACAATGGGATTTCCCCAGAGAAGAGATTTTTACTCAAGTCCAAGATCACTTGTAGCTCAGTAAGCCCTTCTAGATCAGATGGTATTGAACCTGTCAAGAAATTTTCTGAGAACCTCAGTTCGTAGAGCTTCTTACACTTTTGGATTGTTGACGGAATGGAGCCTGAAAGATTGTTTCTCTGCAGAGTAAGGACATTGAGAGAAGTCAGATTTCCGATCTCCAGTGGGATCTCTCCCGAGAGAGTGTTCCTATGGAGACAAAGCTTGAGTAACCTCGAACAGTTTCCAAGCTCTACAGGCACTGTTCCAAAGAAATAGTTGGATGAAAGGTCTAGCTCCCCAAGTTCTTGGAAGCTCCCTAACCATGGAGGCATTGTGCCTTTGAATTGGTTATTGTTGAGTAAAAGGTGCTCAAGTTTTTCACAGCTTGAGAGTTGAGATGGCAGTCCTCCTGAGAGATTGTTGAAAGATAGATCAAGAAATTTGAGCTCTATGAGCTGGCCAAATATAAAAGGAATAGTGCCTGTAAGATGATTGTGTGCTAGGCGGACGCGTTCTAGATTTCTTGACATGGCTAGCCTAGCAGGAATGGGACCTGAGAAGCTGTTGTTTGTTAAGTCTAATGCAGTCAGGGCATTTGAACCAGAGAGAGGAAAGATAGTTCCATTGAACCTGTTGTTAGAAAAATTTATGATTTTGAGGTTTTTGAGAAGGAACAAAGAATTCGGAAGAGGGCCTTGGAAGGAGTTGTTATAGAGAGTGATTTTACTCAGTTCTGAAAGGAACCTGAATGTGGGTGGCAGTGATCCAGAGAGTCTGTTATCAGCCAAGGCCAATATCTGAAGCCTTTTGCAGTAACCCAAGCTTGGTGGTATGGGGCCTGACAGGTAATTCTGCCTCAGCTGAAGCAGAACTAGATTCTTAAGCTTCCCAATTGTTGCAGGAATAGACCCAGTGAAATGATTTCCAAAAAAATCAATTTCTGTCAAGCTCGTGCAGTTTGTCAGCCCTCTAGGTATATGTCCTGACATCTGATTATCATAGAGGTAAATGACACTCAACCTCTGTAGCTTCCCTATCTCCACCGGAATCCCACCTGTGATCATGTTGTCAAACAGAAAAAGATTTTCCAAATTGCTCATGTTTCCTATTTCAGGAGGTAAAGCACCGATAAAGCTGTTATTGTTGAGTAAGAGATCTTTCAGATTCTCAAGTTTGTCCAGGAGGAATGGCAGTTCTCCTTCAAACTTATTATTCGAAAGGTCTAATTGTTGGAGCGAGGAACAATTCAGTAGCTCCAAGGGGAATTCGCCTGAGAGCATATTTCCAGCCAGAAGAAGTTGCTGCAGAGTAGAATTTCTTAGGCAAAAGTTGCTTGGGATGCTACCTGTCAAAGCATTTTCAGAGAGAACAAGGGCTTTTAGATTTCTTAACCGGGTATTGAGAAGGCTTATGGCTCCTGAGATGTTATTTTCCGATAAATCAAGCTTCTCAAGTTGGATCAACTGGTTAAGCTCTGAAGGAATTTCTCCGCTTAGTTTATTCCCAAGCAAATTCAAATACTTCAGATTGGAGAGACGACTTAATGCAATAGGAATTGATCCAGAAAGACTGTTGTTAGCCAGATTAAGAACTTGAAGTGATTTAAGCAATCCCATTGATGAAGGGATGTTTCCTTGGAGCTGGTTGTTAGATGCTGCAAAGTTTTCAAGTTCTTCACAGCCATGAATCTCTTCTGGTATAAGGCCACTGAGACTATTATTCTGCAAATCAAGAGAGGTCAGATACTTCAAATTACCAATCTCAATTGGAATGCTTCCATTAAATTGGCAATAAGAAAGACCCAATACTCTCAACTCTCTCAGATTTCCAATAGATGATGTAATTTCACCTGTTAACATGTTATCTCCTATTCTAAGAACTTGCAACTTCTTCAGTAGACCTATCTCTGCAGGAATCTTACCAGAGAGAGAATTTGTATAGAGAAGTAGTATCCTTAAATTTTGAAGTTTCCCGAGCTCTGAAGGGATTGAACCAGTGAGAAAATTGGAGGACATATCAAGTGTTTCAAGAGAAGAAAGGTGCCCAATCTCATGTGAGAGTGAGCCTGAAAGTCCTGAACCGGACAGATTCAAGCCCAGAATATGGCTTTGATCGTCTGAACATGTTAATCCATTCCAGCTGCATATGTGAGCTCTGGGAGTCCAATTCTCAAGCACTCTTGCAGGATCAATTATCTCTGACTTAACTCTCAGAAGCCAAAAAGAATCAGATGCATTGTCTGCATGAGTAACAGCAAAACCGGCGCTAAATACTGCCAACAACAGCATCAAATGAGACATTTGAATACTGCCCATCTGGAAACTGAATATGTAGGGCCAATATTGATTTCAAGTTCCAAGTATCAGATACCTGATTCGAAAGGAAGGACACACAAGAAATACATGAAGTAGCTAAGTTTGAGAGAGTTTAGTAGAACCAGTACACAGAGATACAATGGAAATTCATAAGAAGAAAGTTTGAATCAGAGATGACAGAGGTTTAAATTGTTAGGATGGAAGGCAGGGGTTTAAATATTTTACACATCAAAAACTAAAACGGTTGCTGGATTTTATACGTTTAATCTCTATATTTTAATTTTATCATTTTAAATTTTAGGTTGACTTCTGTTTTTTCCTTTTAAATTAGAGCCATTCTTAAAGTTTCCATTTATACTCCTAATAATAAAACATTGCTATTGTGGCCTGCCACGTCAAATATTAATGAACACGTGACATGCCAAGTGTTTAAAATTTAGAAAAGAAAAATTAGTCGTAAACTTGCACTATGTGCAAGAATACTTAGATCTATTAAATCGGAAAGAAAAATTCTACTCATTATCTCGCACTACACATCACACATAATTTTTTATTTTTTTTTATTTTACAAAATGTGTGGTGTATGGATGATGAGCAGAATAACTAAATTAATTTGGAGGAATAAAATAAAAATAAATAAAAATATGAGAGGTGTGCATGATGATGAGTAGCAAAATCCAATTAAACAAAACTGATAAAATAGGGCGGATGCTCGATACAGATAATATTGCATGTGAAATTATAAGTACATGTAACATTATTCTAAACGTATCAATTATTGAAATTGTGAAGATTTTGAAAATTTAAAATTCAAAATTCAAATTGAAAAAAAAAAAGCTAATAAAATGGGACAGATACTCAATACATGATATAATATTGTGCGTAAAATTATTAATACGTATAATATTATTCTAATGTATTATATAAAATATATATATATATATATATATATATATATATATATATATATATATATCATTTAAAACAGCGCCAATGTGAACATTTTGATTTTGGTTGAGTAATTTGCTCTTTTACACCCTGGATCTCCCTTATTTCTATATTAGTAATGATAAACTTCATAGACTTTGCTTCAGTGAAAAGAGAGATCACTCTTAACTATATGGTAGTATGTCAAAGTAAAAGGATATACATAGAGAAAATAAAGAAACACACACAAGGGAAAATCTATAGAATTGACTAATATGCTAGCTAGGTCAGATTTATGTGGAATTTTCTAACAAAAATATGAGGAGGGTCTTAAATTAAAAATTTTTACATAAATTTGAAGGATTATTTTCGTAATAATTAATCATATTCTTAATCGAAATGAGTAATACTACTTATTATTCTAATTCTCATTATCTGATAATGTGGTATCAGATAATTGGAAACTATTTATATCATGAAATATGAGAGAATGATGAAAAAAATAAATGATGAATAAATTTTTTTCAATTGAAATAGGCAGAATTAGTTAAAATTTTGATTCCAAAATTGGCGTAGAAGTTATTTATGGGGAATTGGTGAAAAATCAGATAAAAATAGAGGTAGGCCTACCTAATCAATTTGTGAAGGAAGCCAGCAATCATAAAGTAATGGGGCTTTTAATTACCTCAAAGATTTCTATGGTTGCCTGTATTCTTTGTCTTCCTCTTCTTAGAATTTTGCTAAAAGATATGTCACTTTTTTCTCATTTTTCTATCAAGACAATGATGGCTTATTAATTGTAGCATGTGAGATGGGGAAGTGCAGGAGTTTGGACAGTTTCATAGGCATGCTGAAGGGACAAGAAACTCAAGAAAGTGACCATACTTATGCTAGTGAAGTATATCTTCAAGTTTGTGTAAATACATATTTTTCAAAATATTACTGCTATATCCACAAAAGAATTACATAAAATAATTTCATAAACTGGCGTGACTACATCTGATCTGTTAGATTTACTTTACAATATGAAAAACCACATCAAACTACATTAGTTTGTAATATTGATTTTTTTGTGTAATCTCTTTGTAATTAGAAGATTTACCTTCCATTAAAGTTAGTAAAGCTTTTAGCTTTTGCATGTCTTTCTTAGCTCTATTAATTATGCATTTTTTCTTTATTTTTTTAACCAATGGATTCATAAATGTTATTTAATTTTGATGGTAGAATTATTTTGACACACTATACACTATATACAAATTTAAAAGTTGTTACTCCCTTTCTCAATTCAAACAAAATTTGTTAAAAAAAGGAAAAAAAGGGGCAACAAGGGAGGGAAAATATCAATGCTCTCTTAATGTTCTATTTATTGTACAATAATTCATCATCTAGTATTTTTAATTTAATAAAGTTGGTTATTCTTGCACATTATGCAAGAATATGACTAATAAATAATGCAAAATACTTACCGATAAAGGAATTACACAAAAATAATATTATGAACTAGCGTGACTTGATATAATTCAATTAAAAAAAAGTCATAAGAAAAATATTAGCTATTATGTCAGTGATAAGCTTTTGTTTTGAGGATCAAGTGGAATTATTTGAAAATAATAATAATAATAGTTTATTTGTTTGACTTTGTAAGAGATGTGGTCAGCATAACCTAATGGATTGTCAGCCAAATAGGTATAAACCCATTATCTTACTGAATTGTTGCATCAACGATGACAATTGAGCACTATATACCCTTGAGGGCTGAGGCAGGTTTTGAACCATTGGATCACAAACAAATGGCATACAATCAACGAAACTGATTTAGAATTTTGTCTTTTTATAGATTTATTCACTTCCTAAGCTATAATCTCCATTCCTTCTATGATAGCTTTTGCTCTAATTCTCAATCAAATGATAAACTGTTCAAACATAAAACGTTAATGCGTATGTACCTTGGTTGCACCAAACTAGGATCGTGATCATAATAGTTGTTCCATGTGTTCGGTTTCGAAGATTTCTTCTCGACGATGGAACTCACTACAAAAATGACACTCACGATATCCACAGCCTAAGAACTTCAAGTCAAGATACTCAAGGGAGACAACTTTAGATAGAGTTTTCTCACAAAAGTTGATGGTTCTTTCTCACCAAAGGCATGAGAGGTTATATATATATATACATATAGTCAGGGCATTATGTCATTGAAAGGGGGGGTGCATGTCCACTGTAGGCGCCCCCCGGCTCCTTATCACATAAATGATAAATCTACTCTCTCGTCTTAAACCACCTAATTCCAAATTAAATACAAGAAGAAAACATAAAGAGCAAAACAACCCACAAGACTCACAATTAATTACCAGCTGCATCAATCATGTTCATGTACAGACAGATCCATGAGCATGTGAGATTTGGTGTAACACATTCAAAAGATGCTTCATTGGCCCAATACGGCTAAGGTTTTGGGGAGAGAGAGAGAGAGAGAGAGAGAGAGAGAGAGATTCCTCTTCAGAAAAGAAAAAGGAATGAGAGGATTCCTATAGGAAACAGAACAAACAAAAGAGGACAAAGAGTTTCACCTCAACTGGATATAGAATTGTATCCACTTAACTTTCACCTACAGCTTTATCTCTTTCACCTTTGCTTAGTTTTTCAGGATTTAATCAAAGGCAGCCAACATGGATGAAAAACCCAACTAGGTTTGTCCCATCAACATCCAGACAAGGAAAACAAAGTACTTACTACGTGGACCATTTTGTTACCCAAGTGCTCACACTAGCTTTCCACAAGCAATATTGTTTTCTTTTGAAACATATTCGTGCGTGCAAATCTACAGGCTCACGATATGTCCACTTTCCTTTTTCTCTCGCATGCCATCGAATTCGATGTGTAATATAGACACATGACATTCTCTTTAAATTCTATCTGCATCTCTTTCAAAGAAGAGAGGTCATCATCTAGCTAGAGAGATCATCTTATACAAACTCCAAAAGACAAAAAGGATTATTGTATGGAAGTTTCTCCCATCTTCAGAGGAGAGTGATGCTGAAACATTACCTACCCGAGAATTTAAAAGTAATTGAGAAGGTCGGTTTCAACCATTTGGATGGTTAAAGAGTTGAAGGGCAATAACATTACAAATACATACAGCCAAAACAGAAGCTAGGTACATTATTGAAGATATTGATAAGAAGAAACCAATCCTTTTCTGTGTTTTTTCTCTCATTTTTCAATCAAAACCGTAAGGATGCCATAAAGCTACAAAATTTTTAATTAAAAGAAGTAGATATTTTCTCTACAAACTTCCTTCAATTCGCTGCAATGTCAAAAGACATCAACTTGGCTCCTCTTGACAACCAAAAAAAAGCAGTCAGGAACACTGGCAAGCATGGACCTCCACTTGCATTCAACAGCTCAATCTCAGTCTTGGACCCCTTCCCCACTGGGCCACTGGAACAGGTACTTTGATGTTTCTGTACTAGACCTCTACTACACTAGCAACCCTATGCATGCTGATGCCAAAATTTTATATGCATGGACCGCTGTTTATGAATCAGAGGACCCTACAATCTGTGAAGCATGCATAATGATAAATCATCTCACAATGGTCTGGTGGCAAAACTTCATCGCAGTTCTAACTATGCTGCACATATACAACTTAGCTTTATGGACTGCCTCTACAATCCAAGTAAATTTTTTATGGAACTTCTGCTTATATTTCAGTAAATCCATTCTAAATTCGTTGAAAAGGAACGAGTCCTCCAGCATTCCTTAATTAAAAAGGGACTAGTCTAGCCTAGCCAGCAAGACTGCCTCAGTGTTATTTAATGCCAAATCCCAACCACTATTTGTCAATTATGTGAAAAATTCCTTGAGATTCGCTAGCTGTTTGCAGCAGTTGTTGACTTCATTATCTTAATCTGCCTGGATGTGCAGGACATCACCATTGTTTTGTTTATACAAGATTTTGGACCCAATTGCTCTTTAGTACTGGAACCTATTATTTTCAGTGCCTCTAAATCAGGCTTTGAAACTAGAAGAAAAAAATATCAGAATATATGAATTATTTAAGATTTCTTTTTGATAGATCTTAAACTTGATCCGTCAATATACTTTATTTGAGGTATAAAAAAGGACACCAAGCTTGTCTATGAAAAACGGAATGTCAAACTTGGTCTGTAATAGATTGAAAAGCTCACTGCAATATGTGAGTAATTAGAGATCATGAGAATGGATGAGTGGACAAAACGGCGCCCCCCAGCCGTCAGGCCTTTTTTTTCTTCCCTCCCATGTGTGAATTTGAGAAGTGAAGATAAGTACAATGCATTTTGATGATAAAATTAAGGTCAAAGAGACGCACTCATAGAGTCCCTCGGGCCAAATTCATATATATTGACGAAACTGAGATGAGACAAGAGACTTTCCTACCATTTGTGAGTTATCCAAAAGGAGATATCATATATTCTTAGAGTAATGCTCGTCACCCTCTCATCATTCCATGATGTAACATTAGATAATTAGAGACTATTTATTATATTTCACTTATGAACTTACTATCTAATTCCACATCATAAGATGATAAGAGAATGATGAGAAAAATGATGATGAATAAATTTTTTTCATATTCTTAATGTGTGCAAGTCTAATGCACTTTTTTAAAAAATTGGATAAATATGGACCCACATAAAAAAATTATTTTTTTAATAGACACTATATTTTTTCAAAGGAAGTGCCCGGGATTTACACATCCCGAATTGTATCTAACATTACTCATTTAAAATATGTTCCAAATGGTCACAATCCCTTTGTTGGTCTGAATTGCAAGCCGCAAAGTTTTGATAAACAAGATCAATTAGGGACTAAAGTTTTTTCTTTCTATGAGAAATACTGTTCTTCGTCCTCACATTTGTTGATACAAAATGTTATATAGTAAACAACTTGAAATATGTCACATCAATTGTGAGTAGAGATGACAAAATAGATGAAAAATAGCATAATCTCTCTCCTTTTTTTTCTTGAGGGCAATTAATCACAACTGCAGAAAATTCGTCGAATATCCATCATTCTTGCATTCCCTTTAAGGAACCTCACATGCATCTTGGTTCTGAAGTGTCGTGATGCTTGAGTATCTATTGTGAAATATATTGCTAATCAACGTCTACTTTGTCATTACATCTACTCAAGTGGTAGAAAAGCGTACGTATTCCCTTAGTGGGAATGTACGTATCGACCATGCAACCCCTCTATCTATTTTCCAATAGGTTACTGCATTTCACTAGTCTATTTTAGCGTCTCATACCATTTCCATAAGCGAAATTCCTTCTTCTCTAGACAATGATCTTCTGAAAGTAGTTTTACACGCTAACGCAAGTATAAGCCCCATTTTGTTTTTGAGTCGATGAATTCTTTAGCCATTTTTTTTGTTGAACCAAGACTTGTCAAGTCAGTGTGTAACCTACCTTTTGTTAAATAATTCTCAAAACTCTACATCCATAGTCATTTTCTACTTGCACTCGTCATATTTCACTATAAATGATTGAATAGTGCTATATACTTATAATTTTAGACTCATTTTGTCAATTTTCTTTGAAGATTCAAACTTCGAATTTTCATCCTATCAATTGCTGACATATGAAAAAATAAAAATAAAAAAATTCTAAGTTATTATAATTAACATTTCTCAACCTGATTTCTCCCCAAATCTGATATTGGTTTAGAATCCAGAATTCTAATGCAAGAAAAATAAAGTCAAGTCATCGACTTCTGATTGCATCAAATAATAGACCTGAAGTCTGTTCTGGTCGTAAGAGGCCCAAGAGTCATTGTCTGCCTTTTCAATTATTTGAGTCTCCAGTCATTAATCTATACTGATGAACTTTCTTCTGGCGGATGTTGTTACCATTTTAATAATAAAAACTATGCAGGCAATATTCGAGAATAATTAAATTTATTAAATGAAAAGAATATTCTTGAAATATTATAGAATAAGTTCTACATGAATATATATATATATATATACTAGGTAATACTAACGTGCAAGGCACGTTGATCTGCAGCAAACTGGGTTTCTTTCCAAATAAAAATTCATCAAACTTGGCTAAAAAACCCAGAAATGAAACTGGCACAACTGCTTTTTCTTCAACAGGTGTGGAAAGTTTTCCACTGCATCTATTTTCCATGCTCTTGAGTAGGGCTTCAAAAAATGGAATCAGGGCGCTGAGTAGTTGGATCAAGTCTGGAGGGCGCTGAGTAGTTTGAAGTATAATCTGTTCTAAGTAGTTCAAGGAAATCGAAGATATTGTCAAATCAAAAAATGAAACTTCACATAATCCATCGGAGAATTTGATTAATTCTTACCTTACCCATTACCTGCAGATAGATTAATATAGGAGAGAAGGTCTTACCCATTACCTGCAGATAGATTAGTAGCAGTGTGGCGGCAGTGCCTGCAGCCGAAAGGGAAAAAAAAACGATTCAACCAAATGTAAATAACACAGTATGAAGAAACAAAATTGTAAATAACACAGTTAGTGAAGAATTCATCAATGTTAAACCGCTAACCTCATTTTTCAACAAAAACGGTGGCCAGTTTTTTAGATCAGACAAGCACCGCAAGCTTTTTCAGTTTTCCTGTAGCTTTCAGGCGCCGCAGAGCTATGATGCTACATCTTCTTGTCTCTTGAGCAATAGAGGTGCTTAGTCATAATTTTCTCTATAAAAAAAATATTCAGCTCATTTTCATTCGCATCCCATCTTCTTTACTTTTCTGTAATTAGTCTGCATTCTTACTTTGCAATCTCTCTCTGCATTCTTACTCTACAATGGCCCAGCAATCTTCTCGTAATCAATACGTGAGGTATTCTACACCATTTTCACCAGTTGTTTCTGCTTCTGCTGTAGGTTCTATAGTACAATACAATAATGATCTGGCTAATAAGTCAGATGTTGAAACTATCTACGACCTTGTAAATCTCGGTACCCATTACTCTTCAGCTATTTATGCATTTTCTCAGCGACTACAATCCAAACCTTATGATTTGGACAAACTCAATGAGAAAATTTCTATCCTTCAGCGACTTCTTCAGGAGTCTCAGATGAAGATAGAAGCAATAAAGCAAGAGAATAGGAAATTAAAATCCTTGCTTAATTCTTCTTTTAGATTGCCTACTCCTTTAGACAGAGATGCTACGCAAATTTTAGAGGAGCAAGATCGTTTGAAGAATGAGGCGAAGAGCCTCAAATTTCTGTAATTTTGTTTCGAGATAATAAAATAATATCTCACAAATATTTATATTGTGTATCTATCTTCTGGTAGATATTCTGTGTGCTCTATTTTATATTTGGTAGCTAAAATCATATTCTGCGCAGATGAGGGTTGCATTCACTTCTACGTTTAAAGTGAAAACTAATAGATCTAAAGGAATAGATATAGATCTGTCAATACACAACAAAAATACATGTTCAACACCCAAAAAAATCAATTTTTTTTTCTCTTTCAAAAAATCAACTCGGAGATGAAAATAAAAGAAAGATGACTTAGAAAATAGAAAAATAAAAATAGAAGGAAGCAGTTTTGATGGTTTTGCTTTGCCTTTTGTGGTTTAGAGGGTGCAAAAGTGGTTTTGTTGTTCTGGTGAATACCTTGAATTGCAGCAAAACTCGTACAACTTTCCTCCGCTTAGCAAAGGTCACCTGCGTGTTAATCTTGTTCTCGATCCTCAACATGAACAAAAGAAAAGAAGAGAGAGAAAAAGTTTACTTTCGGAGAGAAGAGGAAAGAGAAAGTGAAGATGAAAGTCTGAAAGTCTGAAAAAAAAACATATGAACACAGATAGAAGAAAAAATTGTTTTGTGGATCTGAAAAATAGAAATCAAACGAAAGAAAAAAAAAACTTGAATAAATTTTTTACAAACAGATATGAAATAAACGCAAGAAAATTAACCAAAAACAAATCTCTTCATATCTTTGTAGATGTGTTCAGACTTGTTTCTCAACCGAGTACCGTTGCCACGCCAGCCGCACACACAACTCCACGGACCACCAGTCACGGTGAGTTGTTAGCAGGGACATATCTAGGAAGATGAAGAGAGAGAGATGAGCGAGAGGGAGACAGTAGAGTGAGAAGGAGAGAGATGAACCCAACTTCGTTTGTCCTATAACGCCTGGATAGAGAGTAAGGTTTCATCAATGAGAGATGAAAAGGCATAATTTTTAGGGATAAGTTATGCGGACGACGTTGCAGCAGCCCTAGTCAGGCATGGCCTACTCTATTGAAAAATCAAAAAAGTGAGGAGTAAGGTGACCGGACGATCCGGTGAAAGCATGCTCGTGCGCGTGGTTGAATAAACTGGATTGGAAGAAGGTGCTGGCGTCCACCAATCGGAGAGATCCGGACGGCTGGTTTTAAGAGTATGAAAGCGGACTTGATGCACACTTCAATTCGGGTTAATTATGATGTCAAATCACAAGGAAGAAGAAGGAAAGCGTGGAACAAAGTCTACAAATTGGGCTACCTGATCATCCATTATTATTATTAATTAATATTTTAAAAAAATAGGAACAGATAGATATGGTGTCAAAAGCTAATTCAACGAAGCATAGATAATCATTCACCTTAATCCGCTACCACTACTACATCACTCCTAATCATCCCTACCACCATTAATTAATTAAAAGAGACGGGGAAAATAGCTTAATCCGTTTGTAAAATTATGGGTTTCTAATGCAAAATGCAAAAAAAAATTATTAAACAACAATTTAAAAAAAAAAATGGCTAGTTCATTTAAGAAAAAGTTGAATCTTTGGGACTAATTACCATGGGTAACAAGCTCCAAACAGACAGGTAGCTCTCGCCGAAACACCTGGATCTTGCGGACTCTCTCTTCTCCTTCTCTCTCTGCTAGTCAGCTATAGTACTAAACTATAAAAGCTAGATTACAAACACACGTTATCAGGATTGTACAGAAGATAGGATAGGAAAACCACCATAGAAGCCGCTGCTGGTTTTGGGACTGTTCATTCATGAAAAATGTTCTTTTTTTTTTTGTCATGAGTAATTATTGATGATAAAGTAGTCTCCCAGAAGCATCCCTTCCAACTTTTATGAATTTTGGCCATTCGTAATCTAGTCGCGTGCCATATTGCTTTATATATCATATATATATATATATATGTTTCATCTTAATTTCTAACTGGTGGGATCGCTGGCACTTCACTTTTAGGCATCTCATGTATGTTTCCTACATTTTTTATTTTTATTTTTGTTCACATGCTGATCTGAAGGAATTTCAAAGACCCTCTCTCTCTCTTTGAGTTCAAAATAATCAACGGTATATATACGTATTGATGATGATGTTAAATTAAAATAATTATTTGTTTTAATAATGAAATATTTTTAACTCCGTAAGATCTAAAAAGCAACTATATATGATAATGTTTAATTATTTGTATTTGACATATAATACATAGCTTATCCATATGGTATCTTTTATATCTATATAAATATAATTAATTATGCATACATATATCATGTTAATAGTTAAAAATATTGTTTTAACACTTTATGTCACACATTTAAGCATACATATATCATATATAGTTGCTTTTTAGATCTTACGGAGTTAAAAGTATTTCATTATTAAAATAAATAATTATTTTAATTTAACATCATCATCAATACCCATATATGAGTAATAATTATTGGTGCCCCAAATAACTTTAAAAGCAATAAAATCAAGAAAATATTTTAAACACATCGTTAAGTTAAAATTCTATTTTTAATAAAATATACTTTTTAATCAATCATTAGTACACATATTTTTAATAAAATATACTTTTTACAAGAAAATATTTTAAATACATCGTTAAGTTAAAATTCTATTTTTAATAAAATATACTTTTTAATCAATCATTAGTACTCATATTAATACATAATTATACTTATAATTAAATTTTTCCTATGTGGTGTCCGCATGCATGTCATGAGTAACAATTATTGGTGCCCCAACTGTGTCTTTAATACAAACCTAATAAAAACATTAGTTCAAAATATAACATAATCCAATACATATTTATAACATCGATAGTTTTGGCAAAGTTGTCTGCGATAAGTTTAATACAAAACCAACAAAAACATCAGTTCAAAATATGAGTCCTATGATGTGTTTATTCTGATTCATCATTGGTGTCATCCTTTACAGCATCAATAGACACAACATTGAAATTCTTGTACTGTTTTTGGTTGAGTCGATCGACGTCTACTAAAAGTTCAATCTTCCACTCTTTTTGTGAAACTTGCGCCACAAGATTTTCAATATATGACAAATGTTCCTGAAAAGGGAATTTTTCATTATAATTGCATGATTAATAAGAATTTAAAGACCTTATATATGCTGAAAATTTATATCTTCTAAATTAACACAAGTTTTTGAATGCAATATTTTTAATTAAATTACTATGCATGTTTTAAATAAAAATAAAATTGACATAATAGACAAAGATATAAAAATCAATTTAAATGATTTTTGTTATAATTTAGTTTTAATAGTTTTTTTAAATATAAATCTCAATGTATTTGTAGATAATATATTAAATATGTTAAAAATTTTCAGATAGACTTTTTTATTCGCAACAATAAAGCCAATGAAAAATAAGAAAACGTACATCTCCAGTATGATTCATAAGCTCAACTGCCGAACAACCAAATGCTTCTTCTACAACTTCACCAAACATAACAGCATTTAGTCTTGCTGTACCATCATCGAGTTCAACATTTGCTCGGCAGCTGTAAATTTGATGGAAATATCATTTTAAGTTAGAATCAATAAAAATTATCCATTAAATCTATTACATAAATTATCAAACAAAAATTTGAAAGATACATACCGTGGTTGAGCAATGCTTTGGTGTTTGCAATGATAACAAATGAATGTATCATTGTAATCATATCCAGTTGCTTTATTACAGCCAATACATGACATGTAAAAAAATATCTGACGCAAATTAACCACAATTATCTTCGCCTTTATCCAAAATTTTGTTTTCTGCATCACATTAGAAATAATTTTTTAGAAGAATTGATTGAATAAATATTTGAATTTGTTACTAAGAATAGAATTTTACCGCCATGGGTTGCAAACTTTTGATGAACTCAGCCACATCACAATTCTTGATTATTTCCCGAATACCAACAGAAGATACAGATGCAGATGGGTATGTCAAGTTTTTTGCAATAATACTCTTGAGTAATAAATCATTAATTGCCGCCCTTAAAATTCATAAAAACAAATACAACATAAGAAATAAAAATACAGAGATTTCAATATTCAAATGGTATGGAACAAATAATGACTTATTTGTGACGATTACCACTCTTGCAATGAAGTTGCCTCAGGAATAACAGGATTGATAATAAATTTACTTTTCGGACGTGATGATAGAGATAATCCTTCATTGAAAATAGGCATCATAATTAATGCAAGCATATACAATCTAAAAGAAAATATAAGATTGTTAATTATTAAAAATACCGTTATAAGAACCAACTCTTATTTTTGTTGCAAGTATAACTGGCTTTGTCTCAATTATTTCCGAGATTTTTTTGCATTCATCTTGCACAAATTGACCCCACATAGTTAAACATATGGGGTTTAAGCTACAAAATTGAAAAAAAAAAAGAATTAGTAGAATATGCAAGAAATAAAAATTGAAACATAATTCTAAAAGAGGGAACTACCCAAAAAATATTTTTACCCTTCATCAATAAGATATATCTCTTGAATAGTTGTTGGTCCATGCGCTGTAGTTATCTCTCTACATGGCTTGATACGGAGTGCAACAGCTAAAACATCTGACAAATAAGATTTAAATTTTTAGTATATTCATAATTAAATATTAAGAAATAAAGAGTGAATTACCTATTTCTGCAATTGAATTCTTATAAGCGTCTAATTCATTGAACGGAATGAATTGGTACTTTGGCGGCTCCAACTGTCCTTCATCCTTTGGAACTTCCTCAATTGTCGTTTTAGCATTTAAAATCCATTGGTATTCATGTGTTTCAATTCTATACCTTGGATCCAATGGCTTCACATATGCATTACTGATGTAATACGACTGGAAAATGTGCAAAGTATCTTCTCGTGACTCGATATCTTTATCAAATATCGTAGCTTGTAGTCGATTTCCCTGTATAATATAAAAAATTGTAACGAATAATTTACAAAAAAAAAAAATTTGTAATAAATAATTGAGTATAATAATTTTGTTTGATCTTAAATTGTTTTGAGTTATGTGCAAAATTTTTGTTTTTAAATGTGTTACATGAACAGAACTAAACTAAGAGAACATCATTGACATTTATATAAGGAAGCCAAATATTTAAAAAATCAAACATCAAAAGACCCAACAAATTAGTAGTAAAAAAATAAAAATAAAAATAAAAACAAAACTTAATAGATAGAATGCAAAAATAACTAAATCATTTACCAGCTTTTAGTACACTAAAAAAAATAAAAGACAATAGATACAAATAAATACTATACCTCTGGATCAATCAATGTTAGGTTTTGGTACTTCACTGGTGAACGTTGGCTTGTTCGTTTGGGTGACTTCTCTGCCACAATCATTTTGATTTTCCAGTCTCTTATACTTGGAGTGATGTCTTTTATCGATGTATAAACTGTCCGCATCTTTAAAGCTGTTCATATACAAATATATTAAATGTGTAAGTATAGTAAACCGAACACTAAATTAAAAAAGATTGAAAAGAGAATCGAAGAGTGTAATAAATTAAAAAACACAATACTAAACATACAAAAAGGAGAATTCTATTAAATGCGTAATTTTGTTGAAGTAATTAAACTCAAATTATACAATTGAATCATTACCCATTTAACATCAATCTGAACTTGCTAATCTTAATAATTCCGTATAGACAATATTTTTTGTGCAGTTCTCCTCCGATTGTTCAGTAGACACTGGCCGTATTAAAATTCTAACTGTAGATGCAGTCTTAGCTCTTGATAAAGCCACATATAATTGACCATGTGAGAAAACAGGTTGAGGTAAATATATTCCAACAAAATCAAATGTTTGCCCTTGTGACTTATTTATAGTCATTGCAAAACTTAATCTGATAGGGAACTGAGTTCGTTTGAATGGGAAACCACTATTTTCATCAACATTTGGTAAAAATGGGATCCTTGGAATAAAGACTCTTTTTCCGCTGTGGTGCCCAACTGCGATTTCTGCATCAATGACATTTTGATCAAAAGCTCGACAAATTAGACGTGTTCCGTTACACAGTCCTTCTGAAGGATTAATGTTTCTAAGCAGCATGATAGGACAGTTTATCTTCAGCAACAATTCATGAGGAGGAAGTCCATTTGGGGTTAGACTATTTAAAAAATCCTCCATAACTGATTGTTCAGATGCATCTATTGCTTCATCAAAGCTATAATATCGCTTAAGCTCACCAGGAAATCTATGAATTAGTAATGCATTTATTTCATCAACATAACTGTTCTTTGGTGTTAATATGGCCCGATTCATCATAGCTGAAATATTTATCGAATATTCATGAATATCATGGAAAACAACATCTATTAAATGATCCAAAGAAGTGCAGTCATCTTCATAGGGAACAAGCATGCCATCAGGAATTTTTATAGTTTCGTCAACTGTGATTGGTGGCATTCCGTTGCCCAATTCTAACACATATTCTGAAAAGACTGGATCCAATCTTGCTCGCATATTTTCAGTCAAATGAAACTTTATCAATGTAGGCCACAAATAAGAAGAAACCAAACTGGCGTCAACATGTTCTTGTCTTGTTCCTTTACGAACCACAGGTAAAACCTGGCGAAAATCTCCACCAAAGACGATAACTTTTCCACCGAATGTTAACTCTGAATCATTAATGTCTCGCAGCATTTTATCTAATGCTTGAATATGTTGTTTTCTTGACATAGGGGCTCCATCCCATATAATTAACCTTGCCACACGTAGTAACTTTGCGAGGGCACTTTGTTTACTGACACAACACATGCTATGTTCATCAGTATCCAGTGGAATCTTAAAGCGCGAGTGTGCTGTTCGACCTCCAGGAAGGATAGATGCAGCAACACCGGATGAAGCAGTTGCAAGTGCGACTAATTTTCTTGATCTTACTGTGGCAAGAAGTGCCTTGTACAGGAATGTCTTTCCTGTCCCACCAGGGCCATCAACAAAGAATGTAGCAGTTTCATTTGCAAAAACCTTTCCCAAAACTGAATTATAGACGTGTCGTTGTTTACAATTAAGGGCTTCTGATGCGACAATATCTTCTTCTGGAATTTCAACAGCCAATTCATCATCGATTTCCCTAGATTCGAGTTGGTCTTCATCAAAACAAATGTCGTCATCAAGAAGATGGAACGAATTAATGTCTTTCCCCATTGATTCAAGTGTAAAAGAGATTGAGCGCAAAACTTGCATTCTTACATTCAACATAGAATTTTTAGTTGACCTAAAATCAAGTGACATATCTTGCTCAAAACGTTCCCAAAGCTCTCTCGGATTGGTTGGATTACAATAAACCAAAATAGTTGCAAATAGTCGTCTCAAACTGGATGGCATTTGATATAGAGATGCTTCATGTAAACAATCTTCTAAGCTACTATCTCTCTGTAGCAAACCGTGCATAGTTGCTGCGTCACGAAATGTTGGAGCCACAACACCATCAACCGTCCTAAGATTTTCGAACGACAAAGGTCCTCTTACATGATTTAACAATATCCGCAGATAATACCTCTCACCTTCAAATGGATTTGCTGTAACAATTCGACCTATAACAGTTTTTTTTTTCCGACGAGTCCACTCTTTGTATTGTTGGTTCCAAACATAAAATTCTGGAAATTCTTTGTACAACAATGTCCTTGCATTTTCATCCACTCGGTTTAATGCAAAAAATTATGTTAACATTGATTTTGCAGACCGATCAGAGTTGAGAACATTGATTAAGTCTTCATTTGCTCGAAAAGTTACTTGGTGTTGATCCTCAAGATGTAAATGTAAGCTATATACTGCTGGGTACATTTCATTAATAATAAAGCCATATATTCTCCACATAGCTTCAGGTGGAGCAATCCATCGGGCAGATTGGAATTGTTGAATTTCATCAATTTGTTGATTGCTTTGTTCGTAAACCAAATTGAAAGCAACGCGATCATGCCCTTTGTAAATGTACTTGTAAAGATATTTGACTGCTTTTATTGTAGAACAAATCTCGACATTAATGTGACAGTCAAATGTTGCAAGCAAATACGGATTATATGGAATGACCCAACGGTTATCCAAATCATGGCGCCTCACTTTGACAGTTATTCCATTGTCAGAATGCTTATATATTGGGAAGCAATCATTTGCAACAGTCGTAGCTGATGCAAAATTTTTTGGATAATAGCTTTTGCAACAACCATTTTTTTTCATACAAACGTTTGTTGGATTCAACACTCCACATGGTCCATGCATCATATGCTTGATAACAGCATTATGCAAGTGCAAATTTGTATTTTTATCAGGTATTTCTGCTGATACAATCTCATCAAAAGATTCAGGCGCATAGAGTTTCCAATCCCTCTGTAATATAATTAAAAAATGCGCATGTGGAAGCCCTCTTTTTTGATGCTCAATAACATAAACATATGCTGAGACTTTTCCAAATATCTGCTACTTGAATAACCGATCCTTTAATTCTTCTAATTTTGAATGAAAGACCCGAGCAATCAAATCAGGCCGATTTTGACTCTCCTCGAGTAGGTGTAATTCATTTGAAATTTCTGGCCAGTTTGGATTGCACGTCATTGTTAAAAAAATGTCTGGTTTACCATAACGCTGAACTAAAGTCATTGCTTTCATATATCTTTTTCGCATATCTCTTGGACCCCCCAATAAATGACGAAGGCAGAATAATCCGTTTTCCAACATTAGAAGCATCAGTTTCCCCAAGTGTAATGGTATCAACAATACCTTGATATAACTCAGATCGAATATGTTGTTGTTTGCTGCGGAAATAATCTAATATTGAAGTCTCGATCTTAACATACATATCAACAACAAATTGTTGCAATAGGCGACCAGACAATAACAAAATTGATCTGACGTTTTTTCTAATTTGTAACTTGTAGCAATAATATTCACGGCACGAAACAATTGGATCCTTCCTTTTTCTGTTTAATGCTGCAAAAGTTATAGGGGAATGAAATGTCACAAAATTGGACGTCTACAAACTAAGTATAAAATAGGAAGATTAAGATTACATTATAACCTCGTTGTTCTCTTGTCAGTAATTCTTCTACTGACATTGATTGGTGAGGATCTATTGATCGGGTTGTTTCATTACATGTTAATGTGCTTCCTCTATTGATCATTTGAATGCCTTGATGCCAACCAGTATCACCAAGAGGAAACAACAAAGGATACTGAAGTGGATCATAACAACCAAAATAATATTGAACTATATGACTTCCACCAGAATGACTAAAGACACAAATGTTTCGTCCTCCTAGCTGATCTGCATCTTCATTTTCAACCCATATTGCTGCAACTTGTGAAGATGTCGGGGCATTGAATACACGTTGATCTAGACCAGCATCTGATCTTATATGGATTACTTGATTTTCCAAATTTGGCAAATCACCAAGAGACCGGAAAAACACAGAATATGGATTGATCCGAAGAATATCGATGAGTTGAGGTATAATTGATGGATTCATTCTGTCTGAATCAGAAATGCGATTTTCTAATTCATGCTCCGTATCATAGAAATACAATTGGAGATAAGAAGGATGACAATTTAAAGGGATCAAATCATCGATATAGTGATATATCTGTCCCTGAGTTCGAAAGGTATAAATTCCTCTATTCCGTTTGCAAAGATTTCTATCAAATTTAATTCCAAAAGATGTAAACACGAACTTGTTATTATAAGTCCGAACATAGGTCTTAAAATGTGCAGATTCATCTGTGTTGGAGGTAAAAAGATCATAAAGTTGATCAAGAACATCATTTGTGGCCAAAGAAATTGACCCATCAGCGCAACAAAATCCGTTTGTTTCATGATAGAATCTCTTTGCTTTACAATGTCTGCAACAAGGCACATATGACAAAGAATATGCTTCAAATGGCACGGCTTGTAATAATTGTCTAAGTCCAGCATAGCGGTGATGCCTCCCACCTATTGAGTTCAAAAATGAATATAAGACAATAGGTGTAAACTCATCGATTGTTCTTTGAATGATCTGACCAAGGAGGACACTACTGGAAGAGTCGCAAGAGTTGACAATAGAATCAGAAGAATGAATAATGTAATTATACTTGTTTCTTACCCCTACAAGGTGGCCGTATACTTGTTTCAAAACTTGATTGTTCCCGAACAACAAATGGAGCCTATTTGAATAGAATGTTTCCAAATTTCAATGAAAAAGAATATAAAGAAGTTTGAATAAGAAAGACGACAAAATAATTTCAGGAGAACCTGTTGAATCAAAAGCTTATCAGAGGCGGTTATTTCATCTATGGATGTATTTCGTGATTTACGTGTCGGAAACTCCATAGAATCACTCGGACAATTAGAATGATTTGTCACATTGTTTAATGATGAAGTTGCCTCTGAATCAACCACACAGACGTTAACACCAGGAGGAACACATACTTCATGAGATAAAATCAATTCATCCATGTCAACATCTGGGTGGAAATTTCGTTGTTTCTTTGACACATTTTGTAGAACAGTAAAGTCTTCAATGATGTTTATATGTTGGACATCATCATTTGAAGGTTCATCAATTGATGTTGTCAGTTGATCACCACCAAATGAAGCTGAATCTGTTAACTGGATTGAATTGCTGCTAGATGCCTTCTTTTTAGCATATCTTTCTCTCCTTTTTCTACGGAGTTCTTCCTTTTTCTCTTCTAGTAAATCTTTATATGGGATATTCTTCGCTTGTTGTTTTCTATGATTTTCAAAAAATAGTCTCTAAACTTAACTTTTACAAAATTAATATTACTATTTCAAAACAAATGCTATATAACTTATTAACATAATCTTACCACTTCTCATTATGTTAATGAAGCAAATGATTCTTCCAAAAGTTGGATACTGTTCCACACAACCAAAACTAAATGAATAAATAACAAATGTTTAACTTGAAATCCATACCTCCATGATGCATTTTAAATGCTATAAACAATTTTCGTTGATTCATATGTTGAAAAATGGATACAATCAAATTATTTATACTTTAAATCAACAAGAAAATGAAGATAACAAAATAACACATAGAATGAAAAGATACCATGAAAAGGAAACTTATAAAAAGCATAGATTGAATAATTATTTTAAATAATTATTTTATTAATTATTCTTGTGGCTTTTTTTTTTCAGATTGGGTCTTTTATTAATTTTGTGTGTGTTTTATTCTGTTGGGTTAAGGGTGTGTTTTTCGGATTGGGCCTTTTATTGATTTTGTGTGTGTTTCAGGTCTTATATTCACAGGTCATATGTGCCTTGCACATAGTCCATTTATTTTAATAACTATTATGTCTGCTCATTTGGATATTGTTTGCATGTAAGAAATCTTTCCATGACTTTTATTTTATTTTAATTTATCTAATTATTATAATTTTTATATAAAATATAATAAATAATTTTATTTTTTAATTATTTAAAATAAAAGTAAAATTAAAAGATAATATTTTATTTAATTTTTAACATTCATCTTAACTCACTATCCAAATCTAAATAAAAGTTGAAAGTTAAATAAAATATTATTTTTTAAAAATTATTATTATTTTACAATATAACAAATAATTTATTTCTTAAAATCTTAAAATAAAAATAATATTAAAAAATAATATTATTTTCCTATTTGACTATTTGGAGTCTTTTTTACTGTGTTTTTTTTTATTAAAATAACACATAGAATGAAAAAATACCATGAAAAGGAAACTTATAAAAAGCATAGATTGAATAATTATTTTAAATAATTATTTTATTAATTATTCTTGTGGGTTTTTTTTTTCAGATTGGGTCTTTTATTAATTTTGTGTGTGTTTTATTCTGTTGGGTTAAGGGTGTGTTTTTCGGATTGGGCCTTTTATTGATTTTGTGTGTGTTTCAGGTCTTATGTTCACAGGTCATATGTGCCTTGCACATAGCCCATTTATTTTAATAACTATTATGTCTGCTCATTTGGATATTGTTTGCATGTAAGAAATCTTTCCATGATTTTTATTTTATTTTAATTTATCTAATTATTATAATTTTTATATAAAATATAATAAATAATTTTATTTTTTAATTATTTAAAATAAAAGTAAAATTAAAAGATAATATTTTATTTAATTTTTAACATTTATCTTAACTCAATATCCAAATCTAAATAAAAGTTGAAAGTTAAATAAAATATTACTTTTTAAAAATTAAAAATGTGATATGTCAGACTCATTTGTTTCTAGCTTTTGGTGCAAAGCACAGAGGGATGGTGACGAGAAACTTCCAAAAAGTAATGGAGGTGAAAGAAAAACTAAAAGAGATAAAAGATATAAAAGTGATAATAATAAAAGTGATAATAATAAAAGTGATAAGTTTAAACACAAAGAGATTTAGAGTATTTATAGAAAAGAACATACCAGGAAGTGGAGCACAAACAGAGGAACAAAGTGGACACAGCGAATTGATACCAACCAGATTGATGAAGAGCCAAACAAAAGTAAAAGCAACAAATCTGACAAAATAGAGAAAAAAAGAAGAGAAAAGGGAAGGAGTTGAGTAAGAAGAGAGAAAGCAGATTACTTTATATAAAAATAGAACGAAGCAGTTTTGATGGTTTTGCTTTGCCTCTACTGTTGTTGCTTGAAGGATGGTTGTTGTCCGGCTTGCTCCGTGACTGCTGATGGCGGCAACCGAGGCTAGGCGAGACGGAGAGAGAGAAAATCTATGAATTAGTAAGAAGAGAAAGCAGATTACTTTATAAAAGAGATGCAGAGAAAGTGAGTACGAGATAATCAATGCAGGAACCACTTTTGTAAACGTTAAAGAAGTTAAAGGTGATAATAACCAGGACAGGTGGCAACCTCAATTATGAGGACTACAAATGATTTAGGTGATGGGTAGGATGATAGTCAGGACAGCCAAGGAGAGGACCCATCTTTTATTGTGTTGATTGATACATAGATAGATTGTTATAACTAAAAGAAAATGCCAAACCAAAGGCGAATATACATAAGAGAAAAGAAAACGATTTGTTTGGGTACAGATGTGCAAAATCTTTTCAAAAAGATTAGGGTATGGTTGAATAACGAGATATGATCAGCATTTTGTTAGTAATAATCAAATAGCTTCTGAATAATAATAAAATAGTTTATTTTTGAGTTTTGAAAGATGAACATAAATTTTTTTTAATATAAATATTATAAAAATAAAATATCTTAGAATATTATTTTATTTTGATAGTTAAATTTTTTTTATTAATTTTTATATATTATTTAGAAATTTTAAAAAAATTATAATGATTAAATGAAAACATTAAAAATTTAAAATTTAAAAATATTTTATATTTGAGTAATATTTAAAAAAAATTATGAAAATTTTTAACATGAAATGAGATCGACTTACTTCCTAAACATGGTCTTATTCTCATCATTTTCCTCACTTTGATTCCACTCTAATCAATGTCTGCTTGAGTATCCAAGCCATGAGGTAAAATCCAAAAGTTAGGGTCCTACAGCTAAATATACAATACATGATATGCGCATGCAGCTTTGGAAAAGATCAGATAAAGCTGGGAAAAAAAAATCATGTCGACATTATATTACTATTCATTCAAATAGTAATTACCACTTATTTGTTTTTTTCCTTTTTACTATTCAGTACCCACTTGCACTTTAGCTCAAAATTGTATGGTGGAGGATGGATCTAATTAGATGTGTTAACCATGGTTAATTTCATGTGCAAGTGTCAATAAGAATAATTGATAACGAGGGTTTAAAGCTGGCTTGGATTATTCAATTATTGAAAGCACGAAAAAATATTAAGAAACTGCAATTGGGGATAACTTTGCTTAAGATGGGAAATGTCCATTTGAATTTATTATACCAATTTGTTTGTTTCTTTTATTATAATCAATCATGTCTAAGCACGAAGTGCTCCTTTTTTCTTTACCTTTTTTTGTCTTTTGGATTTATTTGTTTTTAAAAGCTCGATTGACTTGATGAATTATTGCTGCTAATAATCAATTGAATTTTTTATTATTATTTTGAATTATTATCTTACTATTCATTCGAATTTTTTATTATATTTACTGTGCATTTGAATTTTTTATTATATTTACTGTGTAAATTAACGAAAATAAAAACGGAATGTTACTGTACAAAACGGAATTACGGAAACGGAACGACAATTTAACTATTTATTACTGTAGTAAGCGCATAGACGCTTATTATATAGATAATATGTATTATAATCTTTATTTTATTATCATTCGAACAAGTTTCAATGTTCATGCTTTGATCCCCAAAATCTTGGTTAATTTGATTTTCAAACTTCACAAACTTTGCTTTATTAAAGAGAGATGTCACAAACTATTTCAATGAATCCTTAAATGGCTAATACTAATAGATTCAGATAAATCAACATTTGGACTCAACCCAAAACCTATACATGCCGCACCACTCGAGAATAATTTTTCACACAGCTGGAGAGAAATGGGATTAGATGGAGATTTTGATCAACCCTATGCAAGGGACGAATGATTCCCAAAGAGAAAAGGTAAAAGAATAACAAATGAAAACACCCAAAACTCTTTAATGAATCATTACCAGAGTTTGAAATCGCTTTCATCTACCTCAGAAACATCAGCAGCGAGTGCAAAAAACAGCAAATTTGACGGATTACATCCAAGAATAAGCGCACAGCCTAATACAAGTGACAGATATCGGTCAACCTGTTCTGATCCTCCAATTGCACGATACACCCCCGTGTAAAATGGGGTCGACCAGATCTTCCTAGGAAATCTTAAGCCTTTTGGAACATATTCAGAAGCAAGTAACATTCTAATATTTAAATGAGATTAGCCCTCTTTAGAAACCTGATTGTCCGACAGTAATATGGCCATATTGATTCCACATAATCGAGGTACCACTCCACCGCCCGTTCTTGCAATTCTTTCAGCTTTTTTCTTGCTAGCTCTTTGTAGTCTAGGTTCTTTATGTTCTCCACAGGTTGCCAGAAAAGAGCAAGTACATCTTCTTTAAGCTTCCCGCGTGCAACATAGCTATAGGCCACCCTAAAGTAAGTGGGCAAATTCTTAACTATTTTAACGGTCATCTTGAAGCTGAAGACATAGAGTGCCAACAACCCCCGGAACATCTTGATGTAGAGAGCTATGATAAGGGGCCCAATAACCCAAAGAGGAGTCAACTCTTTTGAAACTTCAGCCCCATAAATCACATTAATTGCCAAGTATAAAGGGACGCTGCAGATTAAATAGAGCAATTAGAAGCAACAAAGATCTATTAGCCTTGATGTGTCTTCATGCATGTAATACTTATGAATAACTCAGACAATGACAAGCTCCGAGTGAAGAGTACCAAATTCTTTGGACTGAAGATTTGACTAGTTGAGAACTCAGATGGACTTAAAGAAAGTTTGATTAAACTGTACGCATCCATTCATTGTTAAGTAGGAAGAAAACAGCACCCTAATGGCGGATGGACTTAAGAAAGTTTGATCAAACTGTACAAGTCCATTCATTGTTAAGTAGGAAGAAAACAGAACCCTAATGGTGTTTCATTCCCTTTTTTCGTCCTTTGGTATAATATAAATGGTCTTGTAGAAATGAATGATTTTGCAGGACACTTTGCTCCAACCTGGAAAGCTGTGCCTTCATAATATATCGTGTGTGCTATATGGCTAATGAAAAAAATTAAAAAAGGTGGAAAAACTTGGGAGAACACACGTCTGATAGTAAACACATCTGCTGTAACACAAGTGAATCCATATAAGACTGAATAGTATCCTAGATAAGTGAGAATATCTCAGAAATCATGCAGACTGAATATAGAGTGGCAGGCAAAATCAATATACTTACAATATCAGTAAGGGAATCTTTACTGTTGCATCCAGACCCAGAAAGTAGCACCAAGTTGCCCTTAGAATCTCACCTCTTTCTTTATTTTCAGTACCATGTTGAGTTTCTGTCTCTGATATCTCCCTTAGAGGTGGTTCTTCTCCCAAAACTCCATTCACTACTTGCCGTGGTGATTGTGTGCGGAGCATGGTCAAAAATTTTATAAATAAATTATGAATTGCAGGGGAGGAAGCAATAATGCTCTCTTTTGCCTCAGAGGTATAAGAAAGTGGAATGTCATTTGCCTTCGGAGAGTCCGCTGTGTCCCCACTCTCTTTTAGTTTAACAGAATTCTTGGGAACCTTAGAGCCATTTGCTCTGCCTGCCGATTCTTCATTTTGGGCACTGCCTTTGAAAGCTGAAATTCTCAAAGGCTTAAGCTTTGCAGGATTGCAAGGAGCCCCAACACTGTGGAAACAAGTTTTCTGAATTTAAATGACCAAGATAAATAAATAATTTATGTGTGGGTGAGATCACAACTTTATATTTGTGTGAGAGAATTTCATGGACACGAACAAGTAGCAGTAACAAAATCTAACTGCGAGAAAACCACAAAATTTAAAAGGTAAAAACTATTTCCTCCAAAATAATTCAAAAGAGCATCTATACCTCCCTTGCCATACATATTTTTTTTTATAAATGACCTCCCTTGCCATACATATATATACAAAAAAATCTCCATTGCTCAATATCTAAAAACAACCATGGGTTGTATATTGGAATATGATTGTGCATAATGCTGAACACTGCATCTTATTTTCAAAATATGCAAAACACAAAGGAATTGTTCAAATTCCATAGACTGTCCAAACACTGGTTAAAGCAGTTGCATGTGATGATGAGAGGAGAAATGGTTAGCCTACCACCCACTAAGCATCCGTATATAAAAAATACTTGAAATAAATCTCTTTCCCCCAAAAATGCAAACAAGTACCACTCAACCACGTCGAAGCATACAAAACATCTATTGTCAATACAAAGATACATAAGATGGAACAGGGGAAAAATGGATGGCAAGTAAAACTGATGCATTGCACCCTGTGTACAACAGACATTAAGGCGGGCGCCATGCATGCTAGTGTTACCAGTACAGCAAGAACTACTAAAATAAGCATATTCCTAATTACAGAAAACAAGTTTCACTTAATCAGGTCCAGCCTTCTAGGAAACTTTTGTGACTATCTGCACCAAGACATGATGCAAGAAGGAGAGGACTCTTGACTCATTTTTCTTTTCTTGGATAGTACTTCAAAGCAGCTTTTATCACCACCATCTAGTAAAAGTGGTCTTTCAAATATTATGTTTTCAAGCAAGTGGCACAGTGAATCTCGGCTATGACATTCACTTCATGAACCCACAGTAAAATTCAACTATATATTAAAATGTTAAAGAAGTAAATGTCTGGCGCGCGCGTGCCTATAATGTGTGTTTTGATCTTCCTCCAAAAAAATTCAGCCCTTGAAAGTACATATTATATTTTCTTGCTAATGAGAATCTCTAACTCAACTAAATGCATATGTTTTAAAATTACAATCAATTCAAATCATCTCGTTGCCAAGATTGTGCCATTCCCTCCATACATGTCCTAAAATTATATACTTTAAAAGCCAATGCTTTTCTTAGCTCAACCAAGGTCCCCACAGCAACGTGTATTATTAACCTTTGGAATCTTGAACAGGTGAGACAGAATCACATATCTTGTTCTAACCTTAAGCAGTGGAAGGTTATTGTTGGCCGGGTGAACCCTTATCAAAATAACAGGAAATATACAAGTTTCTCTAAATCTCACAACCATTGTGCGAAACCCGACAAATTAGCAATTTAAATAGACAGACTACTTAAATCAACAAATGTACGAACAGTGATGTATCAAATTATACTCTGGATTGGCAGAGCAGCAGACTTATGAAGGAAAATTCTCACCTTAAACGAACATTGCGCTTTAATAAGAAACACCTATCTGTTTTCCCAACCATGTGTAATGTTTTTACACTCTGCTTCAACTTCAACCTTTTGTCCCATGATAGAGGTCTTGAGTGGAATGTAGAATATGAAACCTTAGACGTATAAACAAAACAACATCAACAAAGTATACATCAAATTTATAATATGGATCTAGCATGTGAGAACAAAACAAGAATCTAAATTTTCCGAGCAATGGTGCATAGGATGCTAATGCAAGACAACAATATCAAATACTTAAATGGGATCTGGCTAAAGACAGAAAGTTAAGGAGACACCAGTGGTAGAACTGATAACCAATAAAAACACAAGCATCACTACTGACCTAGGGATTCAGAAGCTTAATCAAACCATGAACTGGGAAAAAAACAAATCATGGCTTGAAATTTTTTTTGAAATGTTTACCAAGTGGATAAACCTATTGTCTTAAAAAATGTTAATTAGTGTAAAATTTTATTCAAAATGTGTTAAACCAAATTAATTGACTGACGCAAATTTTTCTACATGCCCAACCTAAATGATTTCAACTTCAAAATTAGAACCCGCATAAAACTGTGTCCCATCTCCATTTGGTACGGCAATCCACCCTTCTTTGAAACAATAGAATTGCATTCTTGGGCTGCTTACACTCTCTTCGTGAAAGTATACGTTTAGAATATAATAATAGAAAACTACTGTACATGCTGGGTTTATGAAATCCATTTAGTTAAAAGAAGGATACATGGTGAAAGAGTGGAACTAATATGGCACTCTTCTCAAACCCATACATTTACATAAATGTAGTAGTCAAGGTTTTCCTCAATTACCTGCATTTGATAGGTTACCAATGCCATTGTCTCACCCTTAGCCACCATATCATTTATGCAGCAGGGCCTAGTTCAAGAGAAAACCAAACATTGGATTAATCCCAAGGGGTAAGATAATAGGTCGAAGTTTACAAGCAACTTATAGAATAAAACAGCTTTTAATAAATAATAAAAAAACGAGAACTTAACCATGTTCACCACAACAACCCCAAAATCATTACACTAGTAGTACGCTTTACATGAAGCATAATTAACACTAGCCCATCTCGACAGTATAAAGCAAACAACATTTGAAGAAACACAAACATCATTCAAAGTAACTTATTCTAAAATCTGTAACAAAATTACAAACTTGCAGTCAGCAAAATACATGGAACGCCCAACGTTGACTTGGAAGCAAAAAAGAAAAAACCACTCGAGGACCCAACAGAGGATTGGTGGCAACATGGCATCAGGTATACCGAACGTCTATCCAAGTCCATTATACAAGCAGAAACGAAATCTGGGCTTAAACCCCAAAACACGTAACACTTAATATGTTTCCTTCCCTTTTACCTCAATTTTCTTGGCCACCAAACAGAATAAAATACAATCCCAGCAAAAAGAAGAAAAAAAAAAAAAAGGAAGCAAACCTCTGAGACAAAGCAAAAACCACAGGTTCCAACAAAATAGGCTTAAATTCCATAAGAGAGCATCATAATGACCGGAAAAGGTACGAATTTTCACTAACCTGATCACGTGAATTCATTAGCTCCTCAAACCCAAATCTTCTTCATTCTAGAGTACTCACTTGGTGTAATTATGGGAATGAATAACAAACCCTTCTATCTTTATCCCCAATTGAGTTTCTACGTATGGAATAAACAGAAAGAGACGAAAGAAAGATAGACTCTTGGGTGATTGAATTTAGGGTTTTTATAGCGGATATGATGATGAAGCACAAAAAAATCACCAGACCAGAAGGTAAGGTTCGGAAAGAGGTTAAAATGGCAAATTTAAATACTTTTTTTTTTTTTAAATAGAAAGTTTTAATACTTAAATACAAAAAAAAAATCAAACGAAAAAGGAATTGGTGGCCTTTGTGAATTGACCCTAAATTTAATGGTAAAAAAAATAAAGGCAGGTAAATTTGGTGAGCCAATTATCATTTCCCTTCAGCATGGTAAATGGTATTATTTAATTGTTAAAAATTCACCTTAAACTATTAATATTAATTGTTTAAAGATTCACTAAGTTTTCTAATGAAAATAGAGTATATTATGACTCATTTAAATTGAAGGAGCTTCTATTAATTGCAATCTCCTGCCCTTGTTATGCCCTATAAAATTATAATAAAAAAATCAAAAAATAAAATAATTTCCCTTTTATGAATCATTTGGGAGATAATCATTAGGCTAAACATCTAGCCTGTTGGGCTTGTGTACAATGTGCTAATGTCCACGTGCTTCAGAAATCTTTCATTAGGGGTGCGGGTTAAGGGTGCCCTCTTCTAGCACCCCGCCACCATAATAGACGGAGTTCTTCTACGGATCCACAACTGTAGCAGGTGCACACTTGCATACCTTATGTGGCATCCCTTTTTTTTTTTTTTTAAATAATTCAAAACGTGCATTTTGCATTTCGAATTCCTCCCGCGAAACCCCTCCTTCGTCGCCCGCGTGACACCTTTCTCCGTCCAGCACCACCGGCGACGCCGTCTCTCCGCCCAGAAACACCGAGTGACACTACTTCATCTGCACAAAGGCGCTGCTCCTTGGGAAATCGTCTAACAGAGCAAACGATTTATTCTTCGTATAATGCATGTTAATATACGACCTTCGTCTTCTATTTTCTCGAGCTGCAGGAAATAGTCTTCAGATTTCGTCGTTTCACCGTCTCAAGCTTCTCAAATCACATCTTACATCAAGATCTCTCACAAATTTTGAATCTTTCTTTTAAACTCGATTATAATTTTATTGTTTAAATTAGATCTTTGAGATATTGAACAAAAAACCCACCGCGACCACGGTCGTACCGCCAGCAGTATTACCCAACGTCGTCGTCTTCCTCTGCCTCCTTCAAAGGCTGTTGTTGTTGCCTCTTCCTCCTGTTCTCCTTCTTGGCCCTCCTTGTCCTGGCTGTAGTTTTGGTCATCGTCTTGGCCCTCAAACCCAAGAAGCCCTCCTTCGATCTCCAACAGGTGGGCGTCCAGTATATGGGCATCACCACTCCCAATCCCTCCAAAACCAATCCCGCGGAGAATCCCGCCACCTCCGCCTCTCTCTCCCTCAGTATACGGATGCTCTTCACGACGGTGAACCCCAACAGGGTGGGATCAAGTACGGTGAGTCCAGGTTCACCATCATTTATCGCGGGATTCCTTGGGAAAAGCCTCCGTCCCGGGGTTCTTCCAAGAGGCTCACAGCGTTCAACAGGTGGAGGCAACCGTCGTCGTCAACCGTGTCAACCTGCTCCAAGCCGACGTCGGGAGAGGGGGGAATACGATCGGGAGAGGGGAGGTGAAAATAGAAAGGGAGGTGAAAGTCAAAAGTGAAAATCGAAAGGGAGGGAATCGAAAACCTAAGGAGATTTTCGTCATTTTCCCACTGCCACGTATGGTGTGCGCCGGCTGACCCCAATAATATTTCTAATAGACGAGGGGTTTTGCGTCCCGAAATCCAACCTCACACCTCGTGAGTAGGACCCCCTTTCTGGCTGCCAGGCATAAATTGGGCCCCTAGTCCCCCCTCCCTCCACGTCTAGTGCTCACCAAAGACAAAAAAGTCCACAAATCCAAAACCAAAATTGAGAAAACCAAAATATAAATAAATAAAAATCAACCAAAAACAACAAAAAAACCACAGATCCATCATCCAATTAATACAAACAACAATTAAAAAGGAGAAACTTAAAAAAAAAAAAAAAAAAAACCAACTACTCCAACAAGACCAAAGTGTGGTTGCGAGTCTAAGCAAAACACCACATCCACAAATGGTCATGAGTCTTTTTGTAAAACTCACGACCATTCGTAACCTCAAACCCATAATCATGTCATGGCCCATGACTCGAGGGTGTTTGAAACACTGTATCGGTGTCTCGTAGTCACGACTCAACTTCACAAGCTTCAGCCTTCAAGAAGAAGAAGTGGAGAAGAAGAGAAAATGGTGGAGGGAGCGAGAGAAGAGAGGAAGATAGAGAATTAGAGTTTCGTTTTCATCACATCTCATTATTACAATATTTTTAAATTTTTACATAAAATATAATAAATAATTCAATTTTTAAAAATTTTAGAATAATAATAATATTAAAAAATAATATTCTAATAATCTTTTTTTACCTTTCATCTCAACTTACTATCCAAACGACACATCAGAGTTTCATTTTCATTGTATAATACTTGGCTAAACTCCAAAAGACATCATTTTAGAGTAAAACAACGACGTCATTTTAAAGTAAAATGATATCGTTTTATTAAAAAAAATAATTTTTATACAATATATAATTGCAGACCAACAGGGCCTAAGGTTTAGGTGTGGGCAAGGGTGGGGTGTGGCCAGTTCGGACCAGAAAAATTTGATCCAGTCCAATCCAAATTATATATGAATTCGGTCCGGTCCACTGTCCAAGAGTTTTTCATCTCGGACTAAACTGAATGAAAATTAAAAAATATTTTTTTTTATTATTTATAAAAAAAGTTGTATATAATTAATTATTAATATATCACAATATTACATAAGTATTATATTCTTTAATATATAACTATAATATATAATACTAGTATATATTAATATTTAACATATTATAAGAGTTATAGTATAAATTATAGTATATGTATAAATTAATATTAAATCACTATAACTACATAAGGTATTATTTAATGTAATATTACCAATTTATCACTAACATATAGTATTAAGTAATACTACTAGTATAGTTATTAATTATAGTATTAGTACAAGTCTATAACCATATATATTTAAATCAATGTATTATTATATTATTTAATGTATAACTATAATATATAATACTAGTATATATTCATAATTGTACAATTTATTATGAAATTTTCATTTAATAAGTTCCTTAATTTTAATTTAGTATTTTAAATAATTTTTTTTTATCAATAGATTAAAAAAAAGAAAAAAAGAAAAGAAAAATGTTGAACCAAATGAACCAACCAAACTGGCCCAATCCTTAGGCTGCTCGGTCCGGTTCAGGATAGGAAAACCTTAGACCGAATTTGGTCCAGTCCAGTCTACAAAATCTCCCAAGATCAGACCGAACTCCCCCTAGGGAAAGGGCCCACACCCCAACAATTAACAGCCTAGGGTGCATTGCCGCCCAAGCAAGGTGCAGCCGGTGGGGGATGGGAGGACGGTTGCCCGTCAGCTGCCGCAAACCCCTAACTTTTAGATCTCCAAACCGATGCCTCATCATTATTGTAACTGACAAGGGATTGCACCTAAAAAAAATAAAAGAGCCAAATTGAAAAACGAATTTTTGGCACAACAGGTCACAATACAAAACCAGAAATTGAGATATATACACGAGGAACCAGAAAACCTCACTTCATTCCTTTCTGGCGTTCCATATCAACAATATAACGGTCACTACAATACAGGGCTTAAAAGAAAGTTATCAATGGTTCCACGGCAAACCAACCGTGTGACCAAGTTACAATGGGTAGATGAGATATATTATCAAAAGTATCAGAAGGATTTAACCAAATGCGAGTGGTACCACCATCTCAAGAATATTTTGCCCCATCGTCATAACCTTTTCTCCAAGCCCTGCTCAACGTACACAAGCCATGAATTGATAATTGACTGCTGAAACCCAAAATAATTGAAATCTTAATCAAAACATTTACAAGTGTTACGACTGAATATTCTGTTAGAGATACTACCATCTAAAATACAACAATTACCTGAAAACATCATGGATCCAGACACTGCTGAGTTGAGTCGTTTATCACCAAACAAAAACCACTGCAGAATTTATGTTCCCACTACTCGTAGTCGGCATCTACTCTATCAGTGCCACCTTGACGTCCATAGAACCTCCCCCCACCATGCCTCGAGTGATTCTGACCCCTCTCCCTGAACCTTGGACCTGTATTATGGATTCCATCTTTAGGTCCCTCGGCAATGTTTGATTTGTTATTGTTGTCCGGGCCAACTGGCTGGTACTCGTAATGTGAATTGGGCCTCTGTCTGTCCCAGTTTGAGGGTGGGTTATTATGTTTGCTATCATGCCCAGATGAGTTCCAATCTCCACGAGATTCATGCACCCTTCCGAAACGGTTATTATTTTGGTTTCCACTCTTCCGGAATCCGGATGATGACCGTTGCTCTTGTCTAACATCCATACTTCCAGGAGCTTGTTCAACTGGGCTGACAGGAACTAGGTTCGGGGAGTGGGGACGTCCCTTGAGGGAACCTACTTTTTTCCCTCTTTTAGCCTCTCGATGCCCTCCGGCACCTAATGCTTCTTCTGCATCAACTTTTTTAGAGGGAGATTGATCATGGCAAGGTGGGGACCCACCTTGACCAGTTCTCTTGTCATGTAGAGGTGTTAGTGGTACAGTAGCACCCTGGGGAGTAGCCTCCTTTTTGTTTGTCCAAACAACTCCAGGACCTCCACTTCGAACACTATTGGTTCTGCTTCCTTGTTGACTATTAGCAGGAAATGTTTGAGATTTGGGTTGCCAATGACCTGTTGAGCGTTCCCCAGTACCTCGATTATCTTTCGAAGCAGTAGGCAAGTGTGTGTGACTCATTTCAAGGGAGGAAGATTGGGTATCAATTTTGTCCGTGTCGCCACTACTACATTCCTTCTGATCAAGATCATTATTATTCCCCATACCTTTATGCCCCTTGAATGGATGGCGTTTTGCTCTGCCTGTCACTCCCTGATCTGTTATGGCAGTAACTGCAACCTGTGCAACAGAATCAGAATTGTCGGGAATGTTCCCACCATCAGGGGCATTCCATTCATCAGAATATGTTTGTTGCTCTTTCACCAAACCTACATCCAGCTTCTGAGTTTGGTAATCCTTGACAGGGTTTTGAACATTTTGACCAGGGTATGAAGGTCCATCTTGCAAACTCTGCACACCAATCAACTCTGTTGAACCTCGTTGCCGCCATGACCCATGCGCTCTTCCCTGCTTATTCTGTCTACCATCCCCGTTCCGGGACTCCAAGGCAAGCCCCACTTTTCCCACAGCTGAGCCAGCAGGTTGACTATTTTTGGTGCCTGGAGAGGAATCTGCTCCCCCAATGACCTCGTCTGATGTAGTCTGATTGCCTGAAGATGCCACCAGTTGTTGAATGCTTCCTTGCTGAGCCATTTCCTTCGCTACAGGCTTTGGTATATATCTCTCAATTTCTGCCCTCTTATTTTTGGGGTTTCCCTGCGCTTGATGATCAATCTTCATGAATGGAGTAATGGCTTCAACTACATTTTTATGACTGGCTTCATCTGCATCAGCTTTGTTTTGTGACCCTACGGGTGCCCAAACAGCATCCCCATGGAATTTCTCTGCTGATCTATTAAGTTGTGGGTTTTTTGACATCCTACGAGAATGCTGAGCTTTCCACTGGCTATTCACTCTACCATGCGAATCTTCCGATGGTAAAGATGATTGATGCTCAAATAACTGATTTTCATCCTTCGAAATGGTTACTGACTGAACTGAGTTAGAATCCAATTCAGTCTGAAAAACAATTGGCTTGCCAAGTTCAAGAGAAGCATTCACAAGATTTGGTTCTTTTGCTTCTAATGATTGTGAAGTAGCCACAGATGATGCTACCTCCACTTTGTGCTTGTTCTTGCCACCCTTGTTATTCTTCTTTCTCTGCGAAACGGACGACTCTGTCACTGCATTTGCATTCATAGGAAAGCTTGAGGGCCCAGGCACTGCATTTGAGTTCAGAGGCAAGTTTGACTGGCAGCTTGGGGCAATTTCAATGGCAACTTCACCAACTGACACTGTGATCTTACCCGCTGCATCAGTACGGTTTTTTGGTGCCTCGTTATTACTTGTGGAAATTGACTTTACATTAGAGTTCTTTTCCAGACTCTGCTTTTCTCTGTAGCCCATACGCTTCTGCCTTGGGGCATCACCATCCTGAATGTGGGGAGCATTATTATGAGGAGCAACATCAGCACTATCAGCATCATGCTGATATGACACGGATTGATTCTGCACTAAAAATTCCTTGTTACCACTCTTAGGTTTCTCCGGAGGTAGCTCACTGGACAAATCAGGGGATTGCACAACTCTACTGGTACTGCCCTCGCTAATCTGCATGGCATCACTTGAAGCTTCTGACTTCCGAGTTGGCCCTTTCATTGATTGCTTACGCCTATCCAAATCTTCCAGTTTTGCACGAGCCTTGGCCATTTGCTTTCTTGTCCGTTCTTCCTCCTCCTCCTTTAGTTGTTTGGCACGTTGCTCAAGCTCTCTCAACTTAGTATGCTGACAGAATACACCAAAAACATAAATCTCTGAAAGAATAGAAAGTAGCAGGAACATAAATAAAACAAAAATTTCACCTGTGCCTGATTATCACTTGGATCAAACACAGGAGGAGCAGATTCTCTCTCATCCCTTGCTCGAGGGAATGGCACAGACTTTTTAGAAGCCTCAAAAGATGTATGGTGGTCATGAACAAGAACAGTAGAATTAGTGTCGGACCGTGAAGCTGATACAACACTTGGAGTCTCCATCACTTGAGCCTTTTTCCGCCACCCATCAACCTCCAGGCCATTGTGCCCTCCCTTACCATGATTGCCCCCTCTGCCTTGCATATCATGGATAGATCTGCAAATCTGCAAATTAGTCTTTTACAAACATCAGAAATAAGTAATACATTTTTGTTGGACGTATAAAAGAAGCATAAGAAACCTGGAGATGGTTGTTCCACCAGCAGCCATAGATTTAAGGCTCTTATCTCCAACAGAAACACCAGTTTCACGAGAGGCAGGATTTGTGATTCCAGTGGCATGGATTCTCTCAGCATACACAAAACCCCTACCACCTTCATCTGCAGGATGGGTAGCCTTGGCATTATGAACCGGAAATTTATTCTTTTGCCCCTCCCAACTAGAAACAGATGCAATATCATGTTGTCCGTCAGCAGCCCGAGCTTTTGCATTTAATCCCTCAATTTTCTTAATCAGAGTGGAATCTTTTGGAACAGCTGAAACAGAACCTGGAATTTCTGGTGAACCAGAGGATGTGCATTCCAAATTACTTGCTGGAATGTCATCACTTGCCTTCATATTTCCCGCACTTTTGGGAGAGTTGACTTTGACAGGTACAGAAGAGCGTCGGTCATCACAAGTCTGACTAGAAATTTCTTGACTGGGTGTCATCTGTCTTAAACTGATTTCCACATCATTTCTGTAATCTGACCTCCAGTCATTCTCCCATGAAGACATTCCTGGTTGGTCTGCCTTCTCAATATATGCAGCATCAGTGGAGATTGTACCCTCCCATTTTCTCTCTTTATTCTTCCCATCCCAACCATTCTGCTGCTTCAGAAGAACTTTGTATGGTCCTCGTGTATCATGAGGATGACCAGATTCCATGTGTTCTAGAACCATTGTTTTGCCAGCAGAACCATATCCACCAGATCTTCCCTGTGAACTGCTAGGCTCAGGAGCATTTTGGGTCGAGTACCTATTATAAACTGGGGGGCCAGTTGCCATTCCCATAAATGGAACATCCCGGTCATTTGAATTGCAGTATCCCATTGGACCACCATAATAACCCTCGTATGCAACTGGACCAGGGTAAAAGTCAGGCCTGATTGGCATACCTGGCCGAATATAGGCATCTGTCATATGAGGTCTGTACAAATCTCCATTATTAGGATGGCGTCCCCTTGGTCCACCACCAGGTGGGGGCCCTGGCTGTGGATTGGCAAGAGTAGTAGCTGGCATTTGAGGACGATAATAAGGAAATGGTTCCATGGGAAACGCACCAGGACCAACAGGAGGTCCGTATGGATGACCTCCTGGAGGTCCTCTGAACCAAACACCACCTGGAGGATTAGTTACTGGAGGACCATGCCAAGCTTCAAAATGATGAGGAATACTGGGATTAGGGTACGGTTGGGGATCAGTCCGCCACTTCTCCACACCAGATGGGACGGCGTCCTCACAATTATCTCTTCTCCAAGAATTTGCATTACCACTTTTCACATTTGCATCCACAGAAACATCACCTGATATAAAATAAGACAAAGCTATACATCAGAACAGAAATTGGCGTAAGGAACAGGATCTCAACATATTCATGAAATGAATGCACACAAACCAACTATAGAAGCCCGGTTCCCCTCTTTCTGCAATCCTACTCCACCAGAAGATGAGACAGGTCGGCCATGAGAACTGTGGTCTGTAATCAACAGTTGACCAAGCAATCAAAGCATTGCATTTGAATATTCTACTAAAGCAACTAATAACATAAAACCGAGAATAAGTCATCTACCAGGCATCTCACGAACAAGGCAAGATTTAAATAAACCTTGTATAACCAACATGACTGAAATTCTCCATGAAATTCAGTTTGATGAAATAAAAATACTTCTATTCTTAAAGTTTTAAAACAGTAGGTAAAGGCATGATGTAAAACAATTAAAAAAAGAGAAAAGTACTCTCCCTACCTGTCGTGAAAATACCAAAAATCATAAACATGAAACCAAATAAAAATTTAAAAAGCCATCCGAAGTTAAAAATAACCTTGTGAGTCAATGTTCCTGCCAGAATTATCTTTCTCTGAACCCAGTGTAGGAAAATCTCCAGAAGACAGAGAAAACCCATCGTTCTTGGGTGCCGTTGCCCCCTGCATGTATGACAGTAGATAAAAATTATATATCCGACTATCCGATAGAGAGAGAGAGAGAGAGAGAGAGAGAGAGAGAATAAACAGAGATATAAAAAAAAACTAAGCCGCAGACTGGCTATGGATAGCGCATATAGTGTAAAAAATGTGGCCCAATATCGAATCCCTACCATTCAGTGTGAGACTATCTCATAATTTATGCTCCCAAACTACTGCCACTCCAAATGGCATCAGCCAGAGAGAGAAAGCAACCAATAAAGGGAAACATATTAGCAAAGAATAATCAAGACCACCATACTAATAACAGTTAATTTGAGATATCCTCAATGGTCTTCCAATAAGTCTAGACCAACAAATGAAAAATATATAACCAACAAAAATCAAGATCACCATACTAATTACTAATTGAGTTAACTCAAGTAATCTCGACGATATCCCAATAAGCCTCTAGCTATGGATGATATGGTTATTGACTTGTTGATGTCACGGAAAAATAGGATTAAGTCAGAATATATTCACAATGATAATTTTGACACTAAGCAGTAGAATGTAAATTCATATAGAATATTCCACAACTCAAGTGATCCTTGAAGATCTCCCAATACACCTCTGGCTAATGATGATATGGTTATTGACTTCTTGATGTCATGGAAAAAATGATTAAGTCAAAGAATATATTCAAAATAAGAAAAGAGGCAGTGTGTGTGTGTGTGTCTATTATATTCTCTCCGTACACAGATGAGGAAAATATTTTCTCCGTGGACGCTTGGTGGTTTTTAATGGCGAGGTTACGGTTGAGTGTTGTGTTTGTTAGGGTGAGTCTAGTGACTGTGATAGAATCGGGTGATAAAAACATTTAGTGATAGAATCAAAAGTTTTTTCATTAGCAAAGGATGGAAGCCTCTTGCTAATAATCGAGAGAAGCTGGAAGGTGGTGAATGAGCTGAGGATGGGGTTGTCCACAATGCAGTGATTTGCTAAATCACTAGAGAGCTGTCTGAAGGGATAAAAAAAAAGGCACTTCTACACCACGGCAAGGGAAGGAAATCGCAGCTTCATAGCACAGCGATGTTCAAATGCTCATGGTCATTACTTGGTGGTAGTGGAATATGGGGTTGGCAACAGGCATAGTTTTATTTTCATACCCGAAGAGATGGAGGGTAACGGATGGAGGCCAGGGACCCAACCAATGTGGAGAATTAGAGAGGGTGGTGCTTTGGGCCCCGCCGCCGGCGGGAGCCTAGCAAATTCGTTGGCAAAGGTTTCATTTGTTCTGAGACCAGCCAAGGAACCCTCAACGGTGGCCTAGAGGGCGATGGTGGGGGAGACAACGACAGATGTCTCTAAAAGGGTCTCGAACAATTCCTCACCACCGAGGGTCTAGTAGCGGAACCAGGAATTTGTTTCAAGGGGGGCCAAGTAAAGCTAAAAATATAACAAGATTTTTTTATTCTATTTCTATACAATTTTTTCTGCGATATAGAACAATCAGATAGTAAGATCTAAAATAAAAATAAAAAACGTTTAATATAACCTATGTATTAAAAAAGTATATCATGTGTCAAGAACAATATATCATTGAAATAACATAAAGACACTCGTACAAATATATCAAACAAAAGAAACACAGTGTCTAAAATTGTAACTTGCATTCTTTTAAAGAAATAAAAGCATCAAGTATTGAATCTAAATCTAAATTCTTAGCTATTTCTCTTTCAATATAGACATAATAAATAACCATTCAATAGAAATAATTATATATAAGCCACAAACCAAGTAGTAATCAATCTATTTCAAAAATAAAATAAAATAAATTCTAAACAAAAATACAACTGCATCAATACATGAAAGAAGGGGAAATGTAAATAAATAAATAAATAAAAAATCCAAATAACAATACATCAATAATTCAATACCATTATATATATATATGAAGAAGAAGAAAATCCACAAAAAAAGAACCAAAAAAAGAAGAAGAGACAAGTCACACCTGAGCCTATGTATGTAACTGTTGGTTTGTAGTCTCTAGAAGAGCTGCAGAGCAGCAGATGACAGCTTTAAAGTGTCTTTTTGGCCTTTTGGCATATTGTAAGGAAAAACTTTCCTTTTACCAGTAAAATTGCGTGCAGAAGGCAGAGGAAAAGAAAAGAGGTGTCGTGCCTATTCATAAAAACCATCTGACTTCTTTTTTTATTTTATTAATAGTGATAACGTGTCATCATGTTATTAGATAATTTTATTTTATATAAAATGTATTTTATTTATTTCACATTGAATTCCTAAATATGAGTTGCTTTGGAAATTCTTTTGGGGATCTACAACCTCAGTGAAGGGTGTTGAAAACGATTTGTATACACAACCTGCCAATATAACATGCTCAATAAATTAATGTCCAAATTTTTGTGCATAAATTAATGAGGAAATGATATACTGCTGCTGCAGCATATCCTACAGTACGAGAACTGACAAGTAAACATATTTATCTTTAATTATTGGTAATAAACAGATTCAAACAATGAGCTTATGAAAACATTGTTTATGAAAAGACATACCAATTTCTCTGGAGTCCCAGCAGCACCCCATGCCCCTGTATTTTCAGGCAATGGTTCAGCAAACCGGGATAACTGTGAGCTACCCGGTCTAGTTTCTGCACTGCGAGGGCGCAATGATGTCAGCAAGGTCTGATTAGAAGTCAATGCACCAGAAGCTGATGATGGTCTAGAGTTTGGGCCCCATGCATTAGCATTAGGTTCATGAGCTCTATCACTACTGGAAGTTGATGGCCTTGTGTTGCTTCCACCAGATGAAGGATGGCCACTAAGATGGCTTGGTGAACCCGTACCACCTTCAGTTCTGGGAGACACTGTCCCCCAGGCATTTGATGTGGAAGAAGATTGTCTACTTCCCCAGCTATGGGTGCCCCTGTTAAGCATAAAATGAAGTCAAGTAACACAGGAATTCATAATCAAGACTTGAAGTAACAGCATCATAATTTTATGCAGTAGAAATCATAACTCAAAACACATACGGTCAGGTTGTCTAGACTGATGGATATACAACTTACTTGGGAACAATTTCCACACTTGGGTCCAGACCATGATTTTCCAACCTTAAATCAACAGAGAGAAAACAATCAATTTAGGGCAAAAAACCATGCATCCATATAAAGAGAACAATAAAGAAGGCGGCGGCAAACAAATACCTTTGACTCGGTAAGTTTATGGGTTTTGGAACTGCAACTTTCCCCAAAACCGTCTTGCCACCTCTTCTTGTAGAAGTAGCCCATCTTCAAGAGCATTGGGATCATTAGATGACAACTTGAGGATACACGTCAGTTACAGTGTCAAAAAATTTGAGAACCAAATTTGTCCGAAGCATTCTCAATCATGTATGGCATATACAATTTGCATAATTTGATTTTAAATACATAAAGCAGACCAAACTATTAGTCCGACTAATCAATTACACTGAATGGGATACAAAGGACACATTATACTGAAATCGGGCAGCAAAATTGTGTGTGTAAGAGAGAGAGAGAGAGAGAGAGAGAGAGAGAGATAAACAACCCATACAAATAAAAAATATACAGTAGATACAATTGTAACGCACTTTCTTCTTTTCAACTACCAGCCAGGATGAATAGACACTAACACACACACACACAAAAAAAAATTACCAAAACAACAACGGAAACAACAAAATGCATGAAAAAAAAAAAAACAGGAAAACGGTCTCGTCTTTAAAGCAAGCAATGCTAAAATGAAGAGGCATTGAAAACATCATGCCTAAAAAACTTAACTAAATTACCCAGTGCCTTGTTCTAACAATACTTATTGATGTGGTGGAAACTCACCAAGGTAGGGCCCTTTCGGACCCATCCTCGGGTAAAAAAACCCCGGATGCATAATTCCACCTTTCAAAACTGTGCATCAAGTAATCCAATAAAACTTCTTGTGCAGAACCAAACCCAAGATGTAAGGGTCTACAACTCATACCAAGCCCAATATTTGAATACTAAGTTGCATCCTGACAGATCTAACAAGATATTATATATGCACAAAAAAGAACATTAGCGTGGAGATTTATTTAAAAAAATAAAACAAAATATAAAACCCATTGACATCCATGTCTTGGAGAAAGAAACAAAACTCTGAAAAATGAATAAACAAATAGCAACTTAAATTGATGATACAAATTTAGCAGAGGTTTGAGACTATTAATCTCAAACAATTGGAAAAGCTTTTTGCTCTGAACTTAAAACCTATTACCATCTGTCACTCCAATAAGAACAGCCCTGGTTAATGAGTATTTAGTGGATATTCCCAATGCTTTTTACACTGAAAAACCCTATTCCCATCCATCATATATATGTAAAATAAAAGCATAAGAGCTCTCTCTCTTTTTTCTTTTTTTGGACAAAAAAGCATTAAAGATGTATAATCCATTAACTGTATATTGTTTCTTATCAACAGTTAATAACTAAAATTTCACCCCTAAACAGTTGATGTTGCACTTCCATCCATTAATGATATTAAAGAAGTGCTAAAATGTCTGGGATTCTTGGAGCAACATGGATCCTTGAAACAGAAAGCTGACAATATTAAGAGGAAGGGAAAAGATCCCACTGGTCCCATAGCAAAAGTGGTCAGGATGCAGAGATGAAGATGATACCTTCTCTCTCCACTCAACATACTTGACGCCATGGTCTAACTGCTGTTGCACAATCATTCAAACAATTTGATTCAGCCTGAGGAAAGGAGAAAAACAGATTGGTCAATAAAAGATGGTCCAATTATGAATATGAAGTTAAGAACATTCAAAGCATTTACAGGGATACATATAAACCTCATTAAAGTACCTACATGGATATTTATAGACATCATCCATAAATTGCGACTGTTCCTATTATATGAGCAAATTTCAACTAAAGCGGAAACCATTGAAGTGAGATTTCTATACATAGTCTTGAAACTAGTTAAGGTAGACTTCCTCCATGTAAGCCAAGAGCTAAATATTCATTAAATTCTTCATTGGCATTCAGTTCTTCCAGAAACTGCCCCACTTTATAAAAGATTTCCATACCATTTAGATGCTCTATTGTGCCAAAAGATATACATAGTTTTATTTATCATATTACATATCATTGTGTAATGCCCCAATGGAAGGCTCAAACCACATGGCCTATACTCCAAAAGGACTAGTCAATAATACAATTGGAGCCCCACTGGAATCTTATAAAGAGTAAGAACTTCTCCTTCCCAAACAATGTGGGATCTCATACACCACCTACCATTATCCTTATCTTATGGGGTATCACACATTGAAACGAAAAATTCTATTCTGATATTCAAAAGTACCAGCCGCGATAGGATTCAATTTAACCAGCTGCAGTAGGATTCAATACCATTTCAAATGTTAAACATGATTCGAGAATATGATGTTCTAAGTTCAGCTCAATTCCCAATTACTTTCAAAATCATTCCCCACATTCTAGTCAACTGATCAACTGAAGAAGCAACAACTTTCTTTTCAATCCAGTTTGGCGGGCACACAAGTACAACTATGCTCTGGACTCCTATTTAATATCTCATTCCAAGATCCTTTTAGCTAGACACAGCTCAACTTAACAATAGTCTCCATCATACAAGGTTCATCTCAAACCCTGTGTATAGCAATTCCACTTCATACAGGACTAACCTTTCTTTTAAACTCTACCCTAAGTCCTTAATCACTTCCCGTACAATGGTCTTTCCCCACACCTTCAAAAAAATTGAACCTATATAATAGTAATCATCTATGCTAGCATTTTTTAAATTTTATTTCTTCTTATGGCCAAGAGATACTAGCAGTGTGATTAATAGACTCCCAGTTTGAAACTCACATTCCATACTGCACGAAATTTTAAAGCGCCAAAATAAACATAGGAGAAAAGGCATTGCTTCTAAGCTCCATAAGATAATTAAAAGAAACATTTATTCAAACACCTTTACAATATTGATCACTATCCCAACCCTTCCAATTATAAAAAGACTAATAAATTGATCCACACACCGCCACTCACACAAAAAAAAAAAAAAAAAACATGTCTAAACCAGTCGTGATTCTTACTCAGCTACGAAATCAATCCTCCAAAAGAAAAACCTACCGACCATGCATACAAAATCCCTCATTTCCCACGCAAATACATATCATGTTTAACACAATATACGAATCTAAACCAAAAATTAATCGATAATCCTGATTTGGAAAGAAAAAGAAATCCCAAAGTAACATGTAGCAAAACCCGGAATGGTCCGCTCAGCTGCCGAGGAAGCAGAGGGTACATATGAGACACGAAAAAAACCAAATAAGAACACGAGAATATCTCGTAACACATTTCGCAGAATGATAGTATCATAAAGTCAGTGATTTCTCTATTCCATTCCTATGCCAGAGCGTGCAATTTTCCTCTCATACGATTTGTCGGGAATACAAAAGAACAAGGACATAAAATAGCATCGATAAAGAGAAACTAAAAAAAGATTCTGGGAGAGAATTCGACTAGCCTGAGACGAAGATAGGTTTCAGGTGAGTCGAAGAAACCCTAGAGAGAAAGGAAATCCGAGAAAAGATTTTGAGTTCTTCGAGGAGAAAGAAACGAAAACACGATCGGAGCCTCGCTCGTAGGCGAAGATCGCAATAGAGGTTGAGAGAGAGTGAGAGAGAGAGAGAGATCTCTGAGAGAGTTGAAAGTGACAGAAGCTTCGGATCGAAGAAAAAAAGAGGGGGAAGGGGGAGAGGGGGACTCTGGGAGGAACAGAGCTGGAGGAGGAAGAGTTCGAGGATTTTAATTTGTATCACCCTCTGCCCGTGACAGTAACGTCGGACTCTCACAAAATTAAATTAGATCAAACCTACTTTTTTTTTTTTAATTAAAGGAATATGAAATAAAGAAAAGATTCAAAAAAAATTTATCGAAATAATTCTATTAGAAGGATTTTATATTTACGAGATATAATTCAATTATATAAAATTTAAAAATTAAATTAAAAAATCATTATTTTTATGAAGTAATATCATTAGGTTGTGCTTGGCGGGCTTAAATTTTCATCTCAAAATCAAAATTCTCATCTCATCATTACAATTTTCTCAAATCTTCATACAAAATATAATAAATAATTCAATTTTTTCTTACATTTTTCAAATCTCAAAATAATAATTATTATATTTTTATCTTAAAACTCAAAATTTTCATCTGAAAATTCTTAGTGGCCAAGCACAACTTAAGAGAAATTCTTAAATTGCATAAGTCTCGTACACTCTCTTTAAAAAAATAAATAAATCTTAAATCCACGTAAAATAACTTTTTTTAAAATAATAGACCCAATTTTTTTTAAAAAAATACTCGAAACTTGCATACAATTTTGTTTGTATTTAGAGATGAAATGAAATACATTGATATTAAAGTTGAAAACTTGAAAGTTAAATAAAATATTATTAGAATATATTGTTTTAATATTATTTTTATATTGAGGTTTAAAAAATTTGAATTATTTATTATATTTTATATGAGAATTTGAAAAAATTATAATAATTAAATAAAATAAGATGAGATAAAAAATTTTGTAAAACTGAACTAGGCAAGACTATATACTTGTCCCAGAACTTTCACTACCACAATATTTGTTTGCTTTAGTAGGGAATATTTTATTTCACTGCCTATGTACTTTGATGAAACCTTTAATCCCATGGAAAAGACAGTCATAATTCAAATGATATTGTCAAACGCTACCATCAATGGTTGGCCTGATCCTCTCTAGCTTAATTGCTTGTTCCACTAAGAATTCTATATGGATTACCCTTATGTATGTAGACTCCACAAAGCCATGTATGGCTCAAAACAAGAACCAATTTCTACTTTGTTTGGTTCTCTAGTAGCCGTGACAATTCCTCCATTTTTTTTTTATCTAAACCACAAACCAATAGCCCTCGTTTGGTCTACACATGCCTTTGATATGGCAAAGTGCAAGCACATCACCATTCCCATGGTAGTTGGACAACACCTATCCTCTCTCATATGCCTTTTATTTACTCAAGCACAACATTTTATCCTCACTCATTTTCTTTCAATTTTTCTCAAATAAAAAAAGGTTTCTTTATTTGGGAGCTAAATGATTTAATTGCTTAACTAAGCTAAACATAGGCATGTGTGGATATCATAAGTTTTATTTGGATGGAGAAGTGTTTGAAGATGATGCTTTATTGAATTTTTTATGAAAGTTTTGAGTCCTATTGAAACTTAATTTTGCATATCTAAAAGCTTTGCGAGAAATTTATTTAGAGAAAGCTTTTGAATATTTTATTAAAGAAAAAATTCGATATATCATACAACTATCATACTTTCATTCTATTATATTAAAATGTGGTACATTTATCATCATTGAATGATCTTTTATTAGATTATTTTTTATCATCTAATGGTAATAAATATGTCACATCTTATATAATAATATAAAAATAAAATAATAGTGAAATGTTTGGTATTATTTTTTATTAAAATATTTTAATTTTTTTTTTTAAATAATACTAGGTATTCAAAAGGGCCACCACACAGTGTCCCTGAATGGCCTCGGTATGGAAGAGATATCTATACAGCCCAAGGTGGACGGTTCATTGTTGGGCACCTGTGTGTGGCTTAAGATTGGACAACCCTGACCCAGGGAATGACTCTCCATTGGAGCGCCTGAAAGGCAACCGCGAATAACAATTTAAGAGTCCTCATGGCACTAGTAGTGGACTCAACAAAACTAAAATATAACTAAAGAATAGTTAAAATGTGGAAAAAAATCCTACAATGGACTCAACAAAACTACAGTAAATTTGGCCTTCAACCAAATGGCTAGCCAAATTTGTTGAGCCAACTTCACTAGTTAAACATTATTTTTAGAGTAAAATAATGCTGGATTCTTCTTTTACTTTAATTATTCTGGTTTTATTTGTTTTTTTTATGCGATTTCTGCAACTTAGATTCTCAAGCTTTGATTGATTTTTTTCCTACATTTTTTTTGCGATTTCTGCAGCTTGGATTCTTAAGCTTCTTTCACATTTTTTATGCGATCATTACTGCATTTAAACCATCAAGAGGGCATAAAGTACATCAAATTAATAAATAAACACATAAAAGAAGTTATAACATTTGCAATTTATTAAACATTTACTGTTGTCCAAAAAATTAATATTTTAATAGAATGATGAAAAATTTGTTGAGCCTATTATTTGATGTTGTAAAAAATGACTAGTTAAAATTTGTAAAAGTGAATTGTTTAGCTAAATTTTAACTAAAGATTGTTGAGTCCACTACTAGTGCTCTGAGCATTGTAAAGGTTTAGCTATTTTTAAATTTAAAATTTAAATAAAATTCGAGATTTTAGTTAAAGTCAAAGTTATTAAAGAAACTAGAATATATCGTAGTATTGATTTCAAAGTTAAAATAATAATATAATATTATAAATTTTAATAATAATATTTTTTTAATAACTATTTTTTATATTTTGTAAATACCTTTGTTATATTAATCACGCATTTAATTTTTATTTAAAATTATTATTACTAAACCATTTCTTTCCTCAACTTAATTATTTAATATAATATTTTTAGAATAAAATATTATTTTGAAAATGAATAGTAGCTAGCGAAATTTAGAGAAAGAAATATCTTTACTATTGCTCAAAAGTAGAGTATTTAAATTTTGACTAGCTCAATGCAGATTACTTTTACTCAAATTAGCTAAAATTTGATTAGTCATTGATATTTGACTAGGCCAGTACTAGTACTCTAATAATGAATATAATAAACTATTATTTAAATTTTGAACAATATTTTACTTTTTTTTAAAGATTTTAATTTAATTATTTGTAGTAGAGTAATACTAAATATAAATTTAGTGTGTGCGTCGATGTATTTTAAAAAAAATTTATTATTAAAAAATTAATTAATTTTTTTTACGTATAATCACTTATTTTAAATGAATGCACTAGGCTTATATATTTATGACTGATATATAAATTTTTATATCAAATTAATTGTAATAAAAATTCATTTCAACAGTTCCGATTGTGGTCTGTAATATTGTTTACATAAATTATTAATTTATTTTCTGTGATTGAAACATTAAAAAAATATTTTGTATCAATATGTGTATTAGATTGATCAATAAGTTATTCTTTTTTTTAAAAAATTAATAATTTATTCTATTTGTTTTAGATCGTTTTGATCAATATATCGGATTTACTAAGCTTTATACACAGTGCACACATACATTTCTGCTTCTGTTCAACTTTGTCGTGTTGGAAAATCAAAAGAAGATGGAAATCCGGAGGTGGATGGTACTGGTGCTCTGTTCGTTGTCTCTGGGTCTGTGCAACGCAATCGAATCGCCGCAGTACACGGTGGTTCACACGGAATCGGACTTCGAGATCAGACTCTACAGAGACTCCACTTGGATGTCTGCTCCCGTTAAAGACATCTCCTTCCGGAAGGCCACCAAACTGGGTTTCCATAGGTGATTACTTTAATTCCCTTTCTTTGGTTGCTGATGGAGATTAAGGAATATAGAACTATTGGGAGGAAATTCCGTCTGTTTCTATAGTTCTCCTTGTCGTTCTGTAGGATAAGGGAAAGCAGTTGACTTGAGTTTTTGGTTTCTCAATTGAATCTTAATTCTCGTCTAGATAAGGTTTGAATTTTCAGGGACCCAATCAATGATAAGTCATGTAATTCAAGAATTACGTTCCTTTTCTCTGACTCGGTTTTCTCGGAAACCAAAGAAGTAGTTGTAAATTATTTACTAGCAAAAGAAAAACTGTTAAAGCTTGCCTCTCACAGCATTAATATCAGTTTCATCTTTTATGTATCATTTTATATGTTTCTCTTGCCAATATCATTTTGTATATTTGATTGCGCCATATGTGTCTATATTTAGGGAATCTCAGTCTTTTAGCCTGCGATGTTTTATAATTGTTGGTACTCCCAGATGATGAGCTCTTGGCTCTTGAAACTCGACAAGGGATGGTAACAAATTCAAAAATTATTATTTTTTAACCACATCCAAAATTGTGGAAGGTTGTAGCTACTGAGAACCATGTTAGCCGTAGAGTTGCAGCTTTCTCGATTAAGTTATTTAGGTTAGTTTGTCATTTTATCACTGTGTTCAAACTTAACTAAATTCAAATTGCTAGTCCAACCTTTTGTTTTTTGGCCAGAACCAAGTCAACCCTAAAAACAACCAAGTTTATGGTGCAGAAACTTGGGGAAAGAACAAGCATTTTGTATTTACTTGTTTGGTTTAGAAATCTGAAACAAAAGGTAAGCTAATTGGAGATGGTTTTAAATGTTGTCCTAAGGACACACAAAATGACGGTGACGACATCCTACTTTTTTTTTTTTTTTGATAGGTAAAAGAAGTTTTATTGATCCTCTTAAATAGGCAAAACCCGAGTACACAGGGAGTATACAAGAAAAGCCTAGTTACAAAAACTACGTGCTACGGAGAGTAGCATACAAAACATTAAGATCCGTTCCATTCCATGCAATAGAATGGGCCCAAAGCAACAGAGTATGAAAGAAAAAATCCCTAAAACTGTCCGGGGAGCGTTCCTTATCCTCAAAACAGTGGCCATTTCTTTCGTTCCATGTGCACCACATTAGGCATAAAGGTATCATCTTCCAAACAGCAGCAATCTGGCGATTGCCCCTAATCCTTTGCCAACAAGACAATAGGTCTATCACCCTTCTTGGGCATGACCCATGCAATGTCAGGCCTCGAGAAGATTGCATCCCATAAAGCCTTAACTACTTCACAATGAAGTAAAAGGTGATCGAATGATTCGCTGTTACGTTTGCACATGTAGTACCAATCCATTATGTAAAATCCACGCTTTCTTAGTTTGTCAATTGTTAAGATTTTACCATGGGAGGCCATCCAACCAAAAAAAGCAACTTTGAGGGGAACATTACTCCTCCAAATGCTCTTCCAAGGGAAAGGATTGAAGGAGTGAGTCGACAAGGCTTTATGGTAAGAACAAACTGAGAATTTCTTGTTCCCTGTGCCAGTCCAAAGTAGTTTATCCTCCCTTCCTGCCCTTAACTTCATCGAATATAGCACTCTATAGAACTCAGTGATGTCCCCCATCTCCCAATCTTATACAGGGTCAGAATTATTGCACATATTATTAGCCACTGAAGAACCTTGATCCAATGCGATCCTATAAAGAGAGGGAAAAGCGTTTTTCAAGATCGCATCTCCACACCAATAGTCATGCCAAAATTTTATCCGCGTGCCTCTTCCCACCTCGAACCTGCAGTTGCCGAGAAAATCATCCCAGCCCTTCCGGATATGTTTCCAAACTCCCATACCATATGCCCCTCTAACTTCATTTGAGCACCAACCTCCCCATACATTCTCATATTTGATTTCTAAAATATGTTTCCAAAGGGCGTCTCCTTCGAGATGAAAGCGCCATAACCATTTCCCAAGGAGTGCCTTGTTGAAGGTTCTCAAATTCCATAGACCCAAGCCGCCACAAGATAAAAGGGTGCATACTTTCTCCCATTTGATCAAATGAAATTTCTTTGTATTCTCTAGCCCTCCCCATAGGAAGTCACGAAAGATCTTTTCCATTCTATTCGAAACCCCTGCAGGCACTGGAAAGAGTGAGAGGAAATACGTTGGGAGATTGGATAACGTACTCTTAATAAGTGTGATTCTCCCGCCCTTAGACAAGTAGATTCTCTTCCATCCCGCTAGTTTGCCTTCAATTTTCTCCACAATCCCTTCCCACATTACCTTAGAATTATGGGAGGCCCCCAAAGGGAGTCCAAGATACTTCATTGGCAAGGATGCGACCTTGCATTCCAAGATGGCAACCACCTCCCCTAAATTGTTGACCGAGCCAACGGGAACTACTTCTGACTTGGATAGGTTCACCTTGAGGCCAGATACTGCTTCAAAACAAAGAAGGAGTGCTCTGAGGGAGCGGATCTGATGCAGATCCGGATCACAAAAAAGCAACTTATCATCAGCGAAAAGGAGATGAGAAACCATCATGCTTCCATGTGTAGATCCACCCACCAAATAACCCGAGATGAAGCCTGTGACCACAGCCTTGTCCAACATTCTGCTCAGTACGTCCATGACAAGGATGAATAGGAGTGGGGATAAAGGGTCCCATTGTCGCAAACCCCGAGAGCTGTTAGAGAAACCTTCGGGGGTGCCGTTGATCAAAATAGAGAATTTGGCAGTTGTAATACAGTGCTTGATCCATAGACACCATCTTGTCGCAAAGCCATACCTACTAAGAATATTCAACAAAATATCTCAGTTCACATGGTCAAAAGCCTTTTCCATATCCAGTTTACACAAGATACCTGGAGTGCTGGTTCTGACTCTGCTCTCTAGACATTCATTGGCAATGAGGACCGAGTCTAATATTTGCCTTCCTTTTACGAAGGCGTTTTGTGACTTCAAGATAATCTTCCCCATGACTTCGCTCAAACGCTTCGCTAGGATTTTAGAGATAATCTTGTAAACCCCACTTATCAAACTTATAGGTCGAAAATCATTCACTTCTACCGACCTTGCTCTCTTGGGAATGAGCGCAATGAAAGAAACATTAAAGCTCTTCTCAAATTTCATAAAAGAGTGAAATTCCAAGAAAACCTTCATGATTTCCTCTTTAACGATTTCCCAACAAGCGTGAAAGAAAGCCATTTGGTCTTGGAGCTTTATCTTTGTTCATACCTTTTATCACACCAAGCACCTCAAGTTTTTCGAAGGGCCTCTCCAACCACGCCGCGGTTGTGTGGTCGATGGAATCAAAAGTTAGGCCGTCCGTCTTGGGTCTCCAAAGGTACTGCTCTGTCAAAAGCTTCTCATAGGAGTGGACAACATGATTCTTGATTTCATCTCTACCCGAAATAACCCTACCCTCCTTATGGATGACCTCTATAGCGTTGTTCCTTCTATGAGAGTTAGCAACCCTATGGAAAAACTTTGAGCTCCTATCCCCTTCCTTTAACCAAAGAGCCTGTGATTTTTGTCTCCATGAGATTTCCTCCATGAGAGTGATTTTTTCCAGCTCAGCGAGTACAAGAAGTCTTCTAGTCCTATCCTCAAAAGATAATGTCATATTTGCTTCTCTCTCATCTAGCTGCTGTAACTCTGTAAAGAGTTTGTCCCGCTGGTCGTTGATGTGCCCAGAGACTTCCAAATTCCATTTTCTGAGGTCATTCTTCAAGCTTTAAGCTTCCCTGCTAAGACAAAGCTGGGAGAGCCTGTGAGTTGATAAGAGGCCCACCACGAATGGATTTTTTCAACAAACCCGTCTACCTTTAACCACATGTTCTCGAACTTAAAGTATCTGCGTCCCTCCTGAAGACCTCCACAATCTAGTAAAATGGGGAAGTGATCCGAACAAAGCCGAGGAAGCTGTTTCTGGCACAAATTGGGGAAGTGAGTCTCCCAGGAAAGAGAGACAACAAACCTATCCAGTCTCGACCAGGCCCTTTCGTTTGACCAAGTGAAGTCTCCCCCTGCCAAAGGGAGATCCACCAAGTCTAAGTTCAAAGAGAAGGGCTGAAAATCAGCCATAGCTGAGCCCATATTAGAAACCCCCGACCGCTCACTCGAAACCGGTGATGTTGAAATGCCCCCGATACACACGGAATATCCCACCAACTATATAGGCCAGCTAACTCATCCCAGAGTAGTTTTCTGCTACTATCATCATTTGGCCCGTAAACTCCTGCAAAACCCCAAACAAAGTCGTCATCTACATTTGAGAAAGAGCATGCTAGCGAAAATTCCCCGACATAGTCCTCCACGAAGTTGACTACTCGTTTATCTCACATTAATAGGATACCCCCTGAAGCACCCTTAGAAACAAGGGTGGTCCATCCTGCATAAGGACAGTTCCACAAGCTTTTGATTATGTGCCTGTCGATGAATTTTAATTTTGTCTCCTGTAAACAGATGATATCCACTTTCCAATCCCATAATAAATTATTCACTTTAAGGCGCTTGTTCGGGTCATTCAAGCCACGAACGTTCTAAGAAAGAATCTTGGGCTTCATGGATCGCCAAGATTCACCCTATCCTTATGTCATCCCCTGCATGCGCTACCCTCCCGTGCATCATAGTTTATGGAGCAAGCAAGTCTCTTGAGCTCCCTATCCTTCTTCAACGCTGATCTTGCAAGTAAAGGTTGGCCTGATTTTATTGCGATGAGAAGAGCTTGCAGCTGATCCTCATAGCCTTCGCAAGACATCCCTAAACAGTGACTCATATCCTTAACCTTTTGAAAAATCCAACCTACATGCGGATCAGCCATAGGTGCTGTTGGTGGCTAAGAGCATAGAGGACTTGGCGTATCCCCGGGTACATACAGATTAGTTGCAAGTGAGTCTGACCCAAATTCCTTGTATACCAATTGAAGGTCTAATCTGTACGGTGGCCTTTCATCCGAAGTACTCCCATCTGCAGAGGATTTGTCAACCTCTTCCAACTCAGTTTCCAGGATCCTAGATAGTGTCTCAGAGAAGCCCAAAGAGTGTTGAGAAGTAACGGGAACATCTCCCACATTTGGTCCCAACGGAAAAGAAAAACCCACGCCACCAGCACTGCTATCGGCAAGGGTGGAAAGCAGAATAGAAGCCGAGTGGTCGCCGGTGACCATCGGCCCTTTCTGTGGCAGTGGGGAAGAGTCAGTGGCCTGGGACCCACTGAAGGAGTCCAGATGCGTGGCTTTTACGGGGGAGAAGGACTCGGAAAGCTCAACAGAGGCAACCACCGTGTCCGTTAGTGGTTTCTGCGCACATCAATGGTGACTATGGGCATTTTAATTCTCACGGTGCGTCTATCCATGACCAGGACTGGAGCTGTAAAGAGCAACCTCTTCCCTAGTCATAACAACGATATACAACCTACTTCAGCCGAATTGATACCTTTCTTGTGCAGATTTTGTTTCACATCAGAATGAAAATAGAATATATCAATAGGGAACATGTGGTTTGTTTCTAACATAGTATCAAAAATGTCCTGCAGGTATTATGAGAGTGCAAGAACTTCACTGTTTACAGTTTTAGTGTTGATGGTGATTTTGGGTCCCCATTTCATTATTATGTTCTAAAATCCTTTGTGTATTGTTTATTCTAGTTTTGGATATTTTCATTTTACTAGATATTTACTAGTTGTTCATCTTACAGGCTGTTCCAGTACATCCAAGGTGCCAATCTGAATTTTTCCCGGATTGCAATGACAGCTCCAGTTTTGACAAGCATAGTCCGAGAAGCTGGCCCCCTACATTCATCAGCCTATATAGTACGATTTTACTTGCCCGTAAAGTTCCAAGCTAGCCCTCCACTCCCACTCCCAGAGCTGAACCTGAAACCATATTCATGGGATAGTCGTTGTATTGCTGTTAGGAAGTTCTCTGGATTTGCTAGGGATAATAACATTGTTGAAGAGGCAGAGAAACTTGGCATTAGCTTGAACAGATCTCCATGGGCAAATTCAACTTCTTCTGAGAGAAGTAATGCCTACTCGATTGCACAGTACAATTCCCCATTCCGCATAATCGGGCGTGTAAATGAGGTTTGGGTGGATATTGATGCATCTGGATTAGATGGCTGTAAATCCAGTGGATTAGCTACATACTGAACTGTGTCATAGGTAGGCATGGCTGCTCAAGTTTCCCCCGTATGTGCTTGGAGCTAATGACACATTAATTAAGTTACTGTGTTTTGAACTATCTGTTTGTATGTATCAATAAACGTTTGTGCAGTAGACACGGCTCCTTTTTTGGTGTATATATATTTTGGTTTGCCACTTGTTAATATGCCCTCTAGGCTTCTATTGAGCCTTCTTAAACATTTCTTGTAATTATTATTTGTCATATAATAGGATCTTTGAGTTTAATTCATTAATATTTGTTTAAAACAAAAGAACCCTAAACTACTATGATTAGAAAAAGTATTGGCATATGTGAAGAAAATTGGTGGCGAGAAATGATAGTTGCTGTCGTGAGCACGCAAGTGCTGTGCAATCACTTTGAAAAAAATTAATAAATATGGAACTCACATAGAAAGAAATTAATTTTTTGATAGTAGAACTAACTCTTTCAATTGGTGGCACGTAGCAGTTTTCTTCATCTCTATCTTGAAAGCCTGCCCTACAGATTGGAGTTCCTATCTCTACTGCATTTTAATTGGGAAGACCATAAAAATAAATAAATATATAAATAAAAAACATTTGGATTCCCACAACAACTGGTGGATTCCAAGTTGTTCATTTGTGAGGCTTTCGATGACATTCATCAAAGTGATGGTGAAATTCTACGTTCTAGGAAAGTTTGAGCATTCTGCTTAATTTTGTAGGCTATATTTATGTTCCTCTAGAGACAAGAAAAAAAGATGATATCTATATTCATATTCCCACTTTGGTTCCATTTTGTTGGCTGATATTTTTTTTCTTTTTTCCCTTCTACTTTTCATGTGGGTTTAGTCATAACTCCAATCACAATTCATAATTGATAGCCACTGAATAGAGAAAAACAGAGATTTCTTTGAAGAACAATTCATAATTGATGCAACTGTTGCGATAAACCACAATGCTATGGAACCTAAAGGTTCATGCGCCGCTCTTCGTACAGATAACAGTTTTCTGGACGAGATTTATGTCCATGTAATAAGTTCTAGCTGCTATCAGAGATTAATATATCTGCTTGTTAAATCAGTTATTTATGAAGGGAGATTCTTCTTTCAGCTCGGTTGAAGAAGTTATTTTGAAAACAAAGAACAAGTTCTCTTGAGCTTAGATTGAATTTTTCTAAGCAAGTAAAGAAATCTTCACAATTAGCTAAATGCTTGGGACTTCATCTCATAAGACTGAAGAATTGGTTTGTATCTCTTTCATGCCCTTGAGGCCAAATTAGGAAGAAAAACTACGCTATTTTCTTTCTAAACAATAAAGAACTTCTTTTAGTTCTTATTTTTTGGTTGTTTTCCTCAATTAGAAGGCATGTTGGACGAATCATTAGAAATCTCAAGTCAAGACTAACCTCAATGAGCAGGTGAGATGTTGCACAAATCATTAGAAGCTTCAAAACTATATAAGAAAGTACTTCTTTTATAAAACTAAATATATGGTGGAATTATCATCCCCTCATAGACTGCATATATGATGTCACCTAGACCTCATTGTCGGCTAGGACCTTTGTTTTAAAGGTGAACTTTTTCTTTGTAGCTGTGATCAGCAGTTTTGGCACTTATTCGACTTTGCTCATGTGCAATGCCCATATTACAAAAGCACATCAATGAGGTGACAAAAGTGAAGAAAAGCATATTGTCTAGAAAAGAAATACTGGATAAGTTCTTGGTCAGTACATGCACTGAGCTTGGCTGATGTTTACAGAGGTTCCAAGAACAGGCTTGCTCTAGGATGAAGGCCAGAGTCTTTGAGAGTCATGCCCATCTGATCCACACCATAAACTTTTCTAGGGAAGCTTGATATCAATCTGTAGTTTCCAATACCAGCAAGGCCTAAGGAATCTATGTATCTGTATATTGATTGGACCTTGTCTGTGCTTGCAAAGCTCTGCTCTCTTCTTTCTCCACTCGGAAACCTAATCAAAATCTGAATATGACAGTCATGATTAGACCTAATTAACGCTCTATTCAGATGAATAAATATTTTTCCAGAACAAGTATATACCTGGGTAGCTTGAGGAGGATCATCGTTTCCCCTCTTTGCAACTTCTTTATGGTGGGTTTCTTTTGTAATGGCAACCTCCTTGACTTTACCGTTCTGTTTTTTACTGTTCCTGAGGTTGTCATAACTTGCTCTAGTAGGAGCTTCTGCTGGTTTCTGAACTCTTTCTCCTGGATGTAAGTTCTTGAGTTTTTCCTTTTCCTAAGATGGGCAAGAAGGTTGGTTCACTGTCAGTTTGCTGCCTTAGAATTGTGACTATGAGTTGGACCTAATTGCATATTAAATAGATACACACCCGGTCTATCTGTAGAGATGCCAAATACGCTGCGTCTTGTTCTTCTCTGAGGCGACGATCTGCTATCATCTTTTCTTCCAGCTTGGCCCTTCCACTGCCAAAAGCCAAACCTTGCTCCTCCACAGTCCTCTGCAGAATCCCCACCAGTTCAGCTGGTGAAATTGGCCCTTCCATCTAAACTTGGACAGAACAGTTAGGAAGCTCAAGCATCATGCCGATCATTGGAAATATTGTAATTAGAAGCGGCAGACAGGAACATAAAAATGTAAAATGTGTGTGCTACGGAGCCATGGCACACATTCTATATTTGCACTAAGCTGAGAGAAAAGAGTTCATCCCCACTATATGCTACTACTAGAGCACACAACCAAAAAGTGATCTATCATTGATGACTGCAACTTTTCAGTTTTTATCTATTGCTATAACCACTACCAATTACCACTAATTAAGGGTTCCAGCTATTCTATTTTTATATATATTTCCATTACTACTGCTTCTTCTGGAAGGTAAAATGAGCACGCAGAAACAAAAGTCTCAGATTCTGTACAGAAATGAAAGAGGAATGTAACCCAGAATTCCAACTAACCTGTTGCAGCACTGCTATGCTATCACCAGTGGCAGGAGCTATTACAGCACAGAATGGGAAGCTGGTAGGCATCAACATTGTAGCCATTTGCAGGCCCTCTCCTCTGTTTGCCAGTGCTCCCCAGCAAATAAAATTAGCATCAAGAAACTGTACCGCCAATTCTGAAGACAAAGTTTCTCTACAGAAAGGGAGCGTGAAAGGATGTTCTGGTGAGTGGAGATACATAAACATGAACTTGTGATCATCTTCTGCTAACTTCAGAGCTGCCATGAACCGACAAGCGTAGAAAAAGGGATGGTAGGATCCATATTGCTGCTCGAAACTGGCTAGGAATTCCCACTCTTCTGCACCGACGACGGGCTCCTCTGGATGTTGTGCTGGATGGTTCAATGGTAGATGTTGATTTCTTCTACCTACCATTGCTCTTGAAAAGCCCCCTATAATGTTCCTGGGAAGGCTTACCATCCGGCGTACAATCTCATTGCAAAAAGCCTCTGCTGCTCTCATGTTTTCCCTCGCAGTGGATGACATTGTTCCCTACACACTCCCGCAAAGACAGCCAAAAACTGAAAAACAAAATAAGTTATGGAGTGAATGCCTATTCTCGCTATTTGCTTTCTAGAGCGGTCTGAGATGATGCTATGACACAGTACAGCCTCTTCAAGTAATATAGGGTTATCGAGAAAGATTCGACATGGCCATCAACTTCATAACATTCTTTTTTTTTTTTTTTTACTTTTAGCTGTTAAAGAGGGACAGGAGCATTAAAAAAGAACGAGAAGATGCCTCTTCTTTTTGGCTTCTACAGAGCTCAAAGAGGATGCTTTGCTTATGATGCAATCCATCCCTTAATTCTGGAAGCGACTGATGTAGTGGTTGGCCATCAATGCATATGTGTTTAGATTATCTAGAATATGACAAAGCCAAAGATTTCTGTGCTTCTTAAAAATATTGTTCAAAGACATTTTGATTTGCTAACGCTCAATGCTGGGAGTAGATTTCATGAATATAAGACCAGACTCGAGCGAAGAAAGATGACAATAATATCAGGAACCGCGGCAGAGGATCAAACATGGACAACAGATGAGACTGTTGCCTATAGATTCTCATTCTTTGTTAAACAAGTACACGTCAGAGGCTTTTCCATGTAGAAATAATTAGTTATTCAGCAAATTAAACAAGACTACAGTGCTTTAATTAGAGAGATTTGGTACAAGAAATGGGCATGCATTTTCAATATCGAATCCAAGTTCCAAACAGCTCGATGAAAAACTCTCAAACCGGCACATCTCGGGGTCCGGACTTCAATCTCTTACCCTTTTTTTGATCTATATAGTACAGGTACCTAGCTAGCTAGCAGCAGTACTCATGATCAAACCTGAGATATTCTTTCATAATGCGCTGTGACTTGTGATTGTATGGATGTTGGATCGTGAAATGTAGAATAAGGTAAACCTTGAAAACAAACAAGATTCTGTTCATAAAAAAAATTTTAAAAAAAAGGAAGAAGAAGAAGAAGAATAAGAAGATTCTGTTCTTAATATATACAGTAAGGGGAAGAAAAAGATGGAATCACAGGCTAGGAAGGATGGGACACCCATTATACGTATTGATCTTCATCTTTAGTGACTTATTTCAAAGGTATCAACATTAATCAACTAGCTAGCCCGTAAAAGAAGTTTAACTGAGAGCAAAACTCGGTCTCAGGATGTTTTTTAACATTTATCAACCCTCACTTTTGCTTAAAAAACCCAAAAGTATAAAAAAGAAAACTATACTAATTGCAAGGAAATTAAAATAAACCTGCAAGTCTACCTGTGTGAGCAAAACAACTTAAAAAAACATGGGAATTAGCCAGAAAAGTGTAGATGCCTAGCTAGCTACCTTGTGTTTACAAGTAGTGTGATGGTGTTGATCTTGGTTTTATGCCTGGCTACCACGCATGCATGCATGCATGGCAAGCTAATGGCTTGAGATCATAAGTAAATGAATGGGGAAAATTCCTATTTTCAGATACATAATTATGATAAAACTGCAATCTCAAATTAATGAAAAGAATTAAGCTCAAGCGTCAAGTGTGGACTGAAGTATATATATGTACATAATTTCTCCAAAAACAAAAATGGTGATCTTCTTGACTAGATATATAGATGATTAATGCACATAATTAATGACCTTTTTTTTATTGGACTACATATATAGTCTGATTAATCCTAGCTAGACCTGTATTAATACAATACTCGATTATCAGAATATATAGTTAAAATAAAAATAAAAATATACATAATAATTTTAATTTATGTTTTAAATTTTGTTGATCTATTTAGAGAATTTGAATCAGCTATCACTTTATGGATCATCATGAATATGTTATATGGTTAGTTATATTATAAGTAGATACAGCAAGGAATTAATTAAACTATATATATATATATATATATATATATGCTTTGTAGAAACAATATTATAACTTTATATATATGGTTTTGCACGTAAAGGTGACATTATTTTTATAAGGTTTTTTTTTAATAAATTGTATAAACTAAAGTTAAATTAAATTAATATTTTTTAAGTGGAAGAAATAAGAATAATCAACCTGAATATATGGCAATTAAGACAGTTCTGATCATGATCGATCATGTAGTAGTAGTTTGACAAGAGGAAAAACGTACAGATGCTTCCAAAATTATAAATATTGTAATTAGATATATGTGCGTGGATGAATGATGAGTACTGTACTGATCATGTACGTACGTGTGATATTCATTAAAATACTTATGATCTTAATATTCGTGCCATCGAATACCTATTAATTTATTTATTACTTAGAATATTAATGAAGGCATGGCTAATGGTGCACCTACGTACATGCACAATAAATTAATCAAGATCCGATCCGCTAGCTTTCGCAAATATTCATAAGTCATCATGCATGCATGCCACCTTTTCTCTCTCAATGATTATACGTTTCTATCTCTTTTATATTATATAAGAGTTTAACTACACACAAATTGTTGTGCTAATATATTATATTGAAATTCATTATAATTTAAAAATAAAAAATCAAAGAGTCTCTTATATATATATTCTAATTTTTTATGGAATGATCTTTGTATTTCGTAGTATATATATAAAAATATTATTTCGTAGTATATATAAATATATAAATATTATATAAATTGATATAATTTTATAAAATTTATTAGATTTATTTTATAATATAAAAATTTATAATATAATATATTATATCAAGTTATATTAATTTATAAATTTAATTTTATATAAAATATTTTCCTTAATTTAAATGTACCAGACCATGCACCAGGTACAAAACTCCTTAACAAGTAATAGGGAAAAGCCAAGGTAGCGATAAAGAGAAAAAGCAAAAGCTGAGTAAGGGACAGACAAAAGGTGAGGAGACATAAACATGTCATTTCTCACTAGTTATTCCTAGTGGACTCAATAAAACGGATCTAATCGGATCAAAAGAGAGACCATATCTTCAACCTGAGGAGAAGAGACTCCATAATTTGGATACGGAAAACTCCAACGTTATGATCTTCTTTAGGCTTAAGGTTTCACCGACCTCTATTTTACGAAGAGATTATAAAATACTCACATTAATTTATCTTTCAAATGACTCGTAGTCGTAAGTTTTATGTTAAATGTCGTCTCCCAAATCTTCTTTGTGGGATTCAGACCTCTTTATCGAGACCCAAGATACCTTCATAGGCCGAGAATAACTATTTTCCTGTTCTGACCTGTTGTGTGATTTTTAACATTAACAATGCACTTGTAATTTAGTTGTTTAGCTAACAAAATCTTAAGCATTTCGAAAATAAAAAATATAATTAGTTAATATTAGCATTACTATGAATTGATCAACCTAAGAAATCTAAACGACCTTCCAATATTTTTGTCAAGTTGCAACTTTCCTCCCATCCCACTTAAATAATGGTTAGTCATAGAGGTGTAAAAATAAATCGAAAAACTGAAAAAATCGGCCTGGACTTGTTGATTCGGTCCGGCTTTCGACCGGTTCGGTTTGGAATCGATTCCTTCATTTTAAAAACCAGTCAAATCCGGTCTGGAATTGATTTTGTATTTTCCAACACTGGAACAGACCGGTTCACATATTATATATATTATTAATTTTTAATATTATATCTAATATATTGTATATTATATATAAATTTGTATATATAATTATGTATGAAATACTATATTATAATTTATAACATAACATTTTAATTTTAAACATGAATATTTATTTGATCATATATTTTAAATATAAAAAATATATATATATATTAAATCCATTTTATTGTTTAATAAATTTTTAATAAATTTTGTTTGATAAATATATTAGTAATACTAATATACTTAATATATTAAAATCGAAAAACTGGACCGAACCGATTAAACTGGACTATCGGTTTAGGAGAGTAACCAGTACGTAATCGGTTTTTGAAAATACAAAATTAGTATATACCGATTTAATCTTAAATTTTATCTAAAATCAAACTCCATCAGACCGATTACATCCCTATTTAACCATCACTAAACGAATTGCCGTTTTGGCATGCAGTAAGGATGCAACTCCCACCTTTTGTGTGTGTGGACTGCGGAGGAGGGAAGGTAGTCCTGGTTTATATTCCTTCAATCCGCAACTACAGTACTGGGCCTTTTGGCAGACTGTAGAGGAAGTTTCTTTGCCACTTCTTTGGTTCAGACTGGCACACATGTGAGTATGACCATGTTGGAAGCTTCCCTCAAAGATAAAACTACAAATATACGAACAGACCCAGAACCCAGAATTTAGGAATTTTCTCCAGCATTATTGCCATTAGATGCCTTTGGATTTACCCAAACATTGTCTACAATTTGAATAAAGATAAACACATAGCTGTGGACCTAACAATATTAAATGCTGTATTGATATTTTTTTCATTAGAGTTAAAAAATTCTAAATAATCTTGATCTTGTGGGAAACCAACTAAACAGGAGGATATCAAACTTTTGTGGCAATTTAATGTTGTTGCTCATGTGACTTGGAAGTGTACCAAATGCAAGTTATTCTAGCTAGCTAGCTTAAGAGTCTTAGGTTGTCTTTGATTGTTGAACTAAACTCAACTCATCTCAAATAAATCATTGATGAGACTCACTACTTTTCAATTTTTCATAAAAAAATTTAAACTCATATCAACCTACTTCATATATTTTAACCTAAAAAGTTATACTTATCTCAATGAGACCCACAAAATATTACTATTCACAACTCAACTCAACTTATCTCAACATCTAAACGTAGTTTAAAGGGTATTGAAGAGATGCTTTTTGCAAAGGCAAAAGAGTTTTCAGCTTTTCTTTGATAAAGAAAGTGAAAAAGGGTCACATTATTTTTAAATAAGAAAGATAGAAAGATAGATAGCTTCACATGGAATCCACGTCCATATGTATGAGATCATGATCCATCACCATCTTCAAAGTTTAAAAATGGGCACTTAATATATATGCTTAATTGGTTAAAATAACAAGCATCATCTTAATTGGTTGATCTAGTACTGTCGCATGCTTGTAGTTGTACCTAATTAACGTCATTGCCATGTTGCAGTTGGGCTATAAATGGGCTGTCTCATGATGACTCTCAGTTTTAGAATCTTATGTATTTCAACTTATGTTTCTTCTCTTTTTGTTTTTCCAGTCCAAAAGATGACTAACTTGCTTATCGAATGGAACTGGATTCATATCATGCAGTACTTCCAGCGTTATATATTTTATGCTTCTGTTTGGGCTTTCCTTGGCAACCTAAACAAGCATTGCTAGAGTCGCATCTGTTGTACTTGTGATTAACAAGTAAAACTTAAGATGAAAAAAAATATTTACCATTTCAATTAATACATCTAATAAACTAAAACTGAAAGTATCCGGTGCCTTTAATTGTTGTTCTTCATTCATTTAGGATGATTGATCTGTAATAGAACCCCCCGTGGGGCATGCACATGCATGCTCCTGACCTGCTATATGCTTAGATTACAACCATTAGAAATAGATGCAAAAGGTGAAATTAAACCATTGGCCTGCATAGGTGAGAATTAATCGAGGAGAATTTCTCTGCATATTTGACATGTTTTTCAAAAGTATGGCATGCGTTCTCAACAGTAAATATTGGCATAGATCTAGGTTAGATTCAAATTATATGGATATATATTTATTCTTGCAGAACTACTTTAGAAAGGGCCATGATTCCAGTACTGAGAAACTTATTTAATACTCTCATTGCCAGTTGTTGATGGAGAGAGTGAGAGACTGTGGACCCAAAGCAATATTCCCAACAGTATTCCTTTTATTTGCAGCTAGCAGAGGTGGTTGAGAGTGTAAGTGGGACTTTGTGAAAAGAAGAGAAAATTAAAGAATGGTAGGCAAAGATTAGGAGCATTTGGAAGTGGCAAGCAACACTGCCCAGAACCCAGAATGATGACCAGGTTTTGGGCCCATACCTTTCTATTATACCATCAACTAATACCCAGAAGAAGAATTAAAAGTCTTCCACATGACTTTAAAAAGGATGGGAACAATCTTACCTGCATTTTTAGTTTGCATTAATGACAAAGAAAATCCAAAGAAAGAGGGAAGGGGGTGAGAATCCCAAATTCCCAATAAATACTCTAGAACAGTAATTACAGTGCAAATAAGGAGTCTAATAAAAGAAAAACGTTCCAGTCTCATCTTTTCTCAGACAAGAGGCCTAGAAAAATGTCCCTACCTGGGTTATTTTTCAAGAATTTCATATAGCAAACGTATTGTTATGATCCACCTGCTGTGGCTTGAACACAGTAGAAAAGACACAACTAAAATTGACTGTGCTGGAGGCAGCCACCTAGGTCCAAAGATATCTAAATACTAGTCCTCTAGATCATGAGATAATCAAACCAGAAGTTTCCAGCTAAAGAGGACATGTCTGTCTGAAAATAACATAAAACTGTTGTTAGATAAACTGGTCGGTGGAGATTTGGAGATTCTCTCTCGCATTTCTAGCTACAACTTTCTTCATGCACTCTCCTTAGTTTTGGTAATTTACTTCTTCCATATGATGAATAATTTGGGTAGATTGTAACCTGCAACTTCTAAGGAAGTAGGGACTACAGATGTTGAATTTCTTTAGTGGAGCTGTCAGAAGGGTCCCCATTTGCCTGTTACAAATAAATGCCTTGTTCAGTCACCTCTTGAGTATGTTGGTTTGCCTTCTCAAAGCCCTCACTTTTCAAAAAGTAATGGACGACAGTACTGGTAGTTTGGAAACATGAGGCTCTCATCAAATCTGGTTACAATGTGGTAAATAAGCAATCAAATTGAAAATTCTACCATTTTTCTTTTTATTTTTTTGATATTTTAGATTATCTTTTATATATATATATATATATATTTGTAATACAACCGAATAAACTCGATCACATCGTATTAATGATGCTGACAACAATAACATCCGTCATCCAGTACTAAGTCGACTGGTGGAACTAGGCCCCCACAGCATTATTTTCCTGTGTAAATTTGCTACAGCTACTATAATTATTTGTCACTTGTTTCGAGTAAAACTATGATTAAACTGGTGGGAAAAATTAGGAGAAATCATTTGTGTCAGCCAGGTTTTCAAATGGATGGCTACCTGCCAAGGTAAATGAAGGGATATCATCATTTTGCCAAAAACAAATTCGTTTTGTGTGCTTGCTGAAAGAAAGTAAAAAAGAACATGTTATTTCCAGTTCATTGGAAGAGACAGGTTCAATATTTTTTCATATTAATATTTCTTACAATTTCTTTTATCTCAAACACGTTTTATAATTTAGAGAAACATAGACACAATATATAGACTCTTGCGACTTTTAATACTGAAGTTCACAATTCTTACCAGTAGGATTTAGTACAGTGAATCATTAACGGAACCTATTGGATAAGAACTATTTCTCACTAATAGTCAAAAGAAATTACACCCATTTGGGAAAGAAAGGAATTTATTCATCATCATGGTTTATCTGATATGATGATTAGAATGGCCCACCAATTGTTCAAAGTATGCTCTACTTTTACTCCATACTCCATACTCTATAGCGATCACAGGACCATGATACCATTCATCTTGAGTGCAATTCTACAGAATAAACATAGAAAAAAAGAAGCACCTCAACCCAAGTGCCCCCAACCCCTCCCCCCTAAAAAGGAAGTACTTCAGTGTGACACCAGAAAGGATCCTGTAACAGAACAAATTGGTAAACTAGACGTATCTGGAAACCTGCAATGAAGTTAATATTAACAAAATAGGAAATATTTCTTATTAATAATTTATGTAAAATTAAAAAAATAAAGATAAGAAAAAGGTCAAAATGGTAACCCAGAATGAAGTGTGATTCTGCACTCATTGGCCTAATTAATTCAAGTAATGCTGAGTTCATGCCTCAGTCTTCCTACTCTTCTCTTTTTCTCCTCTCGGGCTTTGTATCCACCAAGGACCAACCCCCCTTCTCTCTCTCCTCTCTCTCCTCTCTCTCTCTCTCTCTGGTTTGGAAAGCTAAAAAACTCTTTTGACCAGAGGTTGTTTTCTCTCTCTTTCTCTCTGTCTCTGGGTTGGGAAAGTTAAAAAAACTCCCATTGACCACAGGTTGTTATGGGTTAGACTTCGAAAAGTACAACCCCACCAAGCTTTTTATTTTTTATTATTATTATTATTTTTTTCAAATATGGTTAAAATATGGTCGTGCTTGAAATTTCTCGGGTGTCAGAACACAACACCAAGACGCCAGTCTCTTTCTCTGAGAGACTCTAAGAGAGAGTGAGAGAGAGAGAGAGAGAGACTGCTTGTTTATAATTTATATCTTGTAAATGGTGAGGAAGTGAGCACAAAGTTGGGTTTTTCTTTGAATGGTTCTTCTGTTTTGTTGCTTTTGTATGGACATGAGGAAGAGAGATTCGATTCTGTGGACAAAACAGAGGAATGAACCATGTTCTACAATTCATCACATAACAGGACAACAACGATGCATACAAGCACAAATTGTTGCACCATTACAAACAACAGCACCTGCACCCGCACATTCCTCAAAACCAGCTTCACCTGTTTCCTGCAATACTCCCTCAATCATTCCCATGCTTCTTGTTGCTTTCCTTCTTGTAGCCTCCTTGCTTAGCCCTGTCCAGTCACTCCCCATTGTATCAGATTCCGGCCACTTGCTGCCGGCCAACCAAACTTTTCACCCGGGTTCAGAGTTGAACAAGCTGAAGAAGATCAGAGCTTATCTGAGGAAGATCAACAAACCTGCTGTGAAGACAATTCAGGCATATACCCTTGTGTTTCTCAGTGTTCTCTCTTCATGGATTATGTATATATATTGTGATCGTGGCTTATTAATCTGGGTTCTTGTTCTTTTGCTGCAGAGCCCTGATGGTGATGTAATAGACTGCGTGCTATCTCATCTCCAGCCTGCTTTTGACCATCCTAAGCTCAAAGGACATAAACCATTGGTAATTTCACCCTTTCTTTCCCTCTTTTATCAAGATTTTTTAAACTTAGACGAGAAAAAAAGGAACATGTTCTGTTATTTTGAAATCGTAAACGTTCATTTTTACATTTTCGACTTTGCAGAAAGATTTCTTATTTTGATTATTATAGATAATTGAGGTAATAAAAGGCTTCAGCTCTACAGGATCCACCTGAAAGGCCAAAGGGCAATGACACTACAGATACAGAGGCAGAGAGCCTGCAGCTATGGACACAATCTGGCGAATCATGCCCAGAGGGAACTGTTCCAATTAGAAGAACCACAGAAAAGGATATTTTGAGAGCAAGTTCTCTTAGGAGATATGGAAGAAAACGAGCAAGACATGTGAGAAGAGACTCTACGGGCAGTGGTCACGAGGTTAGAATCTTGAAGAAAATTAGTTTACACACAAGCATAGAGAAAAGAACACCAAAAGGGTGAATGAAAATGGAAACTGGATTCCGAAAAATCTGTCCTGGGAAGTAGTTTTCATTACCACTTCAGCAAAATTCTTCTAAATTTCATTTTTCGTTGTCATCATTTGAAAGGTAAATCTGTTCTGTCATTTACGATCTCTCTCTGATTCCTAGAATCAAGGCACCAAATTAAGAGCTAATTTTCAGCAGAAGGGCCAATTTTGTTTTCTACATTTTTGTCCCAATCAAAAAGCTCAATATGGAAAATAAGAGTAGGGAGCAGGAATGAAGGCACCCTAATTTCTAAAAATCGACTTTTACAGAGTACTCTGAATTATTATAGGAATGCAACTGAGATCCTATCCAGGCTTTCTGATTCCTCGGTGCTATTACAGGACATTCAGTTCAAAGCAAGATGAATATAAATTTATTGACTCGTGCATTCCATATTGTGCACAAATATCTCTATGTTGCGTGTCTCATGTCTGTATGCTTGCAGTATTAGACTGATAAGTATGTTATTGCAGCACGCAGTTCTATTTGCAAATGGAGATCGCTTTTATGGAGCAAAGGCCAGCATGAACGTGTGGGCGCCCCGAGTGACTGATCAATATGAATTCAGCTTGTCACAAATTTGGGTCATTTCTGGTTCGTTTGGCCATGATCTAAATACCATTGAAGCTGGTTGGCAGGCAAGTCTCTCTCTGTGTATGAATGTATTTACTAAATGCCAAGCGCATGCATACACTATATGCACAGGATATTTGCAAGTCTGCTTATAGACAAACCAAATATACTATTGATGAGAAAACCTGCCACATCAATCAACATAAGAAACTATTAATATTTTGAATTATAACAGTAATGGCACAGTAAGTGTTGTGTTGAAATATTAAACTGATGGGATTGGACCCAATACACGTACCCATCTAGGGTTCAACATGTCCCTAAACTTCCCTACATCTAATAGGATATTGCAATCCTATACTCTTCAGGTTAGCCCTGAGCTATATGGAGACAACAATCCAAGGTTCTTCACTTATTGGACGGTAAGTACTCCAACAACAGAATACTAGTCCTACTTTTTCTTTTAAGAAAAAAGGATATTTGTGCTTATTGAAATTTAAATCAAATCACAGACTGATGCATACCAAGCAACTGGATGTTACAACTTACTGTGCTCAGGCTTCATCCAAACCAACAACAGGGTTGCAATTGGAGCAGCAATCTATCCAAGGTCCTCCTACAAGGGTAGACAATTCGATATTGGCCTAATGGTTTGGAAGGTAAAGTCTTAGTTCACACTAAATTAGTTAATAAAGAATAGAATTAATTCAAAATAATGAAAAATCTATTGCTTATTTTTGGCTCTGTTGTTTCTACTTGGTAAACTTAATGGTTTGTTTTCTTTTGACAAAACCCTTGGGAAGAATATTTTGATTCAACATTTCATAACCGACACATCTTGGTAGTCACTTATGATTAATTAACTGATAAGCAAAGTTCCTTTATTGACACCATTCTGTCTGATTTTTGACACTATTTTTATTATTAGAAACCTAAGATTCTCTTCTTTTTCCTTTAAAAAATGCTTCCTGCTGCATGAACTTTTCTTCTTTCTTCCTTAGTGAGGTCCCATATATATTATGTAGGTTACACTGCCTCCAGCTTTGGGAATGACAAGTCAAAAGCACAGTTTTCATTTTGCATTTTTCTCTAATCTTTTACTCACATTAGTGATTGTGGTTCCTTTCCCTTCCTATGTAATTAGTACTAGATAATAAGACAATTAGATCCACAGGGAAGAGCTCATCATGTTTTCCACTACGAAGTCAAAGACATTAAATGACCTAAGACTAGCAGTGCAAAATGCATATGACCTACAATCTATCAAAATGTTGCTAAAACAAAGTTGTTTGATTTCTTCTAGGATCCCAAGCATGGGCATTGGTGGCTGGAATTTGGATCCGGTCTACTTGTAGGATATTGGCCAGCATTCCTGTTCAGTCACTTGAGAAATCATGCCAGCATGGTACAATTTGGAGGAGAGATTGTAAATTCTCGATCATCAGGTTTTCACACATCTACTCAAATGGGTAGCGGCCATTTTGCAGGAGAAGGATTTGGAAGAGCATCATATTTCAGAAACTTGCAAGTGGTTGACTGGGATAATAACTTGCTTCCTCTATCAAACCTTCATCTCTTGGCTGATCATCCAGGGTGTTATAATATAAGGAAAGGGAGAAATATTGCATGGGGAACGCACTTTTATTATGGGGGTCCTGGAAGGAATGTAAGATGTCCATGAAGAAATTGGCACAGGATAGAGAGAATAGCCTTATATTTTTCTGCAATTCTGGTTTTTTTTTTTTTCGTGTTGGTTTGGGGTTTCAAATTGCGTATTAGGCCTTAATTAACATGGTTTGGGAGTGATAAAAATCCTCACAAAATTTCATTTTTACTGACGGATCACCGATTATTCGTCCCACGTTTGGGATTATGTAAATTTGTGGAAATATAAACTGTACTGTCAATGACATTGAGTTGTGTTCTCTGTTCATTTGATCCTTTTCTTCCAACTCTTTACGTTAGTAAAGGGAAAAGGAAATCAATATTAAAAGCAGAAAATTACAGTATAAGGTATGCAAATCTTGCACACAATCTTTGAAAAAAAGTAAATAAACTAGACACAATTTTTGAAAAAAGTAAATAAATTAAAGACCCACGTGAAAAAACCTTGTACAATCAAAATTGTATTTAACATTACCCTTCTTGAAAATACTAACAATATCATTAAACTACACTGGATCTTTCGATTCTTTCCATTCAGAAGAAAAGCAAACCATACAACTTCACAAATCTGTATTCGGTGTTGCATGTGCAGATGAAACCAATTCTGAACGTATCTGACTGATATATATTTAATCTCTATTCCTTAGCGGTATCCCAACTTGCAACCCAGCTTTCAAAAAAAATAGTAATCAAGAACAGTAATGTATGTATCTGAGTGACCAAACGAAAGCATTAAAAAAGGAACTTAGATACTGAAATACAATCAAACCAGTACTATAATTAACTAATCAAGTGTTTTCCCCGGGACCAAGCTTGTGCTTTCCAGCATTGACTTGGAGATGAGAATTCATTGTATACTAATGGGAAACATAATTTACAATATTATTTGTCCTTTACATCTTCTCAAAAAAATAAAAGAAAAAAAAACCTAGGCCATCCCCCTTTGAGCCAGCTGTTCTAATCTAAGAAGTCAATGACATAACCACTTAAACCAATCTCAGCTTATCCTTAGATCATCATCTTCAGCTGACAAAATTTCTTTCAATAAACAAATGCAGATTTAGCATAAGATCAGTAGCATAATATAATAAAGAAGAATCATGGGGCATTTTCACCATGGTCATTGATGGAAGACCAGTGGTCCTGATCTCTATGCTTGAATTCTAGGAAGTATAAAATGAAGGCAAAAGCGACCCCAACTCCAATTCCCAACCACCACTGCACCGCCATGATGAGAGCCAACACCCAGAAGACGAAGACTTAAAAGAGAAGTAACCTAATTCAGAAGGGTATATTGCAGAAGAGTCCATTATGCTGATGCAGGGAATGTTTGGTAAAGGCCATTCAAGTTGGCAGTCAGCATTAAAGATACCAATACTGACACCTGCCCCCAGACATTGTAGGACAACCAGGAAAAAGCAGAAGGCATAAAAATGAAGGCTGTTTTCTTTTGTGGCGTGGGTGGGGAAGGGGGAGGTAGGTTCCAACTTGAAATACAGACACAGCTCTGCCATTGATTATCCTCACACCATAAATCATATTTTTTTTTTAATTTTTTAATTTTATTATTTTAAAACTAATTAAGTTCTTTTACTCATTATTCATATACCATATATTTAATAAGATAATTTAAAAAATATATATATATAATGTATAATATGTGACGAATAGAATTTTTCAAAATCTTATTAGGTCGAATTGAGTTCTACGGTCCACGCTTATTGGCTTGAAAAGTCTTGGGAAACATTTTCTGGAGACGGTTGTATTATTGTGAAGCCCACACTTGTCGTGATATGTACTGTAATGATTCTTCCTGGACATATTCTTCATCAGTTCATTCTTAAATTTTGCTACCGAATGATTCGTCAGGACGATGCTATTGGTTGAAAAGTGTCTCTCCATAATAATTTATTTTTATTTTATCATCCACAAGTCTTGGAAGGTCCCAAGATCTGTGTGATAGATCTACCAACAGAACTGCAAAAACCTAAACTTGATGCAGCATTTCTCAACTAATGTTGTTAGAATATTCATTAATGCAATACCAAAACATTTCCTATATTATTAAGAGAGTAATGCTACATACAGTCACTTTTGCGTATTCTCTATGCACTTCACTGATATAATTGGCTGGATTAATTTTTTTTAATACATAACCAATCATATCACTGGAGTGCACAAAAGAGTCCGCAAAAGTGATTGCACATATAATTTTTGTTATTAAGAACAAAGATTATGCAGAAACTAACGGAAAGAAGTGTACAAGCTTTTATAGCCTCATTGCTATTTGAGAATAAAATCAAAGTTTCACAGTTATATATAGTCATGAGATAAAAACAAAGGAATTCAGACAAAACAAACGAATAAATATATCGGCCCACGCCCAGAGCTCTGCAGTCGGTATTCTTGCTGTAAGAATGTCATCTTCGTATTTCATTGCTTCATTAGCCTCATAATCAACTTTTCCTGCAGTTCATGATCAGGATGAATGAGCACCACTGAAAAGTGCACATTTTTGAGAAACTTTATGGGCACAGGGCCACCTTGAAGGGGAAACATTGCGGCCAAAAATCAAATGATCTCATTGAACATCTAGGCACCATCCCTTTCAGAAAGCAAAACAATTTCATCACCATTAGTCCCACCAAGTTTTGCAATAGCTTTGTCAATAAATATAACCAGTTCTTCAGCTTTAAAGACCCCAGAACAATTAGTTCTTATACTATCCAAGTCCATCAAATCATCCACCAAATCTTTTTTTGTATCAATATAGCCACTCTTTAGCTTGTGTATCATCCCATATACTCTTTCCAAGCCCGTGCACAGATTAAGAAAACTGGGATCATCTAGTGTTTCCCTTATATCCAAGAAGATACCACGATTTCTAGCCAGACCACCCACAGATTCAATCTCCAATACAATCTTCTGCACAGATCTAAGGTTCATAGCTAAATGCTGAGCTACTGGGGATGAACTATGAATGGAGTTTTCGCAGTTTCTTCGTAAACAGCAGAGTTCAACCACATTCGCCAAGCAGAAGTGTGTTAAGAAAAAATAGATATCATTGAAGTTCATGCCTGTTGAAAAAGAAGTGATCAGTACAAAATACAAGATTGACATAACCCCAATAGTTTTTTCTATGGATTCCTCCAGATCCAACAATGCATGCATAATGGGCACAATACTAGTTCTAAACTAAATGTGTACTCCATCATTAGCATTCTTCTGTATATGCTGTCATTTTTTGTAATAATGATGCAAATGGCTCAATGGCATGCTTGATGCAAGTATATCGTGGTTGAAAATTTAATGGCCTCTTTATCACTGAACCCAGTCTAATTGGTAGATAGGGCTGGGTTGATTACGACCTACTCTGGTTCTTACTTCAGTTTATTTAACTAGCATTTCAACTAGAATGGAGCTCAGTATTACAGGTAGAATGGGCCCAAGTTGCTCTAACCCAGCCCATGTATAGCGTCCTCAGTTACTCGATGCAACCTCATTTTACAACGGTCCTATTCGAGCCGGTCTAGGGACACTCGCAAAGAAGACCACCTTAAGAAACTAATTGGAAAACCAAGAGAAATAAATTACACCAACTAAAATTTATAAAAAAAAAAAAAAAAATCCCTATAACCAGATTCAAGGAGCTTCCTGGACTGCCCTGTTTGTAAAATCAATATGGAGATTCAGATTCAAGCCCTTCAGTTTTTCTCCAGCAGTCAACACCAGATTGACCATGGAATAATATGTAAAGGCTTTTGGGTGGTTTGGCATGATTTGACTACATTTTCTTTCTCATGAGTTTTCCACCAAAGGTATCTTGTTTTAACATGGTAAACTGTATAGAGTATGTCAAAACTCTATTCTCAACAATATTTTGATCATAACTTCCCGATCCTTTTGAAACCAGAAAAATTATAATAACTTAGTTATCATGGTTTCTTATGTACCATAAAAAAAATTATAAAAGAAGCAACAATTGCAGCATCATTAGTTCAAGATCTTCCTGTATGTTACAACTTTAGTTCAAGGAAGTTTTGCTTTTGAGTACAAGTCATGCTTCCCTTCAAAACATTATCTGATGGCGTTGACTAGCATATTGTATGTGTAAAGTTAAACAACTGCAGCCAATGTTAATCCATCTATCTGTACTGAATTAAAAAAATATCCGGTATTCAAATGGCACCTGTGTTGGCCGCAAGATTGCGCTGGCAGAGACCTTCAAAATCATCACATATATCCCGGATGTCTTCTATATACTCCTTAGCCTCATCGTAGTCCCTCAAAAGTAAATTCCACTGAAAGGATGATTAATTTATCAACACAAACTTGAGTCCAATTAGAATAGGCCCTAATGTAGAGTTTATTACATGAATTTAGTACATACTTACCACCCAAGACAGGTTATAGGCATTGAACCAGTTGTGGTTTATTGATATTGTATCTTCCTGGAAACATTATCAATGCACGTTACAAGAGATAATGACATAAATTAATCTTTTCAATGCAATTCCTAGGAAAGAAGAGCCTCACATCAAAGATTGCTCTGAACACAAAACATGGGGAAGAGGAAGAGAAAAATCCAAGAACTTTTATGAGCTCTAAACCAACTGTAAGGCAAATCTCACATGCAAACAATCCTTCAATCTTACACTAAAGGATCCTAGTTAGATCATATATTCCAGTCAAACAATATGGGCAACGCCTTTTAACAATCTAAAAGTACATGACTCCCCACTGACTCAAGAACAACCCCAAACCCATACGATTCTTTATAAGAATAGCCCCATCTCTCTCTCTCTCTCTCATCACATCAACCAGTAAAGAAAAATGTCCCATTTCTAGAATTATAGCCTATAGGAGTGAATGCATTCAGTTTCCATGACCAGAACTAAGGGTAACTTCAGAACTTCATATCATACTTAATGTCTTACCATAATTTCCAAAACAGGATCCAGATACGAGATGAAAAAAATAAAAACATAACTTGCAGAAAATTGTGGCATCCATCAATTAAAAAATGAAGTTTCTTGAGAATCAGCATGAACTAGTGACTTAAATAATACAGCTTATTTAACTCCTAAATATGAAAGGAAGAAAGGTAAGTTGTTCTTTCATTGGGAGTGGGGAAACAAATACCATGAAATGGAAAATAGTTAACGTGGACAACCTTTTAAAACTAATTGCATGTTTGCGAAAGATTGAGATGATAAACTAGAAAAGCACAAAGAATATTATCCAAAATTTTCACAACCAAGAAAAGGAAAAAAAAAAAAAAAAAAAAGAGACTAAGATACCAGATTATGAACTTGATGGTACCATCCACTGGGTACAAAGATGATTTCATTTTGTTCTTGAGTGCACTCCAACCAGGTAGCCTGCACAATGAACATACAACCCATAACCACAAGCAAAAGACTAAGGGCTCATTTGGAAACTTAGAATATCTGTGAATAGTAGTGAAATGGTTTGGGATAAGATGTTTGATTAGGTTTTGGGAAATGAGATACAAAAAGTTGAATAAAAATATTATAAAGTTAAAAAGTTGTTCGAATATAAATTTTTAATATTATTTTTGTTTTGAAAATTTAAAAAAAAGTTGTATTGTTTTTTGTGTTTTGTTTGAAAGTTTGGAAAAGTTGTAATAATTAAGTAATGATTAGATGAAACAGTTAAAGATTTGAAATTGAAAAGTGTTTTGTGTTTGAGTGATATTTGAGAAGGAAATATTTCAGAATATCTAAGAATACCTCGTTACCCAAACAAGCCCTAAGAGAACTTTTTGAGAAAGACAAGCCCTAAGAGAACTTAAAAGTTAATAGAAGAACTATGCTGGCAAGTTACCTCCTTAAAACTAGGAAATTCTTTTTCGCTGACATCATCAAAGATGTTATAAACAGACCCTTTCATGTTCCTGAATAGAAGTTGAAAAGGTATTAAAAGTTAACAAGGCCAAAATACGTGCATTTGTAGAAACTGTTTGTCACAAACAAGTAAATACTGCTTTTGTTATCATACTGTATAACTACACATTATATATATATATATATTTTTTTATAAGTTATAACTACACATAATAAATGGCACATCAACTATCGTATTGAGGTTGACATAACATTAGCAAGAATATTAGATGGACCCAAGGTCAAATGACCTGATTCTTTCCTCTTCCCAAATCATTTTACACAATCCATCGTAAGTGTGATTTGTCAACAGGAGCAGTCCACAGTATACCTCAATACATTCTTCAAAAAAACGATAACAAGAAAACATAAAATTTTGAAAAGGCTTACTCAATATCCCATCATAAACTGCTGGGGAGGACTCATATATGATTCCATGTTTTGACATACAGAAGGTTTTTTTTTTTAATAAAGTGAAATACAGAAGGTTATCAACCTTATGTATCACAAAAGAGAAACAATTGCCACTTTTTGTTCTTTATTTTTCTCTCTAGGAGTAAGCATGCTCAGATCAATTACGGACACTAAATAAAATAGAATGTATGCTTGGAATAGTCACCCATAAAAGGAAATCCAAAGATTCTGTAACATGAATGAAGAAAACTTCAGTAGTTCTATCACTCTGTATTGTGTTTTCGATGCTTTAATTATCAACCAGACTAGATGCAAGGTCCAAAAATCGGACAGTTGCCCAAAGAAAATGTTGTAAAGGCACATTAATGTAAAAGAATAGACGAAGCTAACAATGAGGTTATCGATTGAGGCTGATACCACAAGAAAGTACATAAGCATCTAAGCTTGCTATCACAGTTAATTACCACATTAAAATGGATAACTTCCAACGTCTGTATGATTGAAAATCCAAATAGGGGAGATAATATCTACAGTTGCCTCCTTTCATCTTGAGTATATCTGATTTGATCTACATAAAGCACTATAAATTGTATTCACACCTGTCAAACACACGATTGCACTGAGAAGGAGAGAGAAAAAGCCATTGTTTCCTCCCACACACATTTGCTGACCAACTATATGACCTGAAAACATCAGCATGAAGAGGAGTCCAAGACCCTGCATGAAAAATTAAAAATAACGTAACTGCTCATGGGATATACATTTAACCAATTGAGAGGACACAAAAATCTCTTTGTTGAAAGGAACCTAAAGCTTCCTTCACTCCCCCTTAAAAATAGTAAAATATAAATTACATAATATGGGTGTCTAACAAGGATGAGAAATTTGTTTCATCAGTGCTCGAACCTTTTGCTCCCATGTAAACAAAACGATAGTCAGAGCAACTTATTTCATTATTCGCTTGATAAGTGTCAGGATCCTTATGCATACGATAATTGTCGAGATACAGGTTGAGCCAATCATCACAGAAAAACAATGGAGTTGTGTAGGCTAAATATTCTGGGTACTCCTGAGCATCATATTAAAGAGGATAAAGGTAACAAATCAGACTACTGAGCTAATAATAATGAAATATAATTCCTTAAATGCAAAAAACTAGCACAGTCAAATTGACATTGCCCTGCCAAATCACACTGGTGAAATTAAAAATGACTACTAAGGAACAAAAGCAAGCCTCAAGGGTTTGATTAATATGAATTTAATGCTAGCTTATGACTGGGCCACTTGGCAACCAAGTCATGTAGTGATTAAACACCAATGCAACTAATTTACCGTGTGAATTGAAGTTTTATCAAACAAAATTGTAATGGTCTGATATCTCACTACTTCTTTTAAGATAAGTCACTGATATCTTATTACTTGTAGGAAGAAAATCTTCTACGTGAGTATTAAAGTAAGCAGAAGAATTGACCGAAATAAATTTTTATCACACATTCACAAAATGCCAATCCTTTAAATATAGCACAGAATAGTCCTAACTGAAATTTGTTACATGCCAAAGAAACAAGTTCGATTCAGTATAATTTGATTTATCAACGAAGAAAATAAAAATGAGTTATTTTATTAATATATGATACCAAAAAGGTTAGGAGTATTAAATCTTTTCTTTTTTTGATAAGTAAGAAAGAAATTTATCAATATGAATAAAATAGGTGAAGCCCATGTATGCAGGGAGTATACAAAAGAAACCCCTAGATGCATTCTAGGAACCTGAAAATAAAAACAGAAAATCAGGAACACTAATTCCATTAAGCATCGATAAATACACATTTTATAGAAACTAAGTGACAAGAAAAAGATAAAACATTTCCTTAATTCTCCCTGAGAAGCAAGTTGAAGAATACTTTGAACCTTTCACATAATCCTATTGTTTAAAGTCTATATTTCACAGATGACTGTTATCAGAGAAAAATATGATTCAGAGCATTAATCTCCAGCAAATTTGCTGGAGATTAATACGTAGGGGCTTAGCCATATAATGCTAGTAACTTCTATTATCAGCTAAAAAGACAAAGTAATTTATGAAAACTAGTTCATGAACCCTATCTAAAAGAGGTATATAAAATTTTTCCTTGTTATTACATGTATTCGATACTTCAATACATTTTCTAGGAATAAAAAATTTTGTGAGCTTCTAGGAATACAAATGATCACACACTTTCTTTATAATAGTGAAAAAGTAAGCAGAATGTCACAAGGGTTTAAAAAGACCAAATAATAAAAGAAAACTAAAGCATAAAGTCTTTGCAAAGGAGGTTTATAAAGTTTTCCATATTATTTGTACTAATACTTTAATCCTTGCCAAGGGCCTCTACACCCCCAGGATTAGTCGGGACTTTGTTCTTGAACACCAGTTGCCGACAAAAAAAAAATTCCTATTACTTTAATACCTTTTCTAGGCATACAAATGATTGAATGCTTTCTTTATAATAGTGAAAAAAGAAAGAAGTGTGTCACAAGCTAGAATTATATAGCTGTCTCTAGAAAATTAATGCAGGGCCACTTGGCAACCAAGTCATGTATTTGATTAAATACTAATGCAGCTAATTTACCATGTGAATTGAAGTTTTATGAAACCAAGTCACAATGGACTGATATCTTACAACTTGTAAAAAGAAATCTTCCACATAATTGTAAAGTAGGAGAAAATTTGAATTAAACAAATTTCTATCACACCTTCACAAAATGCCAATCCTTTAAATACAGCACATGATGACCATGACTGAGATTTGTTGAAGCATTACTCTGCTCTTCCATAGAATTCTCCAGCCAGTGGTCAACAAACTCGGAAACAGACATCTCCACTCTCTTCTGATCTGTGAATTCTTTTGTACCACAGTCTGCAACCTTTAAGTGCCAAACAAGTTTAATTTAGAATGATTTAATTCATCAAAGTAGAAACTTAATATGTGGTAGATATTCTATTTATATGTGATATCAAACAAGTTAGTAGTGTAATATTTAATCACTGAATTAATTGTCGATGAATGGGCAAATTTTTAGACAGATTGCATTTCAGACTTGAAGATCCAATTTCATAAACTTCCTATACAATTTAAAGAGAGCTAATTATTGGACAAAGTTAAATTCTTTCCTTAATTCCTCCTAAGAACCAAATCAGAGAATACTTTCCTCCATCTTATCCATAATCTTATTGCTCAAATTGTATATATTTTCACAGAAGGCTGTAATCAAAATAACATATGTTTAGCATCGTCTCTTACTAATGGTGTCCCAGTACACAGACAAGCATCTCTTACGCTTCCTCAATTGAAGGTTTCTTATGGATTATGGTCATGCCAGAAGTTCAAATGTATTCATGTCACATTACGTGCATTAGGAGGACAAAAAAAAAAAAAAAAAAATCAAACCCTCATGATATTTTCCAACTTGACAGTATGTATGGTATGAACAATAGGTAGTACCTGAACCCTGGAATTTCCAAAATGAGTTGAGAAGAATTGGAGATTGGGCTTTCCGTTATCAAAGACCCAATCTTTACAAGCTTTCCAATCATCCATAAGACCCATCATCACCACTGGCTGGTTCTGTTCCATGTATTTCAGCACAAACTCACTATAACTCAGTTCTTTCGCATTCACCTTCTCTATGTGACCCCCAATTCTGATACCCATTTTTCTGGCTAGGCTAGGAGCTATTTACAAATTGATTTGCGAATTTCTGATGGTTTTATAGCAAAAGAGCTTCAAGAAAACCTTTGAGCCTGTGTTGCCCCATTCCGTATTGCTCAGTGCAAATTAGCTAATCCAAGAACAAGATCATGAAAATAAGAATATAAGATAGACCAAATCAAAATAAATAGACTTAATAGTAAGCTTCAAAATGCCCCTCCAATAAATATCATCATATACCCAAAAATTAAAATCCAGCAAGTCTATACGAACATTAGCATCACTATTGCTCCCCTATCTTTTAGAATTTGGATGAAATCACTCAAATTGGAGCTAAAACACTCCAAAGCGATATAGGTCAAATTCTGATAATAAACAATAATGAATACTGCTTGGATGCTCAATACAAACAAGCTCGATATTTTCTTGCCGAATTACATCATTCCTGGTTTGGAACAAATGTTTCCTGATAGCCTATTTATCATCGAGGAAGCTTCCCTCGAAGATAAATGTATTTATTCTAGACTCCAGTGAGATCTGTCTATCACAACTATTTTACTGACTTTTAAGTCCTTTTTTATCATTACCATCTTCTTTGTTTGAGGGAAACAAAGTTTAAGGGAAACAAAACTTTTTTTTTCTTTACTTATAAAAAAAAAAAAAAAATTGTTTCTCTCAGAAAAAGAAGACTTTGTTCTCGCGCACATTATACACTCTTGTTAAAGCAGCCTTATCACGGCAAAAAGAGAAATAAGCGAGGGAGAGAGTTGAACAAAACTCGAAACAAATTTCACCGCTCTGTTTCTGAAAACATTTAACAAAGCTCGAGAACAGAAACAGAAAACACTAATGCAGGTGAAACTTAAAAAAGAAATGCTAATAAGTTCAAATTTAAAAATTTGCAGTGAGTAGGTCCGGCAAAACCTTTGTGTAGCTTCTTCAATTTCTTGAGAATAAGGAATATGACGACCTATATACAAAGAATTTTCCTTCCAAGCTTCTGACTAAATCAGGTGGCAACTAGGTCATTGCGTCCTATCGATGTTCACTATCATGAAACAGGCTATTTACAAGGTCACAAGCGTCTAGCTCTAGAAGGGAAATCTTCGTCTAGGTAGTAAAGGGTGTCGCATTCGAACTCAGCAGTGACAATTGACAAGAGTTGAGTTCGAAAGCTCATTTATTTTTCTTGATTACCTTTTATTTTCTCCAATATTATAACAAGTTCAGCAGTTTCTGAAAACAAAACTTGAAAAAAAAAAAAAACAATTAGAGGAAAATTAACAAAAACAGAGAACACGAAATTGATGTGTTCAAAGTCAGAAAACTGGAAAACAAGAGAACATACTGAAAAAATTAAAAAAAACGAAAGATAATTCTCAAATGTACAGTAACAGGTACCTTCCGCGACGCATGCTGTTTAATCTATTTGGGTTTATTTTTTCTTGCTTCAATTAAACCTGACAGCGGCCCGGTCGGATGTCGGATAGGAACACGACCTGGTCTGCGAAGAAGCAGATCCAAAGGCCATAGCCTATCCGTTTGCTTACTCTGCCAAGTGCCGAGGTATCCTATCCTCTGTGAGGGAGAGAGGAGAGCGCGATGTTGCGGGCAGCATGGCGGTGGGCGTTCTTTTTCCTTAAAAAATTTATAATTTTTATATCTAAATGGGAAGAAATGGAAACTTATTATAATTTTCCTTTTATTATTTTTCGTCTTAGCAAGGAGAGAATTTTTTATAATAAGTAAGCTTTTTAATAATTGAGAAGGCCGCGTTTGGTTACTAAGCCTAACCCAATTCAATTTAACTCATCTCATTTAATCATTAGAATTTTTTCAACTTCCAACATAAAATATAATAAATAATTTAACTTTTTCAAATCTCAATTCAACTTTTTCAAATCTCAAAATAATAATAATATTAAAAAATAATATTTTAAACTTTCATATCAACTTATCTCAACTCAACCTACTATCCAAGCTATGAAGTCTATTTTTGTAAATATTTTGATGCATTGATTTTGATTTTTTTTTTCTGTTTTCAGTAAATAGTTCTAAGTAATAATTGAAATTTTGGTTTGGTTACAAAAAATCAAATCATCTCATTTCATCTAATATAAATATTATAACTTTTCCAAACTCTCACACAAAATATAATAAACAATACAACTTTTTAAAATTTTTAAATAAAAATAATAATATAATAATATTTTATTTACCTTTCAATAAATATATCTCATCTCGTATGAACTGTGTAACCAAATGAGATTGATTTTCTTGACAACCATTAATACACCTAATAGAAAAATTATATTTATAAACTGGTGTGTAAAGCACATCCTTCATATGATTAATATGGCAAGACTTGATTTTGTAAGAAAATTTTAAAATTTAAATCTCTTATAAATCAAATCTTGCCATGTCAACAATATAGAAGGCGTGCTTTACACACTAATTTACAAGTAGAATAACTCTACTTAATAAAATCTTATCACATATTTTATAGAATACGTGATATTTCTTTTTTAATTGAAATAATTTATTTCTTAGATTTTGTAATTGATTTGATTGGAATCGAGTACTAATTGTTCCAACCTTACTTTATAATATGCATGCAATTGATTTTTAAAGTTGAAGAGGAAGCAAGAGGAAATGATCTTGAATAATGAGTATTTTCCAACTCCCAAAACCTCTATACAACCTTATGCATGACTTTTTCTGAAGTTATAAGGAAAACATAACTAGGGTGCATTGGATAAGTTGGAATAATTTATAGTAGGAAAAATCATTTGGAAGCTTTGAACAAAGCTCTATTTGCAAAGCAATGATGGAGACTTCTACAGCAACCTGATTCATTGTTTGCACTTATACTTAAAGCCATATATTTTTCAAATGGTAATGTGTTAGAGTCTAATCTAGATAATAAACCTTCTTTTACTTGGAGAAGTATGTGGAGTGCTAGAGATATTTTACAGAGCGAGGCGCTGTGAAGCGGTCCGTCTGTCAAAGCCTGAAAAGCAGCCCGCCATTCACAAGGCGACACGTAAGCTAAAATATCATAAATATTTTATACCTCACCACACATGATCACTAGAAGCACTACACAGAAATTAGCATCTCCATTCTCTCTCAGGTTCATTCCATCTTCGCTCCAAGCTTAGCGTCGCTTTGCACAGCCATCAATCCTTGTTGCCCAACAAAGCTTAGTTCCACCGCCACCATCTCAGTCCGACGCCGACATCTCCATTTTTTCAGACCACCTGACCCACACGGATAAAGAAACCCCTAATGAACTACTAAATTTCTTCCAACAAACCATTCTCAAACACCCAGTTATTTTCCACTGCCCTTATCCTACTGACTAGAGGCTAGAATGAGGATCAAGAGTTGTTTTTTTTTTCTTTTGATCTGGTAAGAAACCCCACTGTCGTTCTAATTAGGGCTTCATGTCCATCCCTCAAATTGATACATCGAAGTCATAGACATGAGATTAAGAAGAGAAATCCTTGGTAATGAGAAGATAACAAAATCACCGAGAGACAATCATGACAGTAACAAAACTTAGAGATAAATTTCAAAACTCAAAAACTGGGAAAGATTACCGAGAGAGCGCCGATAGAGAAATTTAAAAAAGCAAAAATTGAAAAAGATTATTGAGAGAGATTACCGTCTGGGTCTTCGTCATCGTCTAAATCGAGCTCTGCCACCGTTTGGGTCCAACGCCTTGCGGGATGAAGGGGTCGAGAGCTTCAGGGGTTGAGTGGAAAGAGCGAGGGAGAAAGGGAATACGAAAGAGTGCGAGAGGGGAGAGTCCTCTAATCGGGTGTATGCAGATTCAGATTTTGCCCAATAAACCTCTTACGTGGCGCATGGTTATTGGAGGGCTGTTATTTTGGTTTTAACAGCCGGACTGGTCCCCAGGATTTCTCTTTTACAGAATGTCTCATATGGAGAGTTGTAAATGGATAGAAAATAAGGATATGGAAAGATAGGTGGACCTCTAAACCGTTTTCTTATAATTGCTTCATCCCAATATATAACTTTCTCAAGGGATGCAAAAGTTGTAGTATTGCTCAATCAAGCAACGGGGTGGTAGCGTACTAGTTTGATTAAGGACTTGTTTCTAGAGGAAGAGGCACATGAGATCATTCGAATGCCTATGAGTCCATTAGGTGGAGATGATAAGCTGTTGTGGGGGCACTAAGAATGGTTATTTTCCTGTTCGAAGTGCATACCAACTTTAAGCGGATATTCAATATCGAGATAAATGAAGTTCTTCTTCTACTAATAGAAGTAGTCCCATATTGGCAAACTGTTTGGGATTTGAATGTTCCAAATGCAATCAAACACTTTATTTGGAAGGCTTTTCAGGATATATTATCTACTTGAATCAATTTATTTAGAGTCTTCACAGTAGATTTTTCATCCTATTTTTTAAAATACATCACCAAAACTCATTTTTTCTATTATACATACTGATTTTTATAATATATCATACATCAGCTTATCTTTTTTTTCGTATTATTTAAATATTATACTTTTTAATATTTTTCCTCCAATGGAAAATCAATAGCAGAAGAGAGAGACTAATTTAAAATGTTTACAATGATAAATAGTTCCCTCCACATCTAGTGAGTTCCTTTAGTAAAATGTAGAATGAATGATGGAATACAAGATCCATTGGAGATCACTTTTGAGATAATTTCTTTATATATATTTTTAAATAAATTATATTATAGAGCATCCATCGGGAGTGCTCTAATTAGAAGGTACATATTGCAAACTTTCATTTGTCCAATCTACAACTTGGCCGAGAAACAACTATACATATCTTATGGAAATTTTCATCTTCTTCATATGTTTGGCGTGTTGGTTCTAGAGTCTTACACAAATTTTGAAGTGTTGGAGTTAGTTTTCTTGCAGTTTTTTCACTGATGTCAAGGACACTAAACAAGTTGGATCTGGAACTCATGTCAGGTATTGCAAGATTTACTTGGCTCTGCAGGAATAATTTAGTTTATGAAGGCAAGTTCCAAAATCCTAATGCATGATTCATAGCGGTTGTATTTGTCATTGAAGGAAGGAATTTCATGATTCTAAAGGTGTTGAGAATAGCAGTCTCCAAAGGATTTTTCTATCAAAACTAATTAGGATATGGCTTTAGATATGCCTCAAGCATGTCACCGAGGTTTTTCTGTCCTTTACCTACGATAGCATAAGCTTGGGGAGCATTTACAGTGGTATACTTTGGAACTGGGCTTCTGGGAAATGAATTTGGAAGGTAATGCTAAAAAAAAAAGAGTGTACGATAAATACTTGATTGAAATAAAGGAACTCATCAAAACTTGATATTGTTGGGGCTAAAGCCTCGGGTGGTGACGATTGGTTCATATATTGATACAGATAAGCCCAGTCCAATAAGAGACCAGCCGGTGTGATCGAAAAATAGCACACAACGCCACGAAAACACGGCAATGTAACAGAAGCGACAAGCTCAAAGGCTTTCTTCAAGCTATCCTGTTTTGCTATAAAACCGTTAGAAAGTCGTAATATTACTTTATACAGCAAGTACTGTGGTCAGATGGCCAAACATCATGAGATATTGGTTATGAGTTTTGTTAGGTACAAGTAGATTTTATGTATTAATTTGTGCATTGATTATTTTTTAATGTAAAAAAATTATAAAAAAATTTTTGAAAGAAGAAGAAAATTTTCTATTTCATGAAAATTATTTCTGCTTTTAATTCACATTGTTTCGTTAAACATATATCTTATAAATTAATATCGGTGTGTAAATTGGTGCGTAAAGTATGCTTACAAGAAGAATTTTTCATTGGTTATTTGTGTTTCTTCCTGGTTTTGGTTCCGTGAATGTCATTATTATTTTGTGAATTTATTTTTATATAAAAAAAATTATAATTAAAATAATTTTTCTATATTTTTTTTTTCTCTAAACAAGAAGAGCGAGGATTCAACCCCACAGACCAATTCAAAGATCCAACTGATGACGAGAAGCGTAAGAGATGAGAACATCCGACAATGTAACTTTGAATTAAAAGATAGGTAACGAAGCACAATTTAACTATAAGATATGAAGAAATGATGTAAATTGAAAAAATAAAATAAGATTAGGGTGTTGTATTGTATAAAGTAAAAAAAGCATGTGTTAGTTTATTTTTAGTCTCCTGCATTTCAGATTAAAATTAAAAACCCCATGATAATATGACAAGTTCATTGATTGTGTGATTAAAACCAAAGTTTTGAATGCCATTTCGGTGATTGTTTCAGTTAAGGCACTAGAATAAAATATTTTGATATCAGTACCGTTTCGGGATAGTATATATATAGATAAATTAATTATATATATATAAATTATATTTCAAAATAACATCAATGCAAACCTTAAAAAGTTCAAATACATATTTAATCCTTCTAAATTCTTAATCTATTTATTAAAAATAAGAGTAATGCTACATACAATCACTTTTGCATACTTTCTGTGTATTCTATTAATATGATTAGCTGTATTAATTTTTTTTAATATACAACTAATCATATTAATAGAGTACGTAAAAATATATGTAAAAATAGTTTCATACAGAATTTTTGTAAAAATAATAATCACTCATTTTCGTTACGAAAACGAAAGTAAGAATTTGATTTTCAGTTCTTGATAAAATGAGATTAAAAAAATAATATTTAGACGTGAGAATTAAAATAAAAATTACAAAAGAGTAAAAAAAATTTACATTAATTATCAAAATAATTAATTTCAACCGATAAACTAAGAAGGGTCAATATTTAACTCATACAAAATACATACGTCTTTCATGTCGGTTGCTGTTCTGGCACAGTATTCGAAACCTCGATTGAAACACTAGAATGGGCACAGAAATTGATCCCATAACTCGATTGGATCCAAGTTAGAATGGTTGTGGACCGGATCAATATGCAGCTTAAAATGCATTGCCAATTCCAGCCCAACCTAATGCCTAACACAACCAAAAAGATGGCCTAAAATTAACTACCCTGGTCCTCCGCTAAAGCTGTGCTGAAAGGGAACCAATTGGCAGTCACCATCTTCATGCACATATATTCAATTCAGAAACGTGACATCCCACGTATGCATGCATGCGGCGGACCCTACAAAACCCAAAACGAAAAGTATGAGAGGCACTTTACAAGAATAAAATAAAAAATGATTTCAGATAAATTTTAAAATTATATTTAATAAATTTTTTTTACCCTTCTTGTAATTATTGTTACGAAAACTCTGAATGCAGTCGTTATATGCAAACGGCGTGTAAGCGGCTGCTGCTGACGTGGAAAATGAATAAAACTGACCGTTTTGATTAGAAACTGGAGACAGCCTCTCTCGAATCCTCTCTAAGTCTCATTCGACCCAAACCTGCTGTAACAAACCCTAAGTCTTCTCTCTCTCTTGTTTCCATCCTCTCTGTAACAAACCTTAAGTATTCTCTCTCTCTCGTTTCCATCCTCTCTGTAACAAGCCCTAAGTCTTCTCTCTCTCTCTCGTATCCATCCTCTTTGTAACAAACCCTAAGTCTTCTCTCTCTCTCTCTCTCTCGTTTCCATTCTCTCAACCCATTCGTTTCAGTCTCCTGGAAATATGGAGTCCCGATCGATCTGTTTGTCTCTCTCTCGTTTCCCTCCTCTCAACCCATTTGTTTCAATCCCTTGTAACAAACCCTAAGTGTCGGTCGGTCTGCTTCTCTCTCTCTCGTTTCGGTCTGCTTCTCGCTCTGTCGTATCCATCCTCTCAACCCATTTGTTTCAGTCCCCTGGAAATATGGAGTCCCGATCGGTCTGCTTCTCTCTCTCTCTCTCTCTCTCTCTCTCTCTCTCTCTCTCTCTCTCTCGTTTCCCTCCTCTCAACCCATTCGTTTCAATCCCCTGGAGCAAACCCTAGTCTCGATCGGTCTGCTTCTCTCTCTCTCGCGTTTCCCTCCTCGTAACCCTCCTCTCTCGATTCCTCCATTCTATTTATTACCTCACACTAAATCCCTAAATCCCTAAATCCATCCCGTTCGAACCCTAAATCCCTTCTATCTGTTCGGTTGCTGCTAGGGTGAAACCCAGGGTTTTCGAAGGGTTTGCCCAGGGTTTTCACATGAAGGTAGGATGCCTGAATACTCTAGAGTTAATTCTTTTGTTGCGTATAATGAGTATTGGTCCGAAACAGATCTATAGTTTTCATTACTTTATTTTGTTGGTGAATTTTTGGGTGCAAATGATGCTTCCGTGTAGATGGAAATTCTGACATAACACACTTTTATGTATTGTTATTTTCTGTGGTAATTACTCGTGGGAATTGCAGTATGCAGTAAGATTTGATCATATTTTAATTTTGGATGTCTGGTCTGTTCTACCTAGGTATGCATCATTAATTATCATTAATTTTTTTCTGGAAAAGCATTTTAATATATATGTTCATATTGTGTTATTGAATGATGGCCCAGTACATGCATTGAATCTGGTCTGTGTTCCTAGCTTGTGAAGTTGAGTTTATGTGGTATTTTGAGTGTATGGTTAAGTTGGTGGGCATTTGGTATGTGCAGTTTTCTGTTTGGCTGCTATGAGGTTTGAAAATGACTCTTTTATAGAATTGGTTAGAACTGTTGGTTTGATTTTAACATTTTTTCCTTTTGGTGCCCCTCTGTGGTGGTCTGCTATGTAATATTTTGGGTATATGGTTAAGTTGGCATGCAATTGCTATGTACATTTTTCTGTGTATGGTTAAGTTGATGGTTAAGTTGGCATGCAATTGCTATGTGCATTTTCCTGTGTATGGTTAAGTTGATGGTTAAGTTGGTAGGCAATTGCTATGTGCATTTTTCTATTTGGTGACTATGTGGTTTCAAATGTGGTTTGAACTAAATGGGTTTATTGTTTATTGTGTATTTGCAAATATATTGTGTATTTTTGCATTGCAGGTATAATATATTGTGTATTTGTAAGAATTTTATAAAAATTATGACATAATTGCGTAATGTTATATTATTGTTTTCTGTTTAGGATGGATATAGATCCAATGTGTGATATCTCTATGGGATTGTTACCATATTATCTTGTTTGCTTTATAATATAATACCTCCCGTGTGGTTATTTCTTCTCCCATGCCTATATACGCTGTTTGTGTCATATACTGATGTGGGGGCTCTGTTTACTTCAATATTATGATAGAAAATGAGTTCTGAGTCTCATTTCGTGTCAAGTTTCGAGAGACCACTTTGCTATTGTAGCTCCCAAGCGAAACTACGAATTTCTAGAAAAGCTAAATCTTTTGGTAGAAGATTTTTCAATTGTCCAAACTATAAGATAAATAAACAATGTGGCTTTTTTGAGTGGATTGATCTTCAAAGTGAGCAAAACAGTTGCTGTAAGATCATGTTGGAGTTAGCTGAACGGAGGCACGAAAGGGTACTTCATGAGCAACTGCGCATGGAAGAATCCAAATTTAAGGCATTGGAAAAGAAGTACAAGGGACTCTTGAAAGTATTAATGTTGACATGGTTTCTTTTTGTAATAGTTTGTGGTGTATTTTTTATGTATCCAAGTGTTTATTATGTCTCTCAGCCAATGTTACGACTCATGTAACCCAACCTATATTATGATGTATTTAACCTGTCTTGATCAGTTAATGTACTAGATGTGTCATATGTAATTTCTTCATCTTAGGACTTTTGTATTTATTTGAAACTTGCTGCCAATTTCCTGGGACTTTTGTATGTATTTGAAACTTGCTGCCAATTTCTTCAAACTGGAACTTTAACCACTTTTGTATGTATATAGACCACTATGTTTATACTTCTATGTGAAAAATTATATGCCATAGTCCGGATCCAATTTGCACTTTCTTATATATATGGAGTTTCGAGTCAGCACCTGGGATTCTTGACCCATTTGGCAGTGCATGAAATAACCTGTTAGATTTATTTTTGATTACGTATTAGTCACAGAATATTACTAGAAATTGAATCCTACATTAATTTGGATGGTACACATGCCATATCATACCAAAAATACAGGAAATCAAAGGGAAAGGTTTTAACCAACGTTAAACCCAGCTCTTATGATTCATGTCCCCAATAAACTCTTTTAGGGCATCACCTGTTTTGTAGAAGAAATAAAATTTCCACCATTTAACAGATTGCATCCCGCTTTTCCACTCTTTCATCTCTGAGGGCTCGCAAATGGAAGAAGCGGGAAATGACCAAATGCTTTCAATCTGCACCATTCCACTTTTTCATTCTTTTTTTTTTTTCCTCCTACACGTCAGCAGACTGCATCCCGCTTACATTCAGTGACTGTGTGTAGAGCTATTGTTATTGTTATAATCAAAATCTTTCCCGGTAATTGATTCTAATATTTTAATGTTGGACCATCAAGTAATTGCATGACTCTTCTGAATTTGTGGCTAACATGCATGTGCGAGTCATCACATTAATACTGCTGCTTATTATAATAATAATAATAATAGCAAGACAGACACCCACGCCAGCATTGCCATGACACAAGCTGGCTTATTTATTGCCCAAGAGATCGAGGAGCCCTTTCTGGGTATGTTGCTAAATAGAGTTAAAAAAATCAATTTTGAAACAAATAGGTTGGTTCTTCCGGCAGCAGCAACCTGAATTACATCCTTAAAAGGGATGCTGCAATCATGAGGTTGGAGTTCTATGAGGGGTGGGAAAACTGACTACTTTTTTATGTTTTCTATCAATAATCTTCACAATAACACATTGAAAAGGGGAAAAAAAAAATCACGTATCTGCTTCTGAGACAAGGGTGATAGCGTAGTACTGATCATGTGGGGGGAGAATGGAGCTGCTAGCATGAGACCCATCTGACCCACCCATGCCAAATAAGCATGGAGGGGAGTTGCATACATGGTGGTGGCCGGCGAGTTGCATGCATATCTGGATCACAAGCTGGTTGTCCATAAAAACAAGGAAAAAAATAAAAGCCTGACAATGAAAGAAAAATCTGCAAAAATGCAGGAGGAAACCAAAAGCAAGGACAGAGCTTTGTAGTTCATGCATTTGCACAGAAATCGAATGATTCGAATTAGCTAGCTAGCTAGCATCGATCTCTTCTACGATACGATATCGAACGTTGTATATATGGTTCTCTTTCACGAGGGTGACAGAGGCCGGGGGGACCTAACACTGTACATATTGTATACAGTTGCGTGAAATCAAGGAACCTTCTTTCTTATCCTTAAATCAACGGCTAGCCTATCGAGACAGACAGAGATAAGGGGCGGGGTTTCACACGCCCAATCATTGCCCACATTTCTTCACAGCCACACATCTCTAACGAGTAAGAGATCAGGCAAGGAGAGAAGTCACTATTTATTTATGAATATGTTTCTTTTAGTTTTTTGGTACTTGCAATTACATCTACACGTTCACGGTTCACATGACACACGTCAACATATCCCTCTTGCACCGGCCTTTTGGTGACAGCATGGAAAACGACCTTTCAATTCAATGTTTCAGTAACTTTAATGTCAGTATAGTAAAAACAACATTAATTAATTTTACTAAGTACGACAATTCCCAAGTTGCTATACTCATTTCGCTGATCATCCTGTTTCCAAATATTATGCAAAACCAACACTTGCTAGCTAGCTGATCTTTACAATTAATTCCCACATGCATTACAACCAACGTCCTACTCCTACAAATTAATCAATATATGGAATATTGGAATAAAATTTCTCTTACTACATGGCTATCATATATGTCACTGATTTCTCGATAAATAGCCAGCTGAGGAAGATGATGAGTAGGCAAGTGAACAATGAGAGGACCCTCGGAGGAGCGACAATTGAGCCGGTGTGACTGAGGATGAAAGCGATGGTGTTTCAGTCTTTGTCAAGGAGTTGCTATTTGGCTTGATGGCCTCGGCTCCCACGGTGGGTTCGTGTTGAATCTCTCTTAATAATGCTGCCACATCTTTCATTGTGGGGCGATCTTCAGCACGATTGCTTGTACAAAGCAAGGATATTCCTAACGTTTGCAGCATCTCTTGTATTTGTGTGTCTGGATGGCCTTGAAGCTTGGGATCTAGGATCTCAACTGGGTCCTTCTTGCTCTTTAGATGACCTCTAACCCATTGAATAACATGCTCTCCTTCAGCAAATGATGGATCCACTGGTTTTTTCCCAGTTATAATCTCTAAGAGAACCACTCCAAAACTATACACATCACTCTTTTCAGTGATTTTCAGCATGCAACCATATTCTGTAATATGAGTCCAAAAAAAATAATTGAAGTCAAATTATTAGGACAGGTGCAAGTTTCATTGAAATATACATATAAAGGCAACAAGGGATGGATGCAGTCAAATGTGACGTTTTGGACACATGCTGAGCAGGGTAAACGTCACGTCATTTACAATGCCAAATTAGAGCAGAGAGATCATCTTCAGAACAATTATGCATGTGCAAATACTTCCAAATGGATGAGACATAGCCCATCAACACAACAAAGTTACAAACAACTTAAAAGCGACAATAAACAACCATAATGGAAGTGTCCCAAAAACTTGTACTGTTCTTTATGTCAAGAACAAAGATTTTTTTTTTTCGATCGAATTAAATTATTTAATTTAAAAATAAAATAAAATCTTACAATATTTAATACTATTCACATAAAAATTTTGATTAATATAAATTTTAGATAAGGGTCGATTTGATTATACAAAATCAAATTATCTTATATCATTTCATATAATGATTATAATTTTTTTTAAATTCTTATACAAAATATTATAAACGTTTTAACTTTTTAAAATCTTAATATAAAATTAATATTAAAAAATTATCTTATAATAATATTTTATTTTATTTTTAACAAAATATTACATATTAACTTATCTAAACTGCGTATCCATAGCCATAAGTGTTTAGTACTGTATTCATGATCTTCACTATATTAAACCATAAAGTTCGACCAAATCCTTAAAAAGATGTCAATTCTTACGCCAACAATTGCATCCATGCACACATTAAAGCTCAAAGCAGTAATAAAAATCAAGCTTTTAGCAATAAACTAAAGATAAGCACGTAAGCCTGCCTTTGGATGTTTCTAAGATGTCACAAAATTATGGGAAATTTGTCTCATCCCCTGTTCTTCCACTAATCCAATTTAGGAGATGCAAAAACTACTTTTCATAAAGCCCAAAAAAGGGTTTAAAAAAAAAAAAAAAAAAAAAGGGTTTTTATTTGTACGTAAGTTTAATTAAGTCAAAATTAAGCTAATCCGATACAGAGGATCACGATTAATGACAGCGAAACTCACCAGGAGCCATGTAGCCGTAGGAGCCGGCAAATTGCGGGTTAGCTGAGAAGGAATTGGCGTCGTCTTCCACCAATCTTGCCAGTCCGAAATCTGCTAAACAAGCCTCGTACCGATCCCCCAGCAAAATGTTATGCGCCTTCACGTCCCGGTGCAAGATTGCCGTCACGCAATCGTGGTGCAAGTAAGCCAGACCTTCTGCAACCCCTAATGCTATCTTGAGCCGAGTCTCCCATTCCACCACCATTAATCCTGCTGCTGCGCTCTCCTCGTGTAACAGTGCACCTAAGTTACCGTTGGGTAGATAGTCGTAGAAAAGCAACTTGGTTTTGCTGTTGGCACCCCATCCCAATAATCGGACTATGTTTCGGTGTCGGATTCTTGCCAAAGTGGCAATCTCCGATGAAAACGCCGACGCCGAGAACTTTTCGGATGTTCGGAACCTTTTGACGGCGATGGTTAAACCTGATAGGATAGTTACCTTGTAAACGACACCGGATCGTCCGCGGCCGATTATGTTGCCAGGTGTCAGGGATTTGGCCACGTCAACAATCGACAGGTCTAGTTTCTGGTACAGTGTCACCTCCCATGGCAGGCCCATCTCCACGTCGCCGTCGCCTTCGAGGTCGCACTCGTGGGCCCCACCAAATCCTGGGTCCCCGCGTCTCTTCGCTGCTCCGACGAGGATGATGTAAAGCGCTGCCAGGAGCAGCACGCATGCGGCACACAGTAGCACGATCATTGCGAAACGCGCCGCCTCCGCGCGTCTTCGGGTGGAATCGCGGCTCTTGTCGGCGGCGGCGCACTGGTTGGCTGAGAAGCACAGCTTGGGATTTCCGGAGAGGACGCTCAACGGTAGCTTCGCGAAGAAAGAGGTGTCCGGCACGTGTCCCGAGAAGTTGTTGTCCGATATGTTGAGGACCACCAGATTCTGAAGAACCGCGAGATAGCGGAGGTCACCAGACAGCTGGTTGTGAGAGAGATCTAAGATCCCCAGCTTGTCCAAGTCTGCGAACTCAGCTGGAATCTCACCGGAGAGTTGGTTCCAGCTCAAATTCATGGCAATCTCTAGCGACGGGATCTTGCCCAAACTAGCCGGGATATTCCCTGACAGTTCGTTTCCACTCAGGTCCAGTAACTGTAACTTCACAAGTGAACCAAGTTGAGTCGGGATCGTTCCGGAGAGCCGGTTCTGCCCGAGAACGAGTTTGGTGAGCGAACTGAGCGATCCAAGACTCGGGCTAAGCGTCCCTTCAATCAAGTTGTCTGAGAAATCAATGAACTGCAACGACAAAAGCTGGCTCAAGCTATTCGGCAGATTCCCGGCAATCGAATTGGAATGCAGGTCAAGATACGTGAGATTCTGGCAGCTGGAGATCTCCTGCGGTATGTTTCCAGAGAGCCGATTCGACCCGAGATCCAAAAAATTGAGATTTATCAAGTTCCCAATCTGCGGCGGGACAGACCCAGTCAGCTTGTTCTCGTTCGCTCGGAACCGAATCAGCGATGAGCAGTCGCCGATCTCGGAAGGAATTTCTCCTGATAAATTATTCGAGAGAAGCAAAAGCTTGATCAGGTTCTTGAGCTTGAAGATCCCTTTCGGAATGTTCCCCGTCAAGCTGTTTTGAGACAAATCCACGGCCTGGAGATTCTGACAGTTGGAAATCGAAGACGGTATAACTCCCTCCAGCTTGTTTTTCCACAAGAAAAGCATTGTCAGATTCCGAAGGTTTCCGAATTCGGACGGAATCGTACCAGTTATCTGATTGTTGTCGAGCTCGATATGGGTGAGTTCCGTACAGTTTCCGAGCTCAGCTGGGATTTCTCCCGATATTTGGTTCTCGCTTAGTTGGAGTTCCTGCAACAATGATAAATTTCCGAAAGTCTTCGGAATGCTTCCGGTCAACGAATTCATCGAGATATCGATAACCGACAACTGTCTGCAATTACCCAGCTCCGATGGAATAGTGCCAACCAAGCTGTTCTGCCAAAGGAGAAGGTTTTGGAGATTTACTAGGCTTCCGAGCTTGTTCGGGATTGAGCCGGTGAGGGAATTCTCGTATAAGTAGATGTTCTGGAGAGAGGTGCAGTCACCGAGTTCAGGGGGAATTTGGCCGGAGAGAAGGGCAGTGTAGATTGCGATGGTCTCGAGCTTCTTGAGGAGGCCGAGACTTGATGGGAGGAACCCCGATATACTTGTTTCGGCCAGGCCCAACATTACCAAATCAGTGCAGTTCCCGATTTCTTGGGGTAGAGGGCCTTGAAGGTTCTTATTCCCACCAGCTCTGATTACTTGAAGCTGCTTCAGGTTGCCTATGGTACTGGGAATTCCACCACCGAGCTGGTTGTCATAGAGAATTAGCTGTACCAAGCTCCTGAGGCTGCCGATTCGGGCCGGAATCGATCCCTCAAGCCGGTTGGAATTGAGGTGGATTTCTTGGAGCTTAACCAAGTTACAAACCTCACTTGGGATTTCACCTGTCAAGGCATTGTCACTCAAGTCCAAGTAGCTCAGTCCCTCAAGGATGCCAATCTCTTGCGGGATCGAACCGGTGAGGTTTGTTCCGGTGAGAACAATCTTGTTCAAGGACAACAAGGAACTGAAGTTTGAAGGAAGTTCACCCAACAAATCCAAGTACCTCAACTCCAATCCCACAAGCTCCTTGTTGAAGTTGCAAGTGATGCCAAACCACCCACATGGAGTTGCATCATTTGGGTCCCAATTGCTCAAGGCCTCAGGTGATCCACTCAGGCTGTGCTTCCATGAAAGAAGAGCTTGGCCTTGTTGGTTAACAGCCAAAGCTACAAAAGTGTAGTAGGGAAGTGAAAGGGAAAGGATTGTAAGAAAGGAGAAAAGGGTCCATGGAATTACAGGCATTAGAGCTAAAGAGCACAAACTCCAATGGAGGAGGAATACAAGGAGGAGAGATTTGAGCCTAGGGAGGAGGAACAATGGGTGTGAGAAACCAAATCATGTCTTGTGGGCTACGAGTTTTTTAAGGCGTACTAATATAATGTGCAAAGGAAAAATTGAAAGACCCAGAATCTCCGGATCCAAGCACAGCTAGGCCATGATGTTTGTGCAGAGAGAAAATGGAATTTTAGATGGCTGTTTTTTAGCATTTGTTAATGGTGGAAGAGAGAGAGGTGGGGGGGGAGGTGGATAACTGTTTTTTAATTTTAAAATGCAGACGGGGAGAGATGGGCGAGGGAGTCACTGTCATGTCTAGCTTTCTATTGTGAAACTTTATCCTTCTGCACAAAAAAAAATTATCTTTAACACATGGTTGATTTTTTTTCCTTAACACAAAAATAATTGAACTAAAAAATTAAATAAATATCAATAAGTGAACAGTTCTTGTCACTTGCAGCAGCATGTTTTGGCCAACTAGCATTGAGGGGTCTGACTCAGCAGCCTTGTGTAGAGTTGTAGTTTTGGATTAGGACCCATTTTACAAATTTAATCCTGGATCTAACAATTTAGATTTTCCACCTGAAAGGAAATTATAGTTTTAATAGATGATAATGATATCTAAACTCGTATGATTGGGTGAGGATTCATTTTCCATTTGGATTCTTCAAGTTAAATTAATCTAAAGCTATCACGTGATGTCGGAGGTTCTGAAATCATATTGGAGTTTAAAGTTTATGTGCTGTTATATTTCCCTTTTAAAGGTTCAAGCTTGCAGAAAGATTGTTGTAAAAAACAGCAAGCTGCAGCAGTAGGCAGCTCTCATCTCATGCAGGACCCCTTTTATTGGTTTAATTTGGAGTTGTCGGAATGTCTTTTAAGAGTTTACAACTAGCTGCTAATGTGATAGTGCCACTTCATTAAAAATGCTAGTCATTTCGAATTTTCCATCGTATTTGAATTTCTTTCATAGTTTTGTTAAATACAATCACTTTTACACACTCTTCATGCACTCCATTGATGTGATTGGTCAAAATAATTATTTTATATTAAAAAAAGTGACGTAATTGATCACATTAGTGAAATGTGCAAAAAGTATACAAAAGTGACTGTACATAAAATTTTTCTTTCAAAATGTTACATAAATGTTCGCTCGCCATTTAAAACAGTGTTACTTCAAATCCTGTTGCTAAAACTTGTAACCTGTTCAGATTTAGATCTATGTTAGAAAATGCAGATAGATGCTTGTAAGCCTGCTGCTCCAGTTCTCAGATCTGTGAAGAGACAAGATGCATGACCTGGTCCATTTGTCCATTTATTGCTTATTATTAAAAAAATAACACCAAATTCAACATTTTCTAAGTCATCCATCCATCCATCCATGATCAGATTTATGGTTCTGAACCTGCATATTGTATTAAAGAATTTATTAGACCATCTGTATGTATCGGTGATCTGCAACCCACAAAATGGGGGCTTCCTTTTCAACATAATTTAAAACCCCATTGAGTTATCTGATTAGAAAAAGCTAAGCAGTCACGTGATGTCTTGTGACAACATGGCCATGCTGAGAATATGAATCATTTTGTTCTGGGATTTTACTTCACTATTTTGCAGTCATACGTATTGCCTGCCTCGTGACATTTCTGTGGGATTTATATTAGTTTATTCGGATTATCTTGCAAGCATGTCTAATTAGGAATCTAAGCACGAGATGGGGGAGGGATGCACATGAGAGAGAGAGAGAGAGATTGGAGTTTGCTTAAAGGGCCAAACCAGCCATTGTGTAGGACAGCTTTTTGGTGCATCGGAGGACTTTTTTTTTTTTTTTTGTTTTGTCGATGGCAGAAAGGAAGAGACAAGCACACCCTATCAAAAGTGGACTAAGTTCCTAACTCATCTCTCTCTCCCTCCATCATTACTTCTTGCTATAACCCTCTAATTCTAATCTCCCATACTCCAAATTGTTAAGTCAGTCCTAATAATCTCTCTAATGTATGAGTTAATCTCCTTAAAAAATAAGCCAAATAAATGGAATATTTCATTAAATGTGAGGTAAAGTGCGAAGTTGAGATTTAAATTCAAAACCATCTGCTCTTATACTATGTTTAACTACCATTAAAGTTAAGTCTTTAATTTATAGTCTAACAATGACAAACCATTTAGGGGGAGAGAGAGAGAATAAAACCATGCAAGGAGTTGGGTTCCATCTAGGAACATATTTGGAACCAAATCATGCATAATTTGATTAATTGGGCAAACCGACATCTCCTCAATTGTCTTCTTTTTAGTTGTGCTGGAAAGTTTGCATGGAGTGAACCCCAAGAATGGTTGGCCATTTTTCACTACAAAAAGCACATGATATGCTTAATGGTCCGAGATATGTTTTCTCTGCACCATTAATACGATTTAACAATGAATTGCAAACTTTAGTATAGTGTTAGAAAGAAAAGCATTAGATGAGAATAAAGATGAGTTAGGTGTTAAGGATTCAAATTCTATTGAATCCTTATCAGAAAGCAGTTGATTAATTAATTACACCATTAAACTTCTGCATGCAACCATCTTTCACCGGTTACCATATTGTTTTATCTTAAAAACTATGGGCTATTATATATGGATTTCAGTTGTAGTCTTATTCATTGATCATCATCTCCTTTTCCCTTGTTCACTAAGCATGCTGTCTGTTTTTTATTTATCTGTTTTGTTTTTCCCTTCTGATCTGCTTTCACTTCAATTACACAGGCCCCTGGCCTTCACACATGGAAATGGTTGAACAATCTTTTCAAACTCCTGTTAATTGAGCCACACAAAACATAAATTTTTTGGGCCATCTTGAATACTTACTAATATATCGTTTTCTTATCAGATACCCTATTAGTCTTTGACATGACCTGTTATTGGATTTCAGTCATGAGCACACAAGTGGGTGCGTTCATGTGCCAGCACTAAGCCGTTTTAAGTACTGGGTGTTCATCTTTTTAGCAGTTTTAGGCAAAGTAAGTTTTTGGGATCTACCACCATAAATGAAAAAACGTTGTTCCTCATTTAAGTTTTTGGGATCTACCACCATAAATGAAAAAACGTTGTTCCTCATTCTTTTAATCATTATCATTTCATTTTTTTTTTAATGTGTTATTTCGTAAGTCTTTGGTCCAGGCACTCAAGAGCTTGGGTCTTCAATCTTGAACCTACAGACACAAAGAAAACACTGAGAGGTGGTGCTCAGGAGAGTCTCTGATGCCAAAGTCAGTAATACTTAGAAGAAAATAGATGAATAGAGAGTTTGGAGAGTCTGAAAAGTCTAGAGAGTCTTCTAATACCCGGTGGTTCCCTTTTATCACTTCAATAGATGAAATCTCACTCTTTTTTTGTACTTATAAGGTGGCTTCTTTCATTTTATAATCACTTCAATTTTATTTCCATTATTTTTTCCCATAATTTATTTTCTATATAAATATAAATTTATTTAGGTTATACTATAATAATATATCTATATTGGGTCCATCAAGTGGTTAATTTACGGTTTACCCCTCATTCCTTAGAGAGAAGAGTCATTTTCTGTTTGAAAAAACGTTATTTTCCTTTATTTTTTGTCCCTACCAAACACCAAATATTAGGGAAACATTTTAAGAAAATTTGTAAAGAATCAGCATAAAATTTACAGCAAGTCTCCTTTAGAAGCAGAGCATTATTTTAGGTTGTAGGGACATTACCTTTTGTTTATTAATGGCGATTGAGGGCTGTGGATGGGCATTCTTCATATAATCATTGCCAATTAAGAATCTACACGTGTCAGATATTCAGGATCAGGCCCCTACAGCCATGAAACTAAGGCATGATGTGTAAAGATTTCACACACTCTCATTCATTTGTCATTTTTGTGAAACCCCATGGTGGTGAATAAATTCTGATCACGATCTTAGCAAGCATATCTGTATGTGCATTCCTTTTTTATTTTGACAAATAAGTAAATATGAAACGGCAGTTACGATTGATCCGGTAGACACGACATCTACAGTCTTCTGTTATTCGCATATATCAATCAATTATTGAATTACTAATCAATAATTTGAAGAGAATCTTAATCTCTATTTTACTATATATTGCTTGAGCATTTGCACGACGAGCGTTAAAAAAATATTAATTTTTATTTCAACTTATAATTTGATTGTTATATTTCTTGAACATTTATAAGATTTTAAATTGTTTAAAGCAAAGTTCTTGCTTTAGATATTTTCTGATCGGTAAACAGAGTTTTATTAAGTACAAAATAGGCAAAGACTCAAATATACAGGACATATACAAGAGCATCGCCTAGTTCTGCTTTAGATATCATATATGTTATGTAATCATAGAATAGAATACTTTGCATGCTTTGATGGATACTTCAGTCCCATAAACATTGATTAATGCATCTTGAAAAGATATTGGATAATATGATCCACATTGTTGCATTGCAATCCTTGTCAACATTGATCTTTCTTTTCCCTACTTATTGTTGTGAATTGTGAGTGGGCTGTAGTAGTGGGGGTCAGTAAACACAAGATCTATGGAAATTTTTTAGTTGATTTAAGCTATATATATATATATATATATATATATGCTAAAATCATACAAAATCTAAATGAAAAGCATGCAAGAACACCAATATTTGTAAGAGAATGTCACATCTTTTTATCATGTGATTTATGTTTTATAAGAAGAATACATGAACTTTCACATGAATGCCAATTAAAACAAAAGTAAGAAGAAATTTAAAAAGAGAAAAGAAAAAGCCAAACAAAGCAATAAGAAAAAAGAAATGCTTATATATATAGATATTCATGATCTCTATGGGCCATTCCCTCATAATAGCTAGACCATACTGTATGATGAACCCTTGATATATATATATACTAATACCAGTGGAATATTTGTTGAAGTCAAAGATTACCTAATCCATGAATATATATATGGATGCATTCTGAAAGCATATTAAAAAGCAGCAAGATATTAGTTTAAGAGTCAATGCATGTTGAATGGATATTAATAATAATTTTTTGTTGTGATTGATCTTTACCAGTCAAAAACTCTTTTTTAATTGATTTTATTCTTCATTGATTCTTCCTTTTCCAAAGAACGCAATAATATTACTTGAAATCTTTTTTTTTTTTAATTTTTTATCATTAATGTTCTAAGATTCCCAAAAGCAAATATACAAATAAAAATATATAAAATAATTACAATTATATTGGATTGAATTAGCCAAGTTAATTGTACCATAAGTTTTCTCGTCTAAGTCATGGTGGAGAGTATATTCTAAATAATCCCGTCAATGATATAATTGAAACTTTTTTTTATAATTTCTTCCTCTCGAATAATACAAAATTCTATTCATCACCTTATTATATTTACTCAATCCGATATAATGTGAACGGACATTGTATCTATGATGAATCATCTGAAAGGATCTGAACATCAATATGTCACGTTATGTTCTATCTTTTATGCATCTTAAAGTGTATTTTATGATATTTACTAATATTTTCCTGAATTTTGAAAATATTCCATGCTTAATTCCGAAGAAACAATGGAAGTACTAAAAAATCTTCAGTACTTGGTGATCTGGGATAGACTAGGGGAGAGAATCTGCCCAAAAAATAAAAATTAATACTGAGATCATGGGCTTTTGTTAGGCAGCTGCAAACTTTTTTGTTCTTTTTAGGCTTTTATTTTCCTCTTTTTGATGGCTTATCTGGGTATCACTCAGCATCAACCCAGACAGTCTATGAGATCATTATATTCTTGATTTTATTGATAATTACATTGTTAATGATTATTTATCTTTTAATGATATACATGACATGCATGTTGAGATAAAAATTTGACATTTAGGCTCCATTTGGATCTTTGAATGAGCTCGGTTCATCTCAATTAGGTTCTATTTTAAACCCATTCTAACATGTATATTTTAAATACTAAACATCACTCAATTCAAAATCTCTTTATACGTGGGATTTAAAATTTTTTTTAATTTCTCATAAATACATCTAAATTCATCTTAACATTTAAAGACATCTAAACTCATTTTAGATGGACTTTATAAAACTCACTTCACCATCTCAATTCATTATTATTTATAAAAAATTTAACTCTTATTGACTTAGCTCAACATTCAACCCAAGGTTTTTTAAACCCATGACATCCAACAACATAGTGCTGGATCGATCGAGCAAATATTAGTTTAAAAGGGCAAAGAAAAGTGCAAGAGAGAATACTGGTTGCTTACTTTTGGGCAATAATTGAAGTATGAGAAATGATCCCAATGAAGAAGCTTCTCTAATCAACGGTTAGTCAACTATTACATCATTTTGAAAGTGAAACTTGGACGACACATTGCCCATTTTGGCTCCACCACACGCTTGCTCCTAACCTCACACCTACTTCCTAGACCACATAATTGAGCTCCTTCATCAATTGCCCCATCTACATATATTAATGGCTTTATTCTTTCCTTGGTGGTTTGTCATTTTTTTTCTTCTTTATTTTTATGTTCTCTATGTGTGCTTTTTTCTTGATGGGTGTTGTTTCTTTTGCATGCAATTGAATAGTATTTTGGGCAGTAATCTCTAGTTTTCTGGGATGCTGTTCCCTTCTTTCAAGATAATGGCTGATTAGCTTTTCTTCTTTCGGCTCCAAAGTGGGATGATTAATTACTGATTAACAAAAGTATTAATGTGGCTAGCTACAGACATATTGTACTGTAATCTTGGAAATATATATTAATTGTTAATGCATGCTGCATTTGCTTTTTAATTCCCTTAATCTTTAATTAATTAAGGCTCATTTGGAACTTGGATTCAACTCAATTTAGTTTAATTTTAAGCCGAGTCTAATATCTAAACAATTAACTCTCAAATTACACGTGGGTCTCACAACTTTTTTTAACTCAATATCGCTTTACATGCATGACCACTCAACCATCTTAACTCATTATTATTTATAAAGAACTCAACTCATCTTAATTCAACTCAACATTCAAACAAACCTAATAGTCAATGTTGGAAGAGGAGGACGACGAGGACTCTACATCTTTTTCAAGGCAGTGAAAGCTGTGCAATATGCATGCATGACCCTGCAGCTTTGTTGAATCTCCATCAACAGCTGGGCAAACTTTTAAAGGTCCAAAATCAAAGGGCAATAATGCCACCGTGAGAATAGGCTTTCTGAAAAATACTCTCAGAAAAACTGGAAAGCGCAAGTGCAGATCATGACAGTAATGTGCATGATTGGGCCATCTGTTTCGGCCTTTTTGAATATCATTTATTTCTTCAACACATAAATGCTTTGAAGTTGAAATTATTGGTGATGCTTCTTGCTAATTAATGATCTCTCAGAAAATATGAACCATAAATTAGCAAGCATGCATATGCTTTGGCTTTTAATTTGGAGTAGGAAGCTGAAAACTTTTGCAGAAATAGCAATCTAGACATGTAATTTCCTAACTTTTTGAGGAAGTTTGAAGTATAAAGTGAGAAATAACAAGTCTATAAAAAGATCTTATAAAAGATGCTTCTAAATGACTTGATTTGAATAAATCATTTTTTTTAACTTATATGAAATTTGTCTATTTAAGACTTATATTTGACATTATTTCTTTTGATTAGACTGCAGTGGGTGACTGTCAAACAGTGAATTTTATTTTATTTTTTATATTCTTTTTCTACTAAAGAGAAAATAAACAACAGAAAGCCGAGATACTCTGATCCGGATCATAGCAGAGAAAATAATTTCCAACTTTAAATTTTGAAAAAATATTTATTCAATTGACCTACCAAATATACTACCAATCAATTATAAAAAAAAAAAAATTATTTGTATGTTAATTTTTTAATGCTTATAAATTATCCAACTAATTTACATGGAGTAGGTCTCTTAAATTTATCTGAACACTCTACCACTCCCATTTTCTAGTTCTTGCTATAAATATGTAATTCAATGCTAATAGATTGCATCCACCTTACCTCACAGTTAAACCTCTAATTCTCATGAGAAGTGTTAGAAATGAGTCACTGATAGTCTATTACTAAAATGGCTAGCACACTTGAAGATCAGTTAATGTGGTACATTCCAAACAGATTTTATGAGAAGTCAGTTTAAAATATATCACATCTACCAGTATGATTGAAATGACAAATCATGTATAGTCACTTAAATCAATTAAAACACATCACCTATCGTATTAAACTATATAATTGAGATGACAAAATTTAAGATGAAGTAGCGATTGATTTGGTATCACGTTGACTAGCTTTGATCCAATTGGTTCCGCACATTTAGGAGAGGTTTGGATGATGAGTTGAAATGAGATGAAATGGGATAAAAGTTGAATAAAATATTGTTAGAATTTTATTTTTATTTTAAATTTAAAAATTTTGAATTTTTTATTTTATTTTATATGAGAGCTTGAAAAAATTATAATAATTACATGAAATGAGTTGAAAGGTTCTCTCATTCCAAACAACCTATTAATCAACCACAGGCCCATCTAGTTCATCATGGTTCCCACCAATGGGCTCACCCTGTCACCCAATTAATTGGGTTCGGCCCACTTATGAATTGGGCCCTACTAGCTCGGTTTACCAAAAGTGCCAGCTGTTTTTTTTTTTTGGGCAGAGATGCCAGCTGTTGAATCAGTGCGAGAAAAGTACTGAATATATTAGATTAGATTAAGGACAAATGATACGTTCAGTCGGAGCGTCAGCACGCGCCTTCCTTAAAGATAGTGTGATTGAAAAGAAAATGGCGGCCAAAAGCAAAGATTATTCCTTTTCCCTTCATTCAAATACAAAACTCTGAGAGCGTGTGTTGTATACAGTATACATATATGGAGACCCAAGCGGAGGACACTGTGCGGAGGAAGATGGAGTCGCTGCGATTGATCTACGACGGAGAGATACCGATTCAGCAGCAGAAGATGGATTCTCTAACGGCGTCTTTTCGGAAATCCCTGGAATTGATCGGGGCCACAGCGCGGGAAACCTTCCAAAATCATGGTAAGATCGTATGTTTTTCTTTCTTGCTTGATTAAAGGTGAGGGCTTGTGACTGTTTCCCTTGGGATTCTGAAAAACTTATCGTTTTCTGTTGTGACATTGTGGGCTGGGATTGTATTAGTGTCTTGCAGCATATGGTAGGGTTTCGTTCAGTAGAAGCAACATTCGCGGACCGATATTCTCACATTCATTAAAATATTCTAGTTTCATTTGATTTTATCATTTAGGAAAAATAGGGGAGGTTAAAGCTAAGCTGAGACTGGCGGAGGATTGTATGGTGAAAGCACTAGCAGGTATATGCCTCTGCTTCTCAAGTTGATAGAAAATCCTCAATCTTTTATGCTGTGTAGTTTCGAATTTGAATTTTATTTTTGAGCTTTTCTGTATTGTCACTAGTATAAATATTTAGTGTCTATTTCTTTGAAAACAGGAAGTAATTCTCTTCAAGGTTTAAACTTTGTGTATGTGTTTTTGTTGTCAATTTCTTTTCTTCGTTACTCTTCTTATGTAGTGAAGACCCGTGAAGAAGCTGAGAGGATGGAGAAAATGGATGCTATTGCTGCTCAAAAGGCAAGAGTAGAAGAGCTTAGAAGAAGCGTGCAAGAGCAGAGGGCTAATAGGGATGAATATGCCGCAATTACATCTCAGCAATTTCTAGGTACTTCCTTCTCATCTTGTTACTTGTTTCGTACTCTGTTCATGAATTTCGTAGCTTCATACTAAGCAAATAATTTTTGTGTTAAGTTCAGATAACATCGAATAACCATCAGGCTGATCCTGAAAAAACAACTGGTTTTATATTGTGCTTGTACGTAGAAAGTAATTTTGCTTTTGATGTTTTCTGCAAACCAACTAGTATAATTTTGAATTTGTATGCCAGTACTTATCAACAAAGAACTTCTATGCAAGCGGTGAATGTTCAGTTAAGACCATATGAAACAAATACTTCTAGTTCCGTAGGACCAACAATATCAGCCTCTGAACAGTTTTTCATTTGTAGGAATAATGTGCAGGTTTTTCATGTCTAGGATCAGATACCGTTTTCCCCATTTTGAGCAGTAACAAATTACAATTCTTTTTATTTTTTCTGGTCTTATTTGAGTTTTTTTTTTCCCTTTTTGTCCTAGGGGATAATTCTATTTCTTTTTTATTTTTATTAGTTCTATTGCAAGAACCAATATATGCGTACCTGTCAATTTCTAGTTAGGCCTTAAGAAAAATAAATTTAACTTTTGTTATAAAATGAAATTATTTATGAAGACCAAAGAAAAACTTATAGTCACATATGGGTTTATGATTTAAAAGAACAACTCCAGGTTATACTTGGAAACCAGAATGATTATAAAGTCTAGTCAATGTGGGGCATGACGCATTTTATGTCTCATTTATCTATATCATACTTCACTCACCCAATATGGGACTTGATTGATCTTTATCATACTCATTTGCAATATCTCTCACTCAAATCCCAATGCAAAGGGCCCATGCCAAACTTGGATTTATACTCTAGAAGAGTTAGTTGAGGTTACAATTAGATCTCTTGCCTATCGAATTACGTTCCCCCTCTAAAACATTATAAAGACAAGTAACATCTAATAACAAACCAATGTGGAATTTGGCACTCAGTGTATTTTATCATATTTTACCCACTTAATGTAGGAGTTAGCAGGGAGTTACACTATTCCTCTTTCTCTATAATATATTTTGGAAAAAAATACACCTTTTTCTTTCAAACTTCCATGGTTTTTCTTTTAATTTAATTTTTGCACCTTGTTGCACCCCTCATTTTACTTATAAAAAAAATTTAATTTTTGCACCTTTAACTACTGATTTTTTTTTTTTTAATTTTTTTTTGTTTTGTGGTTGTGAGGACCACAATACTTTGTGGGAGACAGCCTTGTGATGGTTTTACCACTCGTTAACATTGGATTTGAAGTATATTAATTTTCTCAAAAGAAATTTTATTTACTTCATTATCCTCAAATTTTAACTTTTTAAAATAAGTACGTGTTATTTGAAGTCTAAGAAAGATGATGAATCTGTTGACCATGTATTTCATCATTGTGAGGTGGATAAGACTTTGGGGGATGAGATTTTTGGTAGGATGGGTATTGCTTGGGTGACGCCTAAGCAAGTGGTGGATCTTTTTGCATGTTGGCAAGGTTTTAAGGGGAGTCATCGCATTGTTGCTATATTGTTGAAATGGGTGAAACATTAAAGAAAAGATCAGCGCCATCTAAATCAAATTCTTCTCAGCCCTCAATCTCATGTTTTTCCGTGCTCTCCTCCTTGCAATGAGATTCTCCAGGCGCTAGTTCCTCTCAAGCTTGGAAGTCCCCAAATCCATGAGGTTCTTTTGGTCATCCTCTGTCCACTTAATTGCCGATTTGCTTTTTATCCTCCTTGCCTCCCTGTGCTTCTTCCTCATCATCTTCATTTTCATCAATGTCGTCTTCTTCGTCTGCATGAATTTCCGATTCTTCATCTGACTCAAAGCTGGCATTGTTACTTTTACGAGAGTGTTCTGACACAGCATCTGACTCATCATCATGGGACATATGAGCAGGCTGTGGAGCTTTTTGATCCAGAAGTGGGTGAAGCTCCTCAAGGATTGGAAGGATGTTGGCTTGTTTGATGTGGTGCTTATGGTTGGAAAGGAATAGGCGGTGCTTTGCAGATAAAGAATGCTTGATGGGAGAACTTAGAGAGTTTTTCTTTAGTATTCTGTGTATTTGGGAAAAGGTTCTTGTATTGAATGGAGATATTGATTTTCTTATTCTAGTTCCTAGCTTGTATTTAGGTGTTTTTTCTTGTATACTTCCTGTATACTTGGGCTATGCCTATTTACTTGTCAATAAAATTCTCTTTTTACTTATCAAAATTTTTTTCCCTATCCAGATAAATACCTTATTTATTGGTATGAGTTCATAAGAATGATTGTAATTGTTTTCTTCCTGCGTCTCATTAGCATTCTAGAAGTGTTTGAAGATCGCTTCCTCGATAACAATTAGGTGCCACCATACCTTTTTTATTTTTTATTTTTTAATCTTGGCGCCAACTTGTGTCCTGCTACACTGTGTTTGAATGAGGAATTGCAGTTAATGTGGCATGGACTTGTACATCCACGAACCATCTCATTAGCATTTAATTGCAAACACTTTTTGAATTGGTGGTGTAGAGATGCTGATGCTGAAGTTGTCCATGTTATTTATGGTTTCAGACTGTCTAGTGGCAAATATTTTTATTTCCTTAATTTAGAAGGAAAGTAGCGAGATGTTAATTACTGTAGTTTGAGCTGTCAATAGGTAATATATGTGGTTTGTAAGTGTTGAAATGCTATATTGAACATAATGAAACGAAAGCAATTTGCTTATGTGTCTTGGCATTTGTTCTATATTTCTTCCCTTATTATTTTTTCTTCTTTCCAAAATTGTCTGTCAACATTGAAATGTAGCTTTGTTAATGAACCTGGAACTGCAGAGGAAAGGGTGTTATAGTTTACTTTCCCCCATTTTGTACCATAAACAGCTCTGGCAGCATTTGAAGATAGGAGTAACAAAGAAGTTGAATGTAAAGCTGAAACACAAGTTGCAACTTTGTGGTATAATAGAGTTCTTGGTTTCCATGTTGAAGCCGGACATGGTAATTGAACTCATTTAAAGCTCTGCAATATTTATGTTCTGTATTGTCAATAGCCATTTTCTTACAAGTTTTCTGTTCTTTAGGGGTAAAATTTACTTTCAAGAACATTAATCCAAAAAACCCAAATGAGAAGTACTCTTTCACCATTCGATATGCATATGATACTTACACCTGTAAGTAATTCATTCACATTATTGTTCCTGTTGTAAAATGAAATATATTCCATTGATTTTGATTTCAAGGTGCTGTATATTGTCTGTTGTGTAGTGTTAGATTGTGATCCACACTTGAATGACACCAAAGAGTTGATCCATGAATTGAACAGAACCAATGGTTTATTCAAATTTGTCAGAATCATGAGAGAGAAGTTTCAAGAAGCTGTAGCTCAAGGTAAAATCTTATTTCTTGCATCCTACGTGGCATACTGCATGCCTGACAAATGATATCGACTCAAAAGCGAGGACTTTCTTCTCTATAATTATCCCATTCCAGTAATCAAAGAGCAAAATTCTAATTATTTAACCTGAATTGCTGACATACATGCAGCATCTTTTCTTGCATATATTGTATATAATTATGATACCTTAGAAAATTTGATGGTTGGGTTACTCTCTGTTCCATTGAGGTTCATCTTCTTTTGATAACGGTACCATTTGTGATTTGCCAGAGTTTTGGCCTCAATCAACTACTCGTCATCAAGAGTCTTCCATGATCTCTATGTCGGCTCCAGTTTTGTCCATGTCAACTGACAGAAGCGAATCCAGCGACCACTGTGTTCAACATGGAGAAGGCAATAGACCTAATAAAGTACTCCATGCAAGAGTGATGAAACCTGATGTTTTGTCTCCGGGATCAGCATCATCTGTTAGATGGTCCCCTCGTTTGAAGGTATCATGAAAATGATTGATAGCCCATTTAATGAAAACACACACCCACAGAGGGTTGATAGATTACATTGGAAGCTTAAAGTGTGGATGTCATCATCTACATTCTAACTATGGGGCTTTATGAGGTTTGAATGTCGTGCAATTTTCCTAGAAGTCAGGAAGTAAAGTCCCAGACAGTGGCTATCAACCCCAAGGGGTTGGCCTAAGTGGTGAGGGCCTTGGTCTTGGAGTATCACTCCCTTCAAGGTCCAAAGTTCAACACCTCATGGGTGCAAACAATCCTTTGGGGCCACAACCCCCGTCGAAAAGCTAGCGATTCAATCAGTTTTGTGTAGGGAAACTTTTGAGGGTGCGGTGCACGGGACCGGGGTTTACTTTGTAAGGGTGGGTTCGAAGGGCTCTGCCTTGGAGAGGTTCCCTGACATAAAAAGGAAAAAAAAAAAAAAAAAGAAAAGAAAAGAAAAGAAGAAGAAGAAGAAGAAGAAGAAGAAGAAGAAGAAGAAGAAAGTGGCTATCGTTCTTTTCTTTTCTTAATTTAGTTTTGGTATAGTTGCCTTAGGGAGGATTTTAACAGTGGAAAGTCTGATCCAAAAGGAATATAATAATTTTATTTGTATGATTACTGCATTAAGAATATGCTAAGTTGCCAAATTGTTTATTTACTGGTGATGGGACTGCTTTTTGTCAGATTGCTTAATTCAGAACCACCTAAATTGTCAATTTGTTTCCATTAGGTAGCACCTTAGAAATAGTGGAAATTTATATATGTAAAAATTAGGCGGAATTCTTGATAGTTGCGTTTTAGCGAAATCTAATCTGTTTTGTTTGGGTCGGCTGGCGACCTTGGTCTGATTATGCTGTCTATCTGCACACTCAATTGTTCCCGGCTTTGCTTACCATATTTGAAAATTAGTAGCTAGAGCAATAAATTATAGGTGTTGCTCACAAGGTTGTAGAATAATACATATGAATGTATCATTCATAATATTATGATGGTGCTCACAAGGTTTTGCTGCAGGTTAATAAATGAAGATGGTGGCTGTTATATCACATCAAAATTGATTCAACATACACCTCGGGCCGTAAGCTCTCAGCTAGTCATAACTCATGACTCAGGCTGTTTCAGGATTGACATGCAAAGCACAACATACAAGTGTTTGCCGTTTAGAAACAGATGACAGCCTCACCATTTTATGTTCCCAATTCTGTACGGTGTACTTTGTTTTAATCTAATTATCAGATTTTCTCTGCTGATACAACTCTTACATGTATTTCTTAGTTAACTCAATTACTTCATTGCCAATTATTCCCTTAAACTTTGATTGATAGAATTCCTTCTTGCAACCGATCATCTAATTATCACTTCACCTCATATGCATGATAAGTGCTGTTAACATGTGTTATTTAAGGGTAAGTGATAAAGGGGTGATAATTGGCAGGATTGAGTTGTATTAGGTCAAAGTTTCAGTAAGTGACAACAGGTGACAGTTTGGGGGATCGAGTTATATTGAGTTAAAGTCTGGACGATAAAAGGAGGTTGAGGGGTTGGAACCTACACTGTATTTATCTTATTATTTTGTGAAGTATAGTTTTTCAATTAGTAATTCCACTCACCGTTCATGAGTCTTGCCCGTGCGATTCTGTGCGTTAGCAATTTTGTAGTATCATTTGGCATAAGCGGTGAAAATGGACCAAGAGAAGAATTTGAGTTCAAAGTTCAAACTTGATATTCCCTATTCTATAGTCTGTGCGATAATTGGATGGTTTGCCAGCCTATGATCTGCGTTTCCTTTTTATCGGTTAGGAGCTCTAAGAAAGTCATTTTTGCTGAATCTTGACTTTTGTTTTCAAATAAGTTCCTTTAAACTTGTTCCTTGTAATATATTTGGCATCTTTGTAAGTAACATATATGTCCACATAAATATTGATATCGAATGGCTTGAAGTTGATTAATTTTATGTGTAATAAATGCTATTTACTTAAGAATTATGCCATGCTTTTGAGCTGACAATAATTAGTTCTAGTTTTGTCATATACTGCTTTGGTGGTTAACTAGTTCTCGCACTTACATGTCTTCAATTTATATGTTTTTGTTGTCCATTTTTTGGTCTTAACCAAGCATCAGGGACGACTTTTGTATAATTATCATATTTCTATTATTGAATAAGCCTAGAGTTGGAGGACCATAGCTTTTAGAGGTGATGAGAAGGGTAATAGTTCTCAAGCCCCTTTATTGTATTATGTATTTTAGGTGGTCACCTATTAGTAGGCTTCTCTGACTGCTTTTAATATTTGTAACACAAAAGACTCCTAAGGCTCTAAATTTACAGAAGAAGATATATTTTAAGCTGCTGGTTGGCCTAATTGCTTGTAAATCAGAGCTCGAGTGCGCTGCAATAGTTTTTGTGCTTCAGATTCATCATTTGCTAGACTTGAGCAGTTACTCTCATTGCAGTCTTCAAAGTATTTCCCTGTCACCCCTTCTAATTGTGGGCTGAGAGCAACATAGCATGTGGTGGATGCACCCTGCAGAAACATTTCGATTGAGTACATCAATACTCATATCTCGATATATCGATCATGCTAAATAACTCTCTAGCAGGAATGCATGGAGACATACCTGAGATGTTGACTTTAGTAACTTGGATGCAATGAAATACAAAGAATCTGCATACAAGTAGTAAGATATTAGAATAGGATTGCACCTTGAATTGTAGCCAAAGACTATGATGCTATCTAACCAACTCAAGTTAGGGTTTGGATCACAGGGAAATGTAATTAATTTATGCCTGTTATAAAGCCCTTATGAGCTCTAATGATTCCTGTCTTCACAATGCCTGGATGTACTGCATTGATAGTTACCCTTGCATTCCTTGCCTGCAAGATTTCAAGAAACATTTTAGCAGTGGATTTGCATATCCATAATCCATTGTTTATAACATTATCATTATTATGAGACCTTTGTTCTAAATTCATAACATTTCTTGACTCTTACCTTCAAGTGTCTTGACATTTCCTTAACATGCAATATGTTAGCCAATTTTGACCGAGCATATGATAGAGTCCCATTATAGCTGCATAAAATCATAAATAGTCATGAATTTGTTTTCAAAAAGTTCATCATATCCAGCAATGGAAAGAAAACGACAAGAAAAGTGAGAAAATTTTACTTGTTTGGATTGAGCAATTGATTGAAGGAAAATTCATCTCTCTTCACCCAGCTATGAATAACAGAAGTAACATTTATTATTCTTCCTTGGATGCCTGTCTTGTCCGCTGTTTCTACCATTTTGTCCACCAGCATTTCTGTTAATAAAAAATGTCCTGCCCAAAATAATTCAAATAATGAGTACATTATATATATATATATATATATTAGCCCTAATTCGGATTCTTAAATATATATATATTACTTTTTGGTAAAGGTATAAAGATGTTGAAGGGTGTATTATTTTCTTTTCTTTTCTTTTTTGTACAAAAAGTTTTATATTTTATGTTTTTTTTTTTTTTTTTTTTTTTTTTTTTTTTAAAAAATTTTTTTTTTTTTTTTTTTTTTTTTTTTTTTTTTTTTTTTTTTTTTTTTTTATAATTTCGCTTAAATAATGGCATTTGAAATACAAAGGAGGCCCCCAGCTTGTTCTTATTGGGTTAAGCTAGCAAAAAAATGTCATTGCTGGATTGAGGTTTTTTGTTCTTAAAACTACATATTTGTCAATTATAAAAGGGAAACTAATATAAATAAATTACCCAAGTAATTGGTAGCAAACGTCATCTCGATTTTGTCTTCAGAGAACTCCAAATTCTGAGAGAATATTCCAGCATTGTTTCTGCAAAAAAATCATTTTCAGAACTCCAAATCTCTCTCTCTCTCTCTCTCTCTCTCACACACACACACACACACACACACACACAAAGATCTAGGAAAAGAACATGATATATATGAACAGTACTCACATGAGAATGTTAAGGGGTAACTCAAGTGACAAGAACTCGGTACAAAATCTCTTTACAGAAGTTAAGGAGCTCAAATCAATCTCCAACAATATGATCTCAGCGTGAGGACTCTCCTTTTGAATCTCTTCCTTCAATTCAGCTGCCCTCCTTAGATCCCTTGCTGGAATTACAACCCTAGCACCTCTCTTTGCTAAGACTCGCGCAGTTTCAACTCCAATCCCTGACGTTGCCCCTTAACAGATCAAATACCAAAAACCCAAAAAGCTTTTAGTAATTAATTTATGCATGGGATCAATTTGAATGTGACATGCATGATAATTGGTTGTGACAATATTATAGCTAGTCCGCCGGTGCGACTCATCCTATGCAAAGAGACAAAAATCCATATCCTGGTACAGCCAAAAAGAACCTCTAATATATTTATTTAGAACCCCATCCAAGTTTACTGATTGGAGGGAGAATGTACGTTTCAGAAAACCTTATAAGAAAATGTCTGCAAAACATGCTCAGTGTGTGTACCCGGCAATATTAAATTTGGTAAATTATTCCTGAGACTTTTTGGGAAAGTCAGATAAAATTTACTGTTTTTAAGATAATTGAAGAAGATCGATCAACAAAAGGAAAGATCGAGAAACGATACATATTGGAAGTAATGAACATGACCTCCATGAATCTGTGAAGCCAGCAGAAACCCGGATTTTACTGTTTTTAAGATAATTGAAGAAGATCGATCAACAAAAGGAAAGATCGAGAAACGATACATATTGGAAGTAATGAACATGACTTCCATGAATCTGTGAAGCCAGCAGAAACCCGGAGAGAGAGAGAGAGAGAGAGAGAGAGAGAGAGAGAGAGAGAGAGAGAGAGAGAGAGAGAGAGCCTTAACATTGGAGCAAACTGCAAAATATGATGCATGAAACATCTGATCCCATGCAATAATCAGTACTGAATTAACAACAGCTAGCTAGCGTGTTTCGACTACCACAGAGTTTATATATATTCATGTAGTTAGAGAATATGATCTGATGAGACTAACCAGTGATTATTGCAGTTAAACGAGAAGAAGAAACACAGCAAGAGGAATCTTCTGTGACTTGCTCTGCAGTTGAATTAGAGCCATAACCACTTGGGCCTGCAATTCCTGCCAAGTACCTTAGTGTTTCCTTCATGAGGCCACCAAATATACCAATTGCCAACTTAGAATCCTAAAAAGCAAGAGCTCAGCATTTAGAAGAAAACCACATATATCCTTATATATATATAAACAGAAGAGAAACAATATCTTGATCACCTTAGCCCTCCTGCAAAGGACAATTTGGATGGGTGGTCCACAAATTAAGTAACTGAAGTAGTACTGGTGGGGGTGGGAGGAAGTGCTTTTAAGCCTATCTATTCTCTGAAAAAAAGTAACTGCAAATTGCAAAAAATATGCACCATTATTATTACTGTACCTCTTTGTTTTCAATAATTACTGTCTGTCCTTGAGTGCTCTCAATTTTGTGGTTTGCTTTAGCTCAGATTGTTATTTCCAGGCCTGCTTTTTCTATTTCAAGTGTAATTTTATGCTCTTCTTTTACATCAATTAAGGTTGTTGTGGCAATAATATTGAAGTAGTTATTAATCTGTTTTTTTTTTTTAATCTTTCTCGTTAATTGCCACCGGCCCTAGCTAGCTAGCTAGCTAACTTTTTTTCATCTTCTTTGTGATTATAATTAGATCATGTGCGTACTTTCAGGTAATTAATTATATATATATATATATATATTAATTGATCATCTCATGAGAAATTAACGTACGTACTGATCATCTTTGATGCTAATTAATTAAAAGAGAAATAAGATTAGGTTGCAATTAGGAGCTAATTAGATAATTAGGTGCTCAATCAAAAGATACGCTGACCAGTACTAGCTGGATCAAAAGATTCACATTAATATTATATATATATATATATATATATATAAGCTAAATCATTTTTTTTTTTTAAATTTTCCCTTGTTTTTCTTGTTTATTTGGTGATAATCTTTTATATATATCATGTGGCAGCTTGAGTACTTAATACCTTATTAACTGTTTGACCAACATATATATATATATATATATATATATATATCAATAAAAAGGCCCAAGTTGTTTTATTTTATATTTTTTTGGCATTTAACAATAATAATTATAATGTAATTAAATACGATGAGTAATTAACCAGCACTTTTATAAAGTCTCAATTTGAAGCGAATAGCTAGCTAGCTAGAGATGTGAAAAATAGCTAGCTATAGATGTGAATGATCCTAAATTTTGCTTTTTCAATAAGATAATTATGAACCCTCCATGCTAATTTACAATTCAAGTTGTTTTTTTAATTGCCACCAATATATATATATATATAGATATAGATATATATGAATTCTGCTACATACAGTCATTTTTGTGTACTTCTTGCACTGCATTACACTAATGTAATTAGCCAAAACATTTATTTTATATTAAAAAAAAAAGTAACGCAGCTAATCACATTAGTTGAATGCATAAAAAAAATATCTAAAAATAATTGTATATAGAATTTTTGTATTTATATTACCTTCAACTTTCATTTTTAGGTGAACCATTATGCATTAAACATTCATAAATTAAAACTCATGCATGATGTTGCTCTTGCAAGGGAGGGAAAAAAAATAGCAATATTAGTCATAAATCTATTATATATTTATGTCACTTCGTCAACACTCACACTTTATAATTAACAAAATCTAATTGTAGATCTTAAAAAGAAAAAAACAAAAAAAAAAGGTGTGTAGTTCTGAGTTCTTATTATGGCAGGGTACATGCATGAACTCAAAAAGAAAAAAAAAGTTAAATTCATGAGTGGCTCGATCTCACACGTGGACATCTAGAAAATCTCACCTATCGATAACGCGTGCATGCAATCGTAAAACAGGGTTTTGACATTTTATCGTGAAAAAGGAATCAAATATACAGGGCTGTATGTATATATATACGTTTCTGCAGACAAAAATGCTTTTGCTGCGTGCCAACGTGCCACCCACGTCTCCTTTTGTCCCTAATGGCCAAGAATTTCCATCCTTTGGTGTTGAGAAATGATGGGCGGTGTTGGAGATTGAGGGAGTAAAAGAGAGGCATTGAGGTTGACTCCTCAACAATGGAGTTGTGAACTGGCTATGCACCAGGGCCCCCTCCTGTCTCCTCAGTTGCCTACATCTCTCATCAATCTGCCCCAACGGCATGAAGCATTTCCCTGTTCTAGTTTCGCATGTGATGTATACACATATATACATATATGTCTTCTTCTTCATCCTTTCATCATTCATCATGACATTCTCCAAAAATAAAGTCATGTCAAAAGTAGCGAAGCCTAGCTAGGGTTGATTATTATTTGGGATGCCGCCTGCCCATGCATGCATGCATAATCTGTTCCTCATGTTCTAGCAGATATTACATATATACATGCACCAGCTCTTGTTGGATACAAAAGCTAGCTGAGGAAACATATAATTCCCACGACTCATGAACTTAAAAGCTTAAAGAGGTCGATTTAGATTGATCTTTGTGAATTTTTAGGGTTATTTTGTTCTAGGATTTTTAACAAAACATGATCATGCACTACTACTAGCTACCAGATAATTAATTCATTATGGGTATGATTTGTTTAAACTAGCACATGAATATATATATATAAACTATGATACAAGTCGTTGTGATCTTCATGTACTCAACAACCAAAGTACGTATATGTTCTTTAAATATAGTAGGAATTGGTACGATAATTCAATCAAAAGATTTTAGTATTTTTGGTTGAATTTGAATGGTGGAAAACAAGATTTATTTTTTAAATCGAGAAATAGGACTTTGATTATTCAATTTTGTCATGCCATGATCATGATGATCAACCTCAACCATCTCCTCAAACTCCTAAAAGTCCATGACAGATTAGGCCGTAAATGGGAAAGCTAGCTCTTTTATAATTGTTTCCCTTTTCATTTTTCCTAGCTACTTTGTTTTTGTGTTTTAGTATTTTCTTTACTTGGATGGAATTCACCAAAGGAAAGACAGTGAAAAGCATTCACACTGATAGGAAATCTGGGTTTCAAAGAAAGGAATCTGAATTTGGATTCCAAATAAAGCTAGCTGCTAGCTAGGTGTAATCAATTTTCAAACCCACCATTTATTTTCTTGTCTTGTCTTGATCATCTTGTAGTTAGCTAGCCAGCACTCGATAATTAAGAAACTTTTACTCCTAATCATCTTGATAATCTTTTGTCAAAATCACCAACAACTCCACCAGTACATCATCATCATCATCGATGTTATAGGAGTAAACAGTAGTTGTGAGAGCTTAAGCCAAACTACTAATTAAATCAACTACCTAACAAAGAGAAAATGAGCATTTTGTACTGTTAATCTTTGACAATCCATGAGAAAATATTAAAGCAATAGTGCTTAGATTAATATATATGTATATCTTGAGGGCCCAGGTGTTACAATGTCTCCCTCCAGAACAGATCATTTTTTCCCTACCTGAATTGATGCATTCAACAAAGCTAAAAAACCAAGCTGCCGACACAAAAACCTTTTAAATTCCCTCTGATTATTCATCATTTATATATGTCAACACATGACCTATATCTATATGATGATCTTTTGCTATCCATGAAGATTGATAAAAATCAAATAAACAAAGCTAGCAGCTAGCATGCATGGAAAAGAGCCTGCATATATATATCATTTTAATGAGTACCCGCACGTGCAGCAAGCCAATCCCAGGCTGACAAGTGGCCCCCTAAGGCATGTCTCACACCCCCATGAGCCAATCACGGAATTAGAGATACTTGGTGGGGAACACAGGTGAGGCCTAGCTAGTCATGTTCCCCTTTTGCTCATTTACCTTTAACATATACATACAGATATATAGATCATTAATTAGCAATAATTAATTATTAAGAAGATGATCCATGCTATAAGTAATAAACAACAATAATAAGATGATCCATCTTAAGCAATAAACGACAATAAGAAGATTATCCTTGCTTGCTTGTTTGTTTGTTTGGTACCTTGTATGGGAAGATTTGATGAAAAGGTTGTTTGTCTTCATCTTTATCATCTTCAACGTCATATATGTATAATAACCAAAAAGAAGATCATTGGTTATTTAATTTAACATTAGTTTTATAATATTTATATAAATATTTATTTATTTATTTATATATAGGATCGAATGCTATGCTCATGCATGTAGCACGAGGTTTGATTAAAAACATTAAAAATAGCTCCCTCCTAACAGACATCATGAACAGAAAAGACATAAATAGAATGTTTCAAACCTGTGATTACATGTATGAATGAAGTAATTGCTCTTTGAAAATTAGGGTAGTGGAAAAGGAGACATTTGAAATCACAACAATTTAAATTCAAAGACAACATCATGTGTTTCCCATATTATGTGGCGAGTGGCTTTGAGAGGGTGGTGGAACAAGTGCAACATTAATTTATTTTTTCTTTTGCGAAATGATGCTCTATATATATTTCGGTTGGGGATTAGACTTTTAAGTCTAAGAAAGAGATAGCTTAAAATATGGTTTTCAACTTTGGGGAATTAGTTTAAAAACTTTTTGTTTTCCCCTTTGATGATCATTTCATCTTCCAACGACTCTTTGTGATCAATTTTATATAAAAAAAAAATATCTGATTTGACATAACACATCAAGTCACGTCAGTTTATGATTATTTTTGCATATATATATATAACAGTATTTCTTAAAGCTTCAAGGAAAAAAAAAAAAAAGAATAGATCAAGAACTTCACAAAGTTGGCACTTTTAAGAGCATAAAATTAAACCTTGATTCCAAACCTATAAACCAAAACTAAGAAAAAGAAGTTGCTTTGAATCCCAAACTTTGCTGTCAAGGCATAATTCAAGTTTGCATGTGACAAATTACCCTGTTTTTTACTTGAATTGGGTTCCAATCCGCAGTCCAATCATGGTGGTGGTTGAAAAAGAATGAAATCCATGGTCGTCTTTTGTTTCCCAATTGAGACTATGGGCCTGATGAAGACAACTAATAGTAGTAGTAGGTCAATGAGTTAAAAGCCACCACTGTTCTGTTTGGGATCCAGCTTTTAATTCCCCATGCTTTCGGTTCCAAAATCATAACCATTTGTCTTTTCTTCTACTCATAGTGAGAAAATAACCAAAAATAAAATAAAATAAAATTAACACCCTGCAAATTGAGTAGTTTGATAAACATATACATTCATATGAAATATGACTATTTAAGATGAAATTGTGCATCTGCTGAAAAAATTTATGATGAAATATGACTGTTAAGAATGTGTTTCACACTATTATACGGAGAGTCTTTAAGATAGACTTTGGAGGTTAGTCGTCATCACCATTATCACCACCCTATAAATAACACCTAAAGGTAACACATTGACACATTCATTCGTATACTTATATTAGGATCACTTTTTTAACTTAGACATCGTAGTTTCACTGGGCAACCTGTGCCGCCCGCTCATTTCATTGAAAATTATCTGTACTATTGGTGATGTGAAACACATTCTTAGCAATGACTATTTGCAGCGAGCAAACTTGATCTATAATTCATTAGAGAGGATTTGAACAAATTTCACAATATAAGGAGGATTACTCCCATTAATGAGAGATTAGTAGTTCTAACTTGGATCCAAATCTTACTCTCTCTCTTAAAAAATATATATATATATATATATATATATATTTGGGCCTTGGGAATTGCTGTTATAACCTGGGCTGTAGGCCCATAAATGAAGCATGGGGCCGATCCAAAACAGAAAGGCAATGGGGTTATCTCTAGAAAAGATATGAGTCGAATGAAACAAGTTCCCAACCAGCACTAATGCGGAGGCCTAAAACGGTGCGTCGAAAGGGTATTCACGTAGTTTGGTTCACTTCGAGTATCAAAAGAAATTTCAGATCCTTGGCGGACAGTGATATCAAATTTCGACGGCACCGACTGATTCTCCCGCTAGCAAATCTTTAGGGTTTCGATTTCCATGGCTGCCCACACCCATCTCGATGATGTAATATGAACTCCTTCAATCCCTTAGCTGCTAATTTATATACCTTAGCTTCTGTTGTTTTGTTCATTGAAGGCATTTTTGTGAAACGTAGGATGATGATTTCGGAGGCGATTTTCCTGGAACTCACAATACCAGGCGTTCAGGTTAGTTCGGTTTTTCTGTAGCCGAGCTGATTCTTAACGTTTGATTTTTTAAGTTTTTTAAAATGTGTTTTAACTTTGTGTAAAATACATTAGCTGATAAGAGAAGCTTTGGGGATCTCGAGGACGACGAAGATGATGTTTTTGGCTCGAAAAAGGTAAATTTGATAGTGATTTTTCCATTATTTTAACTCTTTTTGTCTCTTAAGCCAATTAGGAAACCTCTTTTTTTAGTTGTAAACCCAATTCTTGGATTCGGCTATTCAATTGTCGGAAATTTTACTGGGACATGATATTGAGAGTGTGTGTGGGAGTCTTTATCTATCGTATTACATTCCTTTTCCCATTCATGAAGTTCAAAGACCTTTTTTTTTTCATGTCACTTGTGGATTTTTGAAGATAATCATTTGTTTTTTCGCTATGCAGATTAAAAAAAAGTTAGAAGAAACTGCTCCTGGTGTAGCAACAGGGATGATTTTGTCACTTCGTGAGAGGTATTCTAAGATCTAGAATGAATCTTTATCTAATGGATGGAATTATATGCCATTTGCAACGTGTCTTATTTTTTCTGGATTTTTCTTTTGCAGTCTTCAAAACAGTAAGGATGAGCTCGCAACATGCCAAGTATGTACTTATATGTCCTTTGTTGCCGTTCTGTAGGAAGTATCTATCATCTTAGTTACTGTTTAAAAAAGGTAGCATCTATCATCTTAGTGCTGTAAGTTATATGTCCAAAGCTAATATAAATTTAAGGGAAAAAGTTAGTCAACACTAAATTAGGGAAGAAATTTCACTACTTAGAAACTTAATCTGTAGAGTTTGGGCACAGTTCTATCCTGTTTCTGTATTATCTATTAGTAAGAAGCCTTTAAGGTAAGAAGAAGCCCTTCTTCCTGAAGGCCAGTGTTTTTAGATTTTTTTCCACAAAAAAGATTGATTTGTAATTCTTTAACTTTAATCTTTTGACTCTTTACATACTGGTAAAAAAATTCTTTTGACTCTTTATGCATATCATACTGAAAAAATTAAAACCTCTGGTCTTAAATATGGTGCTTTTTACATTTTGAAGATTATGGAATGGATTAAAACTATTGAGGATGCCAATTTGGATGTAGGTGGTGAATGAGATCCCCATATGATAAGGAAAATGGTAGGTGGTTATGGGATCCCACATTACTTGGGAAGGAAAAGTTTTTGCTCTTTATAAGGTTCCAATGTGGCTCCAATTGTATAATTGACTAGTCCTTTTGCAGTAAAGGCCATGTAGTTTGGGCCTTCTTTTGGAGTATTACAAATGGTATAAGAGTTTATCCCAACCAGAATTGTGGGATTTGAGCTGTCCCACCTACGACAGACAGACTTGATGAGAACGTTGGGAATTTAAGGGGGATGAGAGATTGTGATACTCCATATGATGAAGATAAGGGTAGGTGGTGAATGAGATCCCCATATGATAAGGAAAATGGTAGGTGGTGTATGAGATTCCACATTGCTTGGGAAGGAGAAGCTCTTGCTCTTTACGAGGTTCTAATGGGACTCCAATTGTATCATTGAGTAGTCATTTTGGAGTATAGACCATGTTGTTTGGGCCTTCTATTGGGGCGCGTATATTTTTCTTTCTGTCAATTTGGAAGAGCATTTATTTAATCCTAAAGATTAGTTAGATTCAAGGTGGCTCTTCCTTTTTGATCACCGATAAAGTGATCAAAAATATTTTTCTTTCTGTCAATTTGGAAGAGCTTTCTTGATTTGGAAGTTTCAACTGAATTTGGAATGATTATGTTGTATCCAAATAAATGCCAATTCAATAATTTCATAAATAATAAGTGATCAATTAACCAACCCACTAACTACTTATTTCCCATAATATGTTGGTGTTTCATTGAAACCTATGCATGGTATGATCTATAAATGGGTTTCTGAAACTTACAATTAACCTCTTCTACTCAGAAACTTCAGATCAATAAACTTCAGCATTAGTAGGAAGGGAAATTTAGATTGGTTTCCCGGTGCCACACTTGCACGTTTTACATTTTGGAGGTTATGTCCGCATTTTGTAAATGCTGCTTTCAAAATTTGGACATGATGGAAGTGCATAACGATTATGTCTATTATGTGGTTGTCTCTCTGCCCAAATATTTACTGGGCTGTTAATATGAGTTTGTCACTTTCAGGCTGACCTTGAAGCTGCAAAAGTTGAGATCCAAATGTGGCATTCTTCATTTCTTAACGAATCCTTTATACCTGCTGGGATTTCCCCTGGTTAGCCTTTCCTCAAGGAGTTCATTTACTATTTTTCATTTGTATCCTCAGTTAAGATTTGATTGTTAAGATGAACAAAAAATTAGCCACATGGCACAATTGTAGCGTCAAATCTGAATAGCAGGTGCAATACGTACCGGAAAAAATAAATAAATCTGAATAGCAGGTGCAAAATAAAGCCTATTGGTAGTTTAAGGTGCAGCTTGAAACTTTTGGTAGTTTAGAGTTCAGAATGAAAGCTGATGCTAGCTTGTGGGTGAAAAGTGTATTTTCCCCTTATTTTATGTGTTATGCAGCCTCTGTGTAATGTACGTATAGTTCCAATATTTGAGTCCTTGTGTTATCCTATTCTGCCTTTATTCCCAAAACAGCTAATATTCACATTTTTTGTAGAACCTAAATTTGTGATCGATTATCTTCAGACTCTAAAATCATCCGAGGAGTCATTAAGAGAACAGGTGGCTTGTTTTTAGTTTTGCTTTCTTTGCTTCATGTAAAGTTACTCATCTGCTTATCAAAAAAAAAAAAAGAAGTCACTATTTATTATGTAGGACTTCATCCATGTTTATTATTGTTACAGTTAGAGAAGGCAAAGAAAAAGGAAGCTGCTTTCATTGTAACATTTGCAAAACGGGAGCAGGAAATAGCAGAGTTAAGGGTATTTTTTTTTCATACCAATTTATGTAATTTAATTTTGGATCTAAAAATCTCATTTTTCAGCAGAACAGATCTCATTGGGTAGAAAAGAGGAACACTTTGGTGAGATGTCAAAACAAGGAACATAAATGATCCTTATATAGTTATTGCAAAATTGCTCCTTGGTATGAATGTGTTACAACATAAGTGAGTCAAGTAAGATCTAGTTATAAAACAAAAAACTTAAGATCAGCTTTTGTTGACATTAACCTGTAAAAACACTTGGAGTTTGCCAAAAGGAAGACTGCATGGTTCCTTAGCTTTGGAGTTGCCCAGAATCACAGACACAACTCCATCACAATAAAACATAAGGAATTATTTACTAGGGGTGCCAATCAGTAACTTTGATGCTATGGCTTTCGTTAATGACATAGAAAATGCAGATTTCTTCCCAGATCGAATTATTCAAGTTAGCAGATTCCTTCAAAGGTTTACCTATCAAAAAGATTCCTTCAAAGGTTTCTGTAATTAACACCCAAAGATAATTTAGTGACTCCAACTCCTCCCCTAAATTCGTTTATCATATAATTATCCTGTATCCTATTATTTCTTGAATTTTATACAGCTTGGTTTTTGACTTTGTTGATTCCTTGCATGTAATTCTATGGTTTTATGCCTATCTAAGACCAAATTCATTCTTAAATTCCCAGTCTGCTGTCAGGGAATTAAAAGTGCAACTGAAGCCACCATCAATGCAGGCAAGATATTATGCTTTGGTTTTTGTTGCTCTTTCTTTTTTTGGGGGTGGGGGTGGGGAGGAGATAATTGTGACTGGAGTATACAATATTCATGAAATTGTAAGATCAGGAGTCATTTTAAAATTGTTTATTATGAGTAGAGACACTAAAATTGTTAATTCAGCGTCTTTTTTTCTTTCTTTGGGCTTTCAGTTTGTGATTTCTCTGTGATCTCAGGATTTGATTTTTATAGGGAAGGAATTAGTTATCTTCTTTTGTGAACGATATATTTACTTGCTTTGTTATCCTTAGTTCATACTGTTCTTTTATAAGTGGAAACTCGCTCACCAAAAAGCCTACATTGCTAAGTTCCAAAAACTCCATCTCACGGTAACATATATGTTTTGATACATCCACTTCATTGGGCAACCAAATTTCTTTTCAGTTTTGTGGATTATTGTCGGCATTTTTAAGCATTTTCCTTCATTAATTCCCAATTGTGTGTGTGATTTTTAATAAAATCTTTGACTACTTCTAAAAAACGTTATTCTCAATATTTCTCTGGATTCAAAGGAATGTTTTTTTTTTTCTCTTAGTCTGAAAGTTCTAGGTTCCCAACATCTAAAAAACTTCACATTCGAGGTTGCCTCATATGTTCTTTCTGATGAATATGTATTTGTCAAAGACTCAAATGCATAGACAGGTATAGTGTTTGATTTTTTTTCCCCTTTGATTGGCACTGGGTGTCCAGGACGAAGTCCCGACTAGTCCCAAGGGTGCACAGGCCCTCGGCATAGTGTTTGATTTTGAGGTTTGGATTCCTTTTTTTGGACAACTAGTGCCCATGTTTGAGACTTCTGGGGTCATAGGCACACTGAGAACTGAATTCATTACTAATCAAGACTCGGCTAACGTTTCTCTTAAATCATAACCTGCCCTAAATACATATTTGGAAGCTAAAGGGTAAGTGTCAAAGTGGAAATTCTGAGTTAGTCATTCCTAGGAGTTCTGTTTATTTGCCTTGCTTAGGTTTGCAGGCAGGCATTTTCTGTACCTATCATTATATTTTTTTCATCTTTGAAATATACGAGACATGTTCTTGTTTGTGGTAACAATGTTTGAACGCACATTCTTGATCTTGGATGACTACTTGCCACTATTTCTAAACCCATTGAAGTGCTGAATGCTCTATGTGATTACCTAACTATTATTATTGTGTTGGTGAAATGTCAATGATAACATCAATATATTTCTTGCCTTTTTTTATTTCTTTACTTATCGCAATATATATAATTGCTTATACTCTTTTGATTTCTTGAGTCTGGAAATCTCTTATCTTGTAGGAAGAATTGGAAAAGTTCATACCTGATATGATGTTTCATTGTGTTTATTTGGAAATAGAAACATGCTTTTTCTTTCTTTCTTTTTTTCTCTTTTTTTTTTCTTTCATTTTTTTTTTTTAAATTTTGGGAGAATTGTTAAGTAACTAATTAAATCCACAATTTTCGTATGCTGGTTCATTTGACAGGCTAGGAGGTTACTACTAGATCCAGCTATTCATGAAGAGTTTACACGTTTAAAGGTTTGTGCCTGAAAAGCTGCTTGCAAGCAAGTTAATTTTTGCTAAAATCGATACCTTACACATAACTTTTACCCATGTCGAGTCCAATTGCCAATGAGATGGAAACGATCTCATGTTACTGTGAACAAGATAACTTAGTCAATTATGTAATGTTTGAATATCTGTATTTTTCTATACAGGTTGACCTTTGATTTTTAATTACCAACTTCAACTCAACTCTTATGGAGCAAAATCATTTTAAAATTGTGTGTTTTGCATTTAGAAAAGTCTATTTATGTTTTCTTGTGATGCCATAATGCTAGAACTTGGTTGAGGAGAAGGAGAAAGAGTTGAAGGAGAAACAGGATACCATTTCTGCACTCAGTTTCACTCCACAAAGCAAGATGGGTAAGATGCTGATGGCTAAATGTAGGACACTGCAAGAGGAAAATGAGGAGATTGGAAATCTGGCTTCTGAAGGAAAGGTTCTGCATTTCATTCTAGTTCATTTTATCGTGGTTTCAATTTGTATTTTTATTCTCATCAGCCTAGAGTGTAATTATTTTTTTTTGCGTTTCTTGAGAAACTTACAGGATCTTATACTGTCAACGAGAAAATTTTACAACATAAATTACTAAGATGCAATGATATGCACGGCCTTTAATCAGTATCATGCAGTCTATATTAGTATGCTTTTTTTTTTTTATAGGTAGTCTATATTAGGATGTTAAACAAACATTTTTTTATGAGTGAGAATAAAATTTTATTAAAAGGAAAGAGGCATAGCCCAAGTACACAGGACTGTCAGGAAGTATACATGGAATACACCTAGCATCATCATCCAAAGACTAGAAATGGATACAAGCAAATTGTGGAAACTATCCCCATTACAATCAATAACCGAAGCCAATAAAAGGGTGTCGAAGAAGAATCTTTTCAGATCATCCAAAGAAAGCTCCCAGTCTTCGAAACACCAACCACTCTCCATCCAAAGGCACCACATAATACAATGAGGAATCCTTTTCCAAACCGCAGCAACATGTATATTAACCTGAAGACCCTTCCAACACCCAAACAACTTGATTACCCTTCTAGGCATAACCACTGCCGCTCTGGTCTGGTTGAAAATATCATCACACAAGGACCTGGCCAGCTTGCAATGCAATAATAAAGGGTCTGCTGATTCCCCCTTTTTATTCTATGTTTCCAGAATCGATTGTTTGATTGATGTTCCTCTATACAAAACATTGGTTGATTTTTTTCAATGTTTTGTCTGCAGATGCATGAATTATCAATGCAACTTGCTTTGCAGAAATCACAGAATGCAGAACTCAGAAGTCAATTTGAAGGTCAGTAATGTGCAATTGTATGTATATTTGTTACTTTGGCTGGGTTTCACTTACCATACATGCCAAAATATCAGTAAATTAAAGGGGAGATTCATCCATTGGTCCCAAGAGACTTGCCCAACCTCAAATGGGTCCTTAGGGTAAATTTTTTTGAAGAAGTGACCCTCATGAATACCCTGAATTTCAAAGTGGTCCCACTATCTAATTTCCGTTAATTATATGATGGAAAATACTTTCGTGACACCCATAATTTAAATATTTTTGTACCTCAAATTAACCTAATGTTTTTGCACCTTTGGTTTACAAAGTTCATGCAATGATGATTCTCTTTGCTCTATTGCATACAGGACTGCACAAACATATGGAGGGGTTGACAAATGATGTGGAAAGATCAAATGAAATGGTTTTCATCTTTCTTTCATTTCTTAATTTTCTTGAAGTGAAATATGCAGTTTGTTGCTATGCTTGTTTATTTATGTTTTTATCTAATGTGTATTTTTAGAAGTAACCAAAAAAAGAAATGTTCCCAAACAACTTACAAAAAAAAAAAAAAAATGTTCCCAAGCAGCTGGAGGAGGACCCTCATGCTTTTTGTCTACTCTGCTGTTGGTGGATGACATAATTGTATTGGACCAATTTTCTAGGACAAGTGATATCAAGTAGTTGATGATTGCAGCTGTACGATTATCGTTGTCATACCTTTATAGAATGAGTTTTGGGCAGAATTATATGAGCTAATCTGTGAATTGCTTTAGACGCTTCAAACAAAACAAAAGACTGGAAAAGTTGATTTAAGCTTACTTTGTAACATGAGAAGCAATCAAATATCCGGTGTTGAATGAGATACTGGTGAACTTAAACCTGGCTGACAATTCAATTGGGGTTTCTTATTGTTATTGTGTGTGTGTGTATATATATATTAACAAGGATCTGTATTTATCTCATCTTTCTTCTGCAGGTGCTCATCTTGCAGGAGAATCTGGAAGAAAAAGATGGAGATATTGAAAGGCTGAAGCAAGAGCTGCACCAGAAGAGCCAAATTGGCCAAATCGAGGATGAAAAAACCGATTCAGCTTCAAACAAGAAAGCTATAGATGAGACAATGATATCTGACGCCGGCAACTGAGATCTTCTTCATTGCAATTTTGTATAATTAAATCAATTTTCTCCTCTTCTCCATGTGTTTTGTACATTAAAACTAAACCGTTTTTAAGTAGAGAGAATGAGGGAAAAAGCTCATTCTGAACATAGTCTATCCAGTGTTCCTTTGAAAGGAGCATAAATCCATGGCTGAAGATCTTAAAATGTGACCCCATTTTTCTTAATTCAGGCAACGTCAAACCCTAAAACTGGATTTGGTAGGGGTCATCATTTTTGTAAGTGCAGAGAAAAATGACAAAATCCACTTTCACAGCGGAAATACTGGACATTCATTAGTCTTATGATTTGCATGGGAATCATATTTTTATTTTTATTTTTCATACAAATTAACTTAAAAAAGGCCGGTATCTAAATTTTTGATGTCAAGCATGATAAGACATTTATGAATACCCAACAATCAGCCTATGAATTCTTTGGGGTTAACTGTTAGTTGTTTCACATATGTTAAAGCAGTGGCATTTGTTTATCTTATTTTATATAAGGTATGCATTTAACCGAAAACGTACAATGACCCCGAGATAAAGATGATTAGATAAAAATTATCACCCGTTCAATAAAGAAGACAGTCAGTTATATGTGCGATAATCATTAGATTATAAAATGGTTTATATAATAGGTAATTCAATGTGTTGTACTAGAAAGTGCATTACATAACATAGCCAAGATTGCGTTTGTAGCTAAATTTTTAACTAGAAAATTTCGAGAAATCAATGCCAATGCTTAAGTTCATGTATATTTTCAAAATTATTGTTCAAGAATATATCTATGATGTAATGATTGTATCTCGATCCATTTTTCTCTTTTTCTTAATCAGTTCTTTCAAATTATGGCCACGAAATTAAGACAAATCAATTTGTTTGAGAACGTAAACATATATAGGAGTCTTTTTGTTTTGTTTGTCTTTTTTACAGATGATGGTGGGAAGCATATCTCAGATTTAAACTTGAAGATTAAAGTGACGAAGGAGAACAAATTGGTAAATTGTGGTATGATTTCGTACCCAACAAAAAAGAAGAGAGATATATGTAGACCAAGCATTGACATTTTGGCAAAAGAGGACAAATCATTACCACTATAAATAGAACGTAATACTCACAGGCTTGTGACAACATTTTTTTGGAAGAAACCCTCGGGTTTGTGGGTATTTGTGGGACCTTTCCGGTTATCTCAAGGGTTGCTTTGCTGCGCCGTGAGGCCACCCCAATCCAGCATTACCAACATTTCCGACCGCTTGTATTGGATCCACCAATCCCTTCGTGGTGTTGCCAAGACCCTCCCCCTGCATGCATTTCACGAATGAAAGATCAACATATAGGGGGTGAGTTTACAAAATCACCTCTGGGAGGATTTACAAAATTCATGAAGAGCCCCTGTCAAGTACCACTCTATTGAGCAAAGTAAAACTGTTTGTCTAGAATAATTAGTACAATTGGTATTGTTACTATTCTCCTCTGAAATTTTTTTCTGAAAAAGACGAGAAAAACTTGGTCAGTGTTATTAGAATAATACCTCCTTCCAGCCCATGTTTTCTAGAAGTTTTCTGGCATAGCTACCGGCTCCAAATGACATATTCAAGGCCTCAGCTGCAGCTTCTTCTATACTGGCAGACACAGGTGATGATTGCAGACCATATTCACCAAGAATAGTATTCTTTTGTCCAGGACCCACTCCGAAACCCCCATGTAAGGTTCTTCTCTCCGCAGCTCTGTCCCGGTACACATGGATTTTATGCTGGAAAAGCAACAGGAGACAAAATTTTGAGTTAAAAGCAGACTGAAAATGATGCTCACTATCCAGAAGGTCGTATAAAATATACCTTTGCATATAGGTAAAATACACAGAATATTACTCATGAGTAAATCAACTTATGCTAATCATATTATTGGTCTACCATGCAATCCCTCAGATAAAGCTGGCAAATTCTAAACAATATGTGCCCACTCAACCAAACCTCTAATAGCTCTCGTCACTATCGGTCTTGTACCTGCTGACTCATACCTAACAATTGCACGCATATGATAATGCCTGGCATCAGATCACTGATAACATCAAGATACCCTCAGTAAGGCCGTCCTTTATTTTTTTGATAAGTAGTAAGGCTGTCCTTTATCAAAACTCGAAACCATCTTTCCTTTGGTTTGAAAGTAGGTACTTGATGCAATTAACCAAGCTCTGCAAGTGAGTGCTCATCCTTTATGTTAGACTATTAAAGAACTCACTATGGCCACTAGTTTTACATGCTTCTATTTACTATGCGCTTCTTATACTTTTATAATAAGCTTTTCAATCAACTGGAACACAATCAGGTACAGATTCAGCACGTCAACTTTGAATCCAAACTTTTATAAAGAATTACCTTTTCAGGTGCAGAAAGATTATCTGGTAATAGACACGTATCTGTGCTGATGGATGCTTCAGCTGCAGTTTGTGATACATGCTTTCCACTGGATTTGGAGAGGGGGAGAGAGTCACTATCAACTGATAATTCTGGGAAGCCCCAATCTTTTGTGGGGTTGGAAGAATCATAAGTTGACAGAGAAGCTAAGTATCCCGCATTGGGTGTCCGCAACTTATATACTTGACCTGACAGAAGAAATTTCATGCGCTTAGTTTGAACTTAACACATCAAACACTGCTTTGAACAATTTCCATTCACCTTAGCAATGCATAAATGAATACAAGTCAATATGGAATGACCTTGAATATAATGCAGAAGGATTGTAAATTCAGTAGAGCCAAATGCAAACCTGATGTGACTCGTACCAGATCAAGATGGACTTCACATATTGGAGCAGTTTTCAGAAGGCCGCTGCCAGAAGCCATTGATGGATGACGCTTAACAGACCTTCTCACCAATCTCCCAACCAGTCTCACCACCTCACCTTTTCCATTCTTTCTGGAGCCAGTAGACATTGCCCAGTCCCATAAATCCACAACTGGGAACTCTGGCATTGGTGTTTGCTCAGATTGAATGACTTGACCGTACTGTGCTCGCCAGTTTTCTTCATCGCATGAAGCACCTGTGCCAAAAATGCTTATGGTAACACGTGTTTACATGTTGTGGATAACCAAATGCCACACATTAGATTTTCATGGCCCAAGAATTGTACAGATTTGACCATCTAAACTGTCCATTGAAAGACAATTGGCTGATACTGGCCACGCTAACACCAATGAAGCTTATGTATACATGTGAATGGTCTTGAGCTTTTAATAAACCAGCCACTGTACTAGAATAAAAATGGCTATCAAGCACTCGATTATTAGCAGTGTTATAGTGGCCATACCTTCATCTAACACATTTCCACTTGAAATATTTACACCACAATGGCTCTCCGGAAGCCATTTGTCTTCCAGCTCACAGGTATCACTGTTCCCTGCAGCTAAATCAAACGAACACATTTAGGTTCTGTTTCAATTGTAGTAGCCTTTTCCCAATACAGGGAGATAAAGGACTAACCCTCAACTGGCAACTTAAAGTTATCCAGATCATTTGTTTCCAAGGGCATCGTTACATCAGCAGCAGCAGTTACTACTGGCTTGGAATAACCAGACAAATAAAGATCAATAAGTGTATCTTCTAACCTAAAAACAGTAATTAAGTAGTGTTAGACAAGATATCATCAAGTGACAAATTGATAATGAAAATGAGGAAGTGAGATGCCTAAAGTAGCATACCATTCTGATGGAGGTGGATTTTCAGATGCATGACTATTGGAGCACTCTGTGTCACCTGTAAGTAAGTAATAGTTGTTTGAATATAGTCATTGCATTGAAGGATAATACTTTGTATGTGAACGTCTAAAATATCAATACTCCTTCCATTGAGCTGCACTGAAGTATCCTTTATTAATTACTTTTCATTTGTTAAATAGATATAGGAGATGACATCAAATGTATTTGTAGAATGCAATGAAGGTGATAGTTTAGGCGGCCTCACAACAGCATAGGCTGTGGAGGGAATGCTTGAAAATAGCATGTGTTTAGACAGTGAATGTACAGTTGCAATGCAACTTTTTGTGACAAAGCAATGGTATTGGCAGTGGTGGCAACTTGCTCGGTAGCTGAAAGATGTGATTAGATTTTTTTATTTTTATTTTTTTAAAATTGAGTGCATCATAGGGAAGTGGATAAAGATATTATGACAGTAATTGTTGCTAACAAAGAACATCAAGCACTTTGCCTAAATTGTACAGGAGGAGATTTAAAAGACCAGTAACCAAGAAAATGAACTGATCCGGCAACATCAGGATGAAGCATGCACAGGACCAAAGGGAACGCATCACCTTTTACAAGATCACCATAATTTCTGCTGTGAAGGTGCTATTAGATGGATGACTATGATAAATTAACCCAGTTCTGATATCCAATAAAGGTCCAGTCACAAATCACGGGGTTGAATAATTATGATCTTGTCAGGTCATATCATCCATAAATCGCCTGGTTTTCCTTGATAATACTCTTTTTCAGAAATATATGAACTTTGTTATAATAGTAGACATACACACCTAGCTTATGTTCATCATTAGCAGTTCCTATATATTGGTATGCCTCAGATTCATCTCCCTGGAATGCAGAGCCATTTGCATCGCTGCTAGAACACCTAAGTGCAGATGGTTCCTCAACCTGTCTCGGATTTTCAATACAAGTTTCGCTGCTCTGATTAACTTCATCTTCATCACTCTGAAACAACCAATCAACACGTTCATAAAGAATATTACAAATAATAACCCTACGTAGAAAACAACCATATAAGGAACAAGGTGGTACCTTGTCAGACCGCAGAAGCACATAATTTCCGTTCTCAAACATGTAATAAAGACGGTCCCTACTACTGTAGTACCAACCAGCAACCGGGTCGTGGTAAAATCCACTACTGCTTCAAATTGAGACCCCAAAAAATAAAAAAGACAACAATATATTGTTAGGGAGACTACAGACGTTGATATAGCGTGATAAACACCAGCTTAATCCAAGGTTTTGAACTCGGGGGTTATTAAATTGGAACAGTTTCGATTCAAACAAAGAAGGAAGCCTGGACAGCAGGGCACCTTATGACAAATACAAAATTGTAAATTTAGTGAAAAAGAAGCATCTGCTATATATTTAATTCAAGTGATATCAAAAGAAAACCTGGCATGGAAATAGAGCTGAGATTTCTCGTCCCAAACAAAGGAGCAATCATCTGCTTCAGCGGTACCCGCCAATGCCATTTGGTTTGCTCCGTCTTTCTCCGTGCGAGTCGCGGAGATCCAAAATTCAGAGTCTGGCGATGAGTTGGGATGGACATTGACGTTGAGGGCCTGAGGCTTTTCTACAGTGTCCAAGATTGAGTTTGGGCTGATATTGGACTTAGGGCATTGTTCCCCGCAAAGTAGGTTAGGTTCGGCCCGGAACTTCTTGTGTTGAATTGGGCCATATATGGGCCTTTATTTATTTATTATTATCTAGGGTTTTGTGTAAATATTCCGACAGTGGTTACCATTAATTCAAAATATAATAATTATTAGTTAATTTCTGAACATGAACTAGTAGTATTAATCCTGACATGTTATGTCATCAAGAATTAATATTTGAGAAATAATGTTTGAAGTTTGATGCATAACTCCAATGCATTTTCTTTTTAAAAAAGAAGATAAATCTAGCATCTGAACGAAAAAAATGAATTTAATAATGAATTTCACTTTCAAAGAAAAAAAGAGCAGAATTTGTATACCTTGAGACCGTGTATCGTAAGTGTTGTCTCAATCAGATCTTCAACCTTCTGCATGCTAAAGCCTTAGGACTTGAGTGGCATGTTCATCTACATGTTAAGAATGATGAGAGAAAAGGAAAAAGAAACATAGATATAATTATATACGACACAAACTTTATGTGGTTTGGCAACATATTTACGTTTACAAAATTGTAGAAGATTTTATTTATTTTGATAACCAAGAATACATTACAACATTGGCCTTATATGCAACATAGGGGTGTATAGAAATCGACGGGACCTACCGTCGCCGACTCTGACAGGCCGCCGGAGTCCGGAAGCGGTCGAAACAAGCAAAGAACAAATCAGCTAGCGGTATAAATTTAATGAAACTAACGCCGGTCAGTTTGGTCTTGATTTGAACCAAACCCAAACCACTGAACTGGCCAATAATATTATATATATATCTTATGTAAAACAATGTCGTTTTACACTTACCATTTTAAAAAAATTAAAATGAAATGACGTCGTTTGGCTTGAAGGTTTAATACCCTCGCGTCCCCCCCTTTCTCTCATTTTTCTTCTCCCCTAATTGAATCTTCTCATACTCTCTCACCTTTCTCACGCACAGACACCGCTGCTGCGAATCTCTCCTCTCTCACACCGCACAGCCTCTCCCTCCAACAACCGACGACATCCATCTCACTTTCTCTCTCACAGAGCGTAAGTCTCCTCCATTAACCTCTCCTCCCTCATTTCTCTCTCCTCTGTTAACCTCTCCCCCTTATCTCGCTGCTCATGGAAAAATCTGGGACCTCAAGTGGTTTATTTTAATTTATTGGGTTAATGGTTTTGTTTTGTGGATTTCTTGGTGTCTAGGGAATCGGTGATGGAGCTTGTCCATTTTTGGTATTTGGTTATGGAAAAACAGATTTCCCAAACCGCCAAACCAATTGGTATCAATTGTCAAATTCCAGCCGGTTCTCTTTCTCCCTGTTGGCCGGTTTCAGTCAAGAATAGCATATTTTCTCTCTGTCAGTGTGGTTTCGATTTTGGTCCAAAACCACACCAATACATTTGGTTTTCAGCCCTAATGTAGGGGCTTAGTATAATATGTAATAAACCCTAAGCAAGGGATCAAAGTGAATTGGACCTATAAGCTCAAGCTCCACTCCATGCCCAAGCCTTACTGAGAATCATCCCAAGCCTTACTGAGAATCATCAAACGCCACAACAGATCCTTCTCAAATCGGGTCATCAATTGGGATGTTACAAAGAGAACCAGACTTCACACATAGATGCCCTATATACTCAAAATGGAAAGTTAGGCTTGATTTTCAATATATTAAGGTCTCATTTGATTACATAGATTAGATGAGATGAGAAATATATGAATAATAATGAAATAATTTATGAATAGTAATAAAATGTGTTGAGTTAAGATGCTTCATGGGGTTTTGAGAAAAGATGATGAAAAAGTTGAATAAAAATACTATGAAGTTAAAAAATTGTTATAATATAATTTTTTTAACATAATTTTTGTATTTCGATTTGAAAAAGTTGAATTACATTCTATGTTTTGTTTTGATATTGGGTAAAGTACTAATGATTAGGTAAAATGATTAGATGAAAAAAATAAAATTTTAAAATTGAAAAGTGTTTGGATGTTGAGATGAGATGGGATGAGATGGTTTATGAAACTAATCAGGGTCTAAATCATGTAGAACGAGTCTGAAATGAGAGGTTAGGTTTGAATCTAACAATAAACTAATCAATTCGTGTTGAAGAATAAATTGATCTAAATTATTTTGGCTTACATCCAATCGGTACAACCTTGTTTATCTGTTACAAACTAGTGTACTCATCAGACTTGATATTCAAGTTGGCTAGGTCAAAGTAAATATGATGTGTGGCGCTCAAATTAGGATACCATTGATCATCAGATTGCTGCAAGGGGGTCGTGAAAAAGGCCTGAATTGCAAAATGAAGAGTCACTTTGATATGATTTATCAAATCTATGATAACATCTAATTGTTGTGCAGTCGGTATAATTGCAAACTTGACAGATCTGCTTTGACACTGGAGCGTTCAAAGGGCCACAACCACCTCTTCCTCTACCTTGATTGGTTTTGTATGAGCCAAAATTAGAACCGTGGCCACCATAATGGGAGAAATGACCACTTTTTCCGCCTCTGGAATGTGAGGCCATATTTGCATCAGCAGGTCTAGGCAGTGCAGAGCTCGGATGGAAGGTAAATGTGAAACGGTAGAGGAGGTTTGGTAGGGTATTAAATTTTAGATTATTAAGCTGATTGAGAATGTTGCCCAGATGACTAACACAAGAGGGGGGGTGAATTGAGTTGTATTTAAAAAAATAATAATTATAAATCAAATATACAATATAAAATATAAACAAAATATGAAATAGCAATAAATATAAAGAGTAAGGGTAAGAGAGAAGCAAACTCAGTATGTTAACGAGGTTCGGCCCCACTGCCTACGTCCTCGCCTAAAGCTACCCCTTGAGGATCTCCGAATTCACTATTCAATCTCCTTCAGGTGGAGATAAAAACCTATTACACCTTTGAACAACACCGCTACAAAGGATCCGTGTAAAACACCCTCTACACTTGCAATCACCTTACACGTGGTGATTCAACGATTCCCTGTGTAGAACACTTTCTACACGCACAAGGGTTGTACACACCCTTTTACTGATACAAGAATTGATAGTGGGTAGGATATCAGAAAACACTCCTCAATGAGTGAAATAAGAACAATACAAGCACAAACTATATCTCTCAAAATGAATAAGGGTTAAGGCTCAATGCTTAGAGAAGAGAGAATGAAAGCTTTGAATGAGAGTTGTATGCTCTTGGTGTTGTGAATGTGAAGCTCTCAAATGATCTATTTATAGGCATATGAGACTTCATATTCAAATTTAAAAAGATTCACATGTCAAAAACATCATCATTCATTTTTCAAAAATTTCAAACCTAATCTTTTTACTTTTTGCATATGACAAAAGGAGCACACTTTGCTTTTCAAAAATTTCAAACCTAATTTTTTACTTTTTGCATATGACAAAAGGAGCACACTTTACTTTTCAAAATATTCAAACAAAGGCATCTTCCTTTTGCATAAGTCAAGAAAAGCATCAATCACTTTTGAAAATATTCAAATAAAACATGCACATGTGAAAGATGACAATCAATCATCTTTAATATTTTCAAAGTTCAAACCTTTAATCATGGCATGCACATGTGAAAGATGACAATCAATTATCTTTCAAAATTTTCAAATTTAATTTTCAAAATATTCATGCACATGTGGAAAATGTATTTTAATGCTTTATGATAAAATATTAATTTTTGAGCCTTAATCCTAATTTCGAATTTTAAAGAGATTTACAACATTATTCTATGACTTTAATGTGAACTTGCTCCCTTCTTGCTCATGCTTGGTTTCTTGATGTGCTTGACTCCATTGTGTAGATAACTTGAGCTTGAGACTCCTTTATTCTATGAATTCATTTGTTATCATCAAAATCCATGTGTAAATATATAATTACACAAAACTTGAAACCTTAGGTTTAACAATCTCCCCCTTTTTGATGATGACAAATACTTGATAGAACCTGAAGCCTGTATTAATACTTAAGCTCCCCCTGAGAATGTGCGTTAGTTTTTCAAGCAAAAAAAAAAAAATAATTCCAAGCATATATAACAAGTTTAACAATTTAAACAATATTAATGTTCTAGTCTAAAACTTCTCCCCCTTTTGGCATCATTAAAAAGGATCGACAGCAAGTAAATAGACTGAAGAAAACGGTGCGTTAAAAAACACTGTAGATAGTTGAAAAAGAGAGCCGTCCGTGACCCGACAAGTCCTGCAAAGCCTCGAGGCCTAACTCTATGAATTTAGTGCGGTTGAAGATAGAAACAAATCGCCTGATGTTGTTGACAAACGAGATTGAAGGCTCCGAGTTTCTAAAAAAAATGTCTTTTTCACTGATCGGGAAAAAACACATTGCTCTTTGACTTGGATGATAGCTCGTCTTGTTCTTTATACTATCTCTATAAAAACAGTCTTAAAGTTCATCCAATCCGCATCAAGTTTTCTTCTTATCTCTATAACTCATCTGCATTCCTTCAACATTCTCGCTTTAAGTTTTCAATTCCTTTCTCAATGGCTCATTCTTCTACATCTCAACCTCCTGTCCTTTCTGCAGCTGCCATTGGTGCTATGTTGCAGCAAGAAAATAATAGTATGGCAAATAAGTCAGACTCCGATGCTATCTACGACTTGGTGAGTCTCGGGACTCGCTACTCATCCTCTATTGTTGCTTTTTCCCAGCGGGTTCAAGCAAAAAACCATGAGGTTGAAAAGCTTAAGGAACAAATTGTTGTACTTCAACGAATTGTTCAAGAGTCTCACACAAGGGAAGGAATCCTTCGGCAGAAGAATAAAAAGTTGAAATCTCTATTGGATTCTTCATTCCGCTTGCCAGTTCCCATGAATAGGGATGACATGATATTGTATGAAGAGAATGAGCGTCTCAAACATGAGGCTAAGAACCTCAAGTTTATGTAAAAGTATTTAAGAAAAATCTATCTATTTTTATGAACTTTGATCTGTCTTTTAAGAGATATTCATAATATGCATCATACCTATTTCTCTTCTAATCATAGATAATCTATCTTCTGGTAAAGGTTTTGTGAATATATCTGCTAACTGATCGTGTGTGTTTGTGAACTCTAGTACTATATCGCCTTTCTGCACATGATCTCGAAGAAAATGATATCTTATTTCAATATGCTTAGTTCTAGAATGTTGTATTGGGTTTTTTGAAAGATTTATAGCACTTGTATTATCACATTTGATTGGAATGTGATTATACATGAGTTTAAAATCTTCAAGTTGTTGCTTCATGTAAAGAACTTGAGCACAACAACTACCCGCAGCAACATATTCTGCCTCAGCAGTAGATAGTGCAACAGAATTTTGTTTTTTACTAAACCAGGAAACTAATGCATGACCTAAGAAGTGACATGCTCCACTAGTGCTTTTTCGATCTATTTTACAACCAGCATAATCTGCATCTGTGTAGCTGATTAGATCGAAAGATGTGTGTTTAGGGTACCATAACCCTAGGTTAATTGTACCACTAAGATATCTAAGAATGCGCTTAACTGCAATTAAATGAGATTCTTTTGGAGATGATTGAAAACGTGCACATAAACACACACTGAACATAATATCTGGTCTACTGGCTGTCAAATATAATAAGCTACCAATCATACCTCGATATACTTTCGAGTCAACTGTCTTACCGGATTCATCTTTATCAAGTTTAGTAGATGGGCTCATTGGTGTTCCAGTTTCCTTAGCACCTTCCATCCCAAACTTCTTCAGCAATTCCTTAATATATTTTGATTGATTGATGAATGTCCCACTTTTTACTTGCTTAATTTGCAATCCGAGAAAGAATGTAAGTTCTCCCATCATGCTCATTTCAAATTCATCCTGCATAGTCTTAGCAAAAACTTGACACATATTTTCATTAGTAGCACCGAATATTATATCATCAACATAAATCTGAACCAAAAGAATATCATCATTTTCGTATTTAATGAAAAGAGTTGTGTCGATTTTTCCTCTTGAGAAACCTTTTTTAATCAAGAAACCACTGAGTCTCTCGTACCACGCTCTAGGAGCTTGTTTGAGTCCATATAGTGCTTTTGTGAGTTTGAAAACATGATTTGGAGAAATATGATTTTCAAAACCTGGAGGTTGCTCAACATATACCTCTTCATTTATAAAACCATTTAAGAAAGCACTTTTAACATCCATTTGAAAAAGTTTGAAATCTTTATAACAAGCATATGCAAGTAGCATTCGAATAGCTTCTAATCTTGCGACTGGTGCATATGTCTCATCATAATCAATTCCTTCTTCTTGATTGTAACCTTGGGCTACAAGTCGAGCCTTATTTCTAGTAATGACTCCGGACTCATCTTTCTTGTTTCTAAAAACCCATTTTGTTCCAATAATAGTATGATTTTTGGGTTTAGGAACAAGTGTCCAAACATCATTTCTTTCAAATTGATTAAGCTCTTCTTGCATAGCTAGAATCCAAGATTCATCAAGAAGTGCTTCATCAATATTTTTAGGTTCAATCTGAGATAAAAAAGCAGTATGATTGCAAATATTTCTAAGAGATGATCGAGTGCTTACACCTTGTGAAGGTTCTCCCAGAATTTGTTCCACTGGATGATCTTTCACAAATTTCCACTGTTTGGTTGCATCTCGTATTAAATTTTGATGATCTTTCCTGATGTCTCCATGTTGGACTTCCTCTATTGTGTTCTCTTTGTTGAGATTGAGACTTTCTGTATTATTTATACCTCCTGTTTCTTCATCAATGGATTTCTTGGAGAGTAGAGAATTAGATTCATCAAATACTACATGCATAGATTCTTGTACAGTTAAAGTCTTTTTATTGAATACTCTATAAGCTTTACTATTTGTAGAATACCCGAGAAAAATACCTTCATCCGATTTTGCATCAAATTTGCCTAAATTATCCCTGTCATTCAAAATAAAACATTTGCATCCAAATACATGAAAGTAACCAATGTTGGGCTTTTTCTCATTCCAAAGCTCATAGGGGGTTTTATCTAATTTAGACCTTAACATAACTCTATTTATAACATAACATGCAGTACTTACCGCTTCGGCCCAAAAATAACTAGGCAAGTTGTTCTCATTAAGAATTGTTCTTGCCATCTCTTGAAGAGATCTATTTTTCCTCTCTACTACCCCATTTTGTTGAGGAGTTCGAGGAGCAGAAAAATTATGCACAAAACCATTTTCATCACAAAATGTTTCAATATTTTTATTAACAAACTCTTTTCCCCTATCACTTCGGATACTTGAAATAGTATAGCCCTTTTCATTTTGAATTCTCTTGCATAACTTGGTAAAAGCATTATGTGCCTCATCTTTATGAGCAAGAAAGATGACCCAAGTATATCTAGAGAAATCATCAACAATAACAAAAGCATAATATTTTCCTCCTAGACTTGCAACTCTATTTGGTCCAAAAAGATCCATGTGTATCAGTTGCAGTGGTCTAGTAGTGGAAATATATTTCTTGGTTTTAAAAGAAGTTTTTGTTTGTTTACCAAATTGGCATGCATCACAAATTTTGTCTTTAAGAAAATTTGCCTTTGGTAAACCTCTCACAAGATCATTTTTTGAAAGTTTGGAAATAAGTTCCATGTTGGCATGACCTAGTCTTCTATGCCATAACCAATTAGTTTCATTTTGTACTGAAAAACAAATAGCATCTTGTGAGGTAATTTCTTCAAAATCGATTGTATAAACATTATTACTTCTAAAGGCAGTAAAACAAATGTTATAATCATGATCATTCAAAATAATGCACTTATCCATTTTGAAAGTAACTGTAAATCCTTTATCACATAATTGACTTATACTCAAAAGATTATGTTTTAGACCTTCAACAAGTAGAACATCTTCAATTATGAGAGAAGATTTATTACCAATTTTACCTATTCCCACGATCTTCCCTTTCGAGTTGTCTCCAAATGTCACGTGTCCTTCTTCTTTAGATCTAAGATCAAAGAACTTAGTCTTGTCTCCCGTCATGTGTCTTGAACATCCACTATCTAAAAACCATTTGTTTTTGCTTGTAGAGGACTTCATGCATACCTATAAAAACAATTAAAATGATTTTTCTTGGTACCCAAGTTCTTTGGGTCCTTTATTTATTAGTATTAGAAGAAACAAGATTTTTAGGTACCCATATGGCCCTAATAGTCATTGTATGTTTTCTTCTAATAGGACAAGTATGATAATTATGACCATTTCTATTACAAAAATTACAAATAGCATGTGACATATATGAAAATCTTGAATGATTATAATAGTATCCTTTTTTGACAAACTTATTATGAAAAGAATTTTGAATATTAGACTTTGATGTAGAAGGATTATCAAAGAAGTTTTTATAAGGTTTGAACTTTTGTTTTGGCATATATCCCAAGCCTGCCTTGTCAAAAACACATCTTTGACTACCAAGAAGTTTTTCAAAATTTCTTTTTCCATTCGTAAAGTTTTCAACAATATTTTCTAAATCAGTTTTCTTTTTCTTCAACTCAAGATTTTCGTCTTTCAAAACAATATTTTCTTTTCTTAAAATATCAATTTCGTTTGTTAAAGAAGAATTTTTCTTTTTCAAAGCAGTATATTTGATACCCAATTTTTCAAATTCTTCATATACCTCTTCTAAAACATTTTGCAATTCTTCATATGAAGGATTTTCAATATTATCAAAATTTGTTACCTCAATATCATCTTTAGCCATAAGACAGAGATTTGCTGATTCTTCATTGCTTGCTTCACTATCTGAGCTACTTGAATCATCATCCCATGTAGCTTTCATTGCTTTCTTGCCTTTGTTTCGATCTTTCTTTAGCAGGGGACAATCTGGCTTGATATGACCAGGCTTATTGCATTTATAACAAATTAAAGTATCATTTTTACCTGAATCTTTCTTGGAAAACTTTTTGAATGATTTCCTCGGAGGAGTTTTATTTTTCTTTAAGAATCTCTGAATTCTTCTTGTTATCATCGCAACTTCTTCATCTTTATCGTCATTTTCCTCATCTTCATCACTTTCACTTTCATGAGGAACAGCTTTAAGTGCCAAGCTCTTCTTTGGCTTTCCTTCTTCTTCTCCTCTTTTCAATGTGTACTCATGGGTGATAAGTGACCCGATGAGTTCATTCACTTCGAGCTTCTTGAGGTCTCTAGCTTCAAGAATCGCTGTCACTTTTGATTCCCAACGTTTTGGTAGAGAGTTGAGAATTTTTCTTACCATTTCCACTTTGGAATAAACTTTACCAAGAGCTGTCAAACTGTTTATGATGTTAGTAAAACGAGTGTGCATGCTAGAAATAGATTCATCATCATTCATCTTAAACATTTCATATTCATGAGTAAGAATATAAATTTTTGATTCCTTAACTTGAGAAGTTCCTTCATAAGTAACTTCCAAGTTATCCCAAATTTCTTTTGCCGTAGCACAAGTCATTACTCTATTAAACTCATTACCATTGAGAGCATTATATAATAAATTCATAGCAGTTAAATTCAAAGTATAAAGTCTATCGTCTTCACGATCAAACTCTTCTTCTTCCTTTTTGACCTTTACTCCACCAACCACTTTTGTTGGAATATAAGGTCCATTTACAATGCATTTCCAGATCTCTCGACCTTGAGCCTGAAGGAATATTCTCATTCTAACTTTCCAGAATGAATAATTGTCTCCACAAAAGAGTGGAGGCCGACTGCTAGATTGACCTTCACCAAATGAAGCTGCAATGTTAGCCATAAGATCTTAACTCAAAAGATAGTTAATCTTATAACAGAGCTTTAGCTCTGATACCAATTGTTGCCCAGATGACTAACACAAGAGGGGGGGTGAATTGAGTTGTATTTAAAAAAAAAAAAAAATTATAAATCAAATATACAATATCAAATATAAACAAAATACGAAATAGCAATAAATATAAAGAGTAAGGGTAAGAGAGAATCAAACTCAGTATGTTAACGAGGTTCGGCCCCACTGCCTACGTCCTCGCCTCAAGCTACCCCTTGAGGATCCCCGAATTCACTATTCAACCTCCTTCAGGTGGAGGTAAAAACCTATTACACCTTTGAACAACACCGCTACAAAGGATCCGTGTAGAACACCCTCTACACTTGCAATCACCTTACACGTGGTGATTCAACGATTCCCTGTGTAGAACACTTTCTACACGCACAAGGGTTGTACACACCCTTTTACTGATACAAGAATTGATAGTGGGTAGAATATCAGAAAACACTCCTCAATGAGTGAAATAAGAACAATACAGCACAACCTATATCTCTCAAAATGAAAAAGGATTAAGGCTCAATGCTTAGAGAAGAGAGAATGAAAGCTTTGAATGAGAGTTGTATGCTCTTGGTGTTGTGAATGTGAAGCTCTCAAATGATCTATTTATAGGCATATGAGACTTCATATTCAAATTTAAAAAGATTCACATGTCAAAGACATCATCATTCATTTTTCAAAAATTTCAAACCTAATCTTTTTACTTTTTGCATGTGACAAAATGAGCACACTTTACTTTTCAAAAAATTCAAACCTAATCTTTTACTTTTTGCATATGACAAAAGGAGCACACTTTACTTTTCAAAATTTTCAAACAAAGGCATCTTCCTTTTGCATAAGTCAAGAAAAGCATCAATCACTTTTGAAAATATTCAAATAAAACATGCACATGTGAAAGATGACAATCAATCATCTTTAATATTTTCAAAGTTCAACCCTTTAATCATGGCATGCACATGTGAAAGATGACAATCAATTATCTTTCAAAATTTTCAAATTTAATTTTCAAAATATTCATGCACATGTGGAAAATGTATTTTAATGCTTTATGATAAAATATTAATTTTTGAGCCTTAATCCTAATTTCGAATTTTAAAGAGATTTACAACATTATTCTATGACTTTAATGTGAACTTGCTCCCTTCTTGCTCATGCTTGGTTTCTTGATGTGCTTGACTCCATTGTGTAGATAACTTGAGCTTGAGACTCCTTTATTCTATGAATTCATTTGTTATCATCAAAATCCATGTGTAAATATATAATTACACAAAACTTGAAACCTTAGGTTCAACAGAGAAAATCATTGCCAAGAAGCCTTTGTCTTGGCATGATTAACAAATCTTGAAAGACTTGCAAGTGATTCATAAGGAGAGAAGAAGCAAGCAGTGGGAGATTGTGAAATGGTAGAGACCAAAGGAGGTTAGGTTAACTTAAATATTGATAGGAGTAGTAAAGGTAATCCAGGTAAAGCAGGGGTCGGTGGACTCATCAGGAACCACTTAGGTAATCTGGTACATACTTTTATTTTATTTTATTGGTCATGGCTCCAGTAATGTTGTAGAGTTCATGGCACTGCTTCATGGTATGAGACATCTTCGTCAGCATGGGTTTCTTACAAGTGGATATGGAATTGGATTCTAGCACGGTGGTGAACTGGATCAAAAGGACTTCTTGCCCTGTCTAGTACCTTGAAGACTACTGGGATGATTTGTTGTTTCTGCTACGAGACATGACATTGACCATTCAGCATGTGTATAGAGAAGGAAATTCTCCTGTAGATTACCTTGCAAGATTGGGTTCAAAGGAGTGCAATCCTTCATGGCAGTTGAATGATTATATTCTTGGAAGTCTTTAGGGATTGATTCGTATTGATAAGATGGGCATTCCATATATCAAGAAAGGAGTGTAGTTTGGCTGTTTATTTCTTATCTTGCTTGGAAGGTTATAATGTTGTCTGTTCTTTGTTCTTGATCTGTTTTCTTTATAAGTCCTTTGTAATAAGGTTTTTTCCTCCACCTTAAGTGAGGAGGAATAAAAGTGGAGGTCTTCTTTTTAAAAAAAACAAGGTTGGTGCTATTCCAGCCGAAGTTTGTGAGCAAGCATGTTACTGTAGAGGTCTTCCAAAGAGATCGGATCCACTCTTGTTGTGATCGAAGTTACGAAGGAGTCATATTCAGGGCCTAGATTAGCTAATAAGAAAGACACTAGCTCGAAATTGTTCAATGGCTGATCTGTAGCGATAAGGGTAACGACCAAGGAGGTGAATTTTTGAAAGTAGTCAGTGATGGAAGAGTTTTCCTTTTTGAGTGTGGCCAATTGATAGTGAAGGTTCATGGACCGTGCCCGAGACCTAGATGTGAACATTCATTCTAAAGTAGACCAAACTTGTTGAGAGGATAGTGGATCATTTTGTAACATGTGCAAGAACTATTTTAGAGAGAGAGGAGTTCAAGTTGTTGAGGATGAATTGGTCCTGTAGAGTCCAAGTGGTGTATGCAGGATTTGGGACTGGTTGATTTGTGTGGAGTTGGTGAGAAGTAGAGAGGGATAGGGAGTGGAGTCATCGACATAGCCATGAAGGTTGAGTCATTTGAGGTATGGAACAACTTGTGCCTTTCATAGTAAGTTGTCATGGGTGAGTTTGATAGGGTGCAAAATTGTTGAGAGAGGTACCTAATTGATGGAGGGAAGGTGTTTGATAAAATGATTTGCTGAATGAAAACTAGGGAAGAGGTGGTGGGGTCAAGTAGTTGAGTGCTTTGATCCTCCATGAATAAAAAAGACTGACATGAGTTAAGAGGCTTGATATCATGTTGAAGAATAAATTGATCTAAATTATGGCTTACCCCTAATCGGTACAGCCTTGTTTATTTATAAGCAACAACTTCAAAACATTATTGGAATAGGAATCTATGAATAACAACAACCTAGAGAAGTAGTTTCACTAAGAACCGTAAGTATCATATTATACTACGTACAAGTAGAACATATATAACTTTATAATTGTTCAATGTCTATTATAGATAGGATTGAGTTTGCTTCTTATCTTGTTAAATGTGTTTGACTGTGCTTGATATTCTTATACTTCTTGTATTTGTAGCTTATCTTGATCATATTGAGAGATTAGTTTGTGTTTCACTACGTATCCTTAGTTCGCAAATTGGGAATGGTAGGGATACGTTAGATAAGTCGAAGTTGTCCTATTTGGAAAAAGATGGTACGACCCATGAAGCCAATATATCACATCAGAAATATTGAGAGAACTTATAATGAAGAGTAGGTTCGTTCTCGATCGGTGGCTGAAGATCATGATACAATCAAATTGGTATGGAGAACGCACCATTCAGCTAGCTAGCTAGCCTCCACAATTCTAATAGCAAGATTAGATTTTCAAAATAATTTAATACTAATAATATCTTCTAAATAAATTCTTATTATATTAGAGGTACTGTGGATTAATGGACTTCTAAATATGATTTTTTATATATATATATAAATTTCTATTATTTATACAATATCGAGAGAATGACATGAATCCGCGTATACGTGGCTAACCATGAGAAGGCGTGGCCATAATTCTTGGCTTTTGTGGAAAATGAAATGAATCGGTGCCTTGAGAACTCGATATTTTCTAATTGCACTATAAATAAATTATTTATTTGCTATCAGTAAATTTTAACAAAATGATTATTTTAAATTAAAATTAATTATAAATAATCTTTTAATTGTAATAAATTAATTACAAAAACTCGATTTTTTTTTTATAGTAAATTGATTATGAGATCATCCCCACGTATATATATGTGGGAGTCCACGTGCCTTTTCTTGTTCATATTATAATATGTATAAATGATACCTTACCTCTGCACCAAGGCAGCTTAGGTTGTGTTTGGCCACTTGAAATTTTTATCTCAAACTCAAAATTTTCATTTCATCATTACAACTTTCTCAAATCTCAATACAAAATATAATAAATAATTCAACTTTTTCTTAACTTTTTCAAATTCTAAAACAATAATAATATTAAAATATAATATTTTAATATTTTATCTTAAAACTCAAAATTTTCATCTGAAAATTCTTAGTGGCAAAGCAGAACCTTAGTCACATGAAGAGCGCATATGATCCAGCCATGCATGTCTAGTTACTTTTTTTTTTATTTTTTATGTTAATGTCTGAAAATCTCTTCAAGGCATAGCCCTTTGGACTCACCCCGTAAATTCTTAGCTAGCTGTTATCATGTAGGGATGGATGATAATTATAAACTCCTTTTTAAAATATAAATTAAATAGTTATATATACTTTTTGAATAAACGGTCTCTATTTCGATTTAAGCTTGGATCACTATATTTTAAATTTTAGAATACGTGGTGATTAAATATCTGTCCTAAATCTTATAGATTAAAGAAATTAAAACAAAAAATCGATACATGAACATGATTTGAAAGATGAATATTTCATAAAGAAAAATGTTCACTATACCATACGGCCATCACGATCTCGTTATTATTTTACTTAATTTGATAATATGATATTACATATATATTAATCAATTATTAAATTTCTTATTTTTAAAAAGGAATTAATCTAATAATCGGTTGCTATATATATAATTAAGCAGCTTTATAATAATACAATTAATATAATAAAATTAGGATAAGTACGTGGTATAGTATATATAACTAATAGTTATAACATAACTGATCATCATGTGAATATATAGTTGATAATGGATCGTCCGGCCGGTATTTTTAGAAAATTAGAGCATGCATGCAAGCAAGCTGTAAGGAAAATATTGCATGAAGCTAGATAAGGGTGAACAAAAATCCAAAAATCTAACTCAAATTCTGACTTCAATTCTACACTGGCTTCATTCCGACTCTGATAAGTCGGAGTTGGAGTCGGAGGTAGCGATGCATCGACTCTAACTTCGATATTGTACACATATATTTTATAAAAATATATGTATTTTTTATATGTTAATCATATATATATATTATATAACTATAACTTATATAATTAGTTAAATTCAATAATATATATACTAGTATGAGCTAATTATTATAAAATAATATACTTATATTATAATGTAAATAGACTAAATTGACTAATAATAGTAATTTAGTATATGTAAACACCATACTATTAACTATTACTATCATGTAACACTTATGTATAATAAAAACTAATGTATAAACACTAACGTATAATAACATGTAATACTAATGTATAATAACTAAAGTAGTATAGCATGTACTAGTAATGTATAATAATCAATGTGTAATAGTGCATATATATAATACTAATGTATATATAATAACATTAATTTGTACAATGATTTAGTTTTTCAATTGAAACTTGAGAAAATATTTTTTTAAAAAAAACTAAAATCTGGAAACATAATCTGATTAGTGAGAGCTCAAAATTATCAAGTTGAAATTTCAAATAAATTAAGAAAAAAAACTCAATAAAAAAAAATTCAAAATCCGACTCTGCTCCGATAAATCGGAGTTGGAATTGGATCGGAGGCTATGCGAATCGGAGTGGCGACTCATACATGATTGGTGCTCGGCCCTAACTTATATAGTTAAGTTAAATTCAATAATATACTAATTTGTCCAGACCCAGAGTAGTACTACTGGCACGTTATTTGCATGCGTACGTACGTAGTATTAATCTGAGCAAAAACAAGAACATATATAAAGTTACGTTAATTGAACTTCTTTTATTAGGACCGACTAGGATGCTTGCTTCCTTTGCTTGAATTTTAAGGACTGCAAAAATCATAATCAGGGACAGAATCAGAAAATCTGAGTTGGGAGGCAAGTTACAAAAAAATAATTTTGGAGGGGTCAATTATTAATTTTCATATAATTTACTTTATAAAAAATTTTAATTTTTATCAAATTTTAAAAATTTTGAAAGGACTTTGACTCTAAGTAATTCCGCCCCCTTATCATAATATATATTGTATGTGTTTTTTCTTCAACATCATCCTAGCTAGCTAGCATCTTGTTCTGTTTTTTGTTTTTTTTTGTTTTAATATATATTTTTCTTTTCTTTTCCTTTTTATCGGGGGAATGTACGAACGACGTAGGATTGCGATCTTATTTTTGTGGAGCCCTTCGAAAGTTAAAAAGTTTCTGGTGGTGTTTTCTTTAGCTTTTTGTCATGAGGAAGCTTCTAGTACATGGTCGCGAATTCTATATGTTCCAGATGATCAAAAAGCTAGCTGCAGGATGATCAACTACAACAACGCAAACCAACCTACTGATCTTTAATAATGTGACACACATCATGCATGCATGCACCACAAATTGTCATGAAATCCGGAGAATTTAAGAAAGAGCATATATAAAGAAAGTGGAAAGGCAATACTGGCCGAAGCTCTTGCCCAAAGTTAGCAGCTCACAGTAGTTGATTTTTGTGTTAAAAAAGCTCAATAAATTATTAAACATCTCGCTAGCTAAGTACTAGAAAAAGCGATGAAATTGTCGAGATATCGGAATAAAGAAGACGCAATGCAACAACCTCTACTAGGAATAAAGGAAAAAGACAGATGAATTAATTGCGCGCAAATGTCCTCTTAAAGTAGATCATGTTAGACCCATCCTGGCCCGCCGCCTGTACGTAACTTGGAATTCGTGATGACCTGACCACTGACCCCACCAGCTCAAAAAATAAAAGGTCCTGCATGCAGTTACCATGGACGCATCTACCATACCTAGTGATCTATCAGCTGTTGAAGAAGTACAAACCTAGCTTCCGATTATTTCTTGCTCTCACTCATATTATATGTGGAAAGAAATATTGGTTGTAGCAATTTCGGCCACAAATCATGATGCATGGGACTTTGCACGAGGCATCACTATATATGATTAATTAATGAATCATAACACATTTTATAATATATTTTATAATAAAAAATGTCGTATATCACTATCCTTACATGTTACTATATGTAATATAATATATTTATCATTATTTAATAATAAAAAAATATATAATAAATGATTATTTAATAATAATAAATATATTATATTTTATTTAGTTAGATACAAGTAAAATAATAATAGGATGTATAGAATTTTCCTTTTATAATACTTATATCTTATAAAATAGGAGTATTTTTATAAAATAATATTAATTTGATAAGATATTTTATAAAAATAATTTTTTTTTTAAAAAATATTATAATTATGTAATATTTTTTGAAGATCAATTAGGATCGCTCGATCGATCGGATTCTAATAGTATTGTAGGCCGAGGGGATCAGCCTGATCAGGCTCTGTATATTATAAGTACTTGTGGGTTGGTTATATTACATGAATAGTATATAAACAAATATATTTGTAAAAATAAATTTCCTAATTACGGACCATGATCAAGAAATTACAATTAGATAGCTAGAAATGATTATTATACCCCCTTATACAAATAGCCGACAGTAACATGAGTATGATCTAGAATGTCCTACTCGAAAGCTAAACTTCAACTTGCAGCTTGTTGCTATGCCCGAGCAAAGTGCAAACCACGACATATACCTACCAATGATATTTCATTTCGAGATTCCAAAATAGACATACATCTGAAGTTTTATATAAACCCCTCCTCAGTGCTCCGTTTAGGCACCAAACTAAATTACCACCTCCATTCTCTATTGTACCTTCCTAGCTGTCCCTGATCTCCTCCCTCCAAGCTATCTTGTTTGCATATACCTACCTCCCCTGTCCTTCCAATGGCGCCTCCGAGCTTAAGCAAAGTCGACCCTCTAGACGTAATGGGCCGGCTCCTTGATGGCAACATAGCAACCTTGTCCATAGCTTTGGAAGGATCAAACTTTCTTGCTATTGGCCATCCAATTCTCACTGAAGTCCCTACCAACATTGTGGCCACTACTGCACCGTTATCATCAACCTTTGACGTCTCTCTAGAAAAGACCAAGAACGTCATGAACATGGTCGGCTGCTTCGTGGGGTTCGATGCTGAGGAGACGAAGAGCCGGCACTTGGTTCCCGTCGGCAAGCTCAGAGGGATAAGATTCATGAGCATATTCAGGTTCAAAGTCTGGTGGACAACGCACTGGGCCGGAAGCTGCGGTGGGAATACAGAACACGAGACCCAGATGATGATTTTGGAGAACAATATTGACCTCGGGCGCCCCTACGTTCTCATGCTTCCACTCATTGAGGGGCCATTCAGAGCATCTCTGCAACCTGGGATTGATGACTACGTGGACGTCTGCATGGAGAGCGGCTCCACACGTGTCTGTGCGTCCAGCTTCAGGAGCTGCTTGTACATGCACGTGGGAGATGATCCGTATAATCTAGTCAAGGAGGCCATGAAAGTGATCAGGGCCCACTTGGGAACCTTTCGTCTTCTCAAAGAGAAAACCCCACCAGGTATAGTTGACAAGTTCGGTTGGTGCACTTGGGACGCATTTTACCTTAAAGTGCATCCCAAGGGGGTTTGGGAAGGGGTCAAGGGCCTTGTGGACGGTGGGTGCCCTCCAGGAATGGTCCTGATTGATGATGGGTGGCAGTCCATTTCTCATGATGACGACCCCATCAGTGATGATCAGGAGGGCATGAATCGGACGGCTGCTGGTGAACAAATGCCATGTAGGCTCATAAAGTTTGAGGAAAATTATAAGTTCAGGGACTATCAAAGCCCTAGATCTAGAGGGGCATCTGATAAAGGGATGGGTGCCTTTGTCAGGGACCTAAAGGAAGAGTTTAAGAGCGTAGAGCATGTGTATGTATGGCATGCACTTTGTGGGTATTGGGGTGGGGTTAGACCCAATGTCCCAGGCATGCCGGAGTGTAGGGTCATTGCTCCTAAGCTGTCGGAGGGACTGAAGATGACAATGGAAGATCTGGCGGTGGACAAGATCGTGAACAATGGGGTGGGGTTGGTCCCACCGGAGCTCGTCCACAAGATGTACGAGGGGCTTCACTCGCGTCTTGCTTCGGTGGGAATTGACGGTGTCAAGGTCGACGTTATACACGTAAGTTCTGGAAACCTCTAGCTTCTGTTCTAAAAAAACAAAAAAAATCACTTCGGTGCAATGGATTTTTTTTTTTTTTTTTCCTAATCCGGTGCAATGGATTTGTTGTGACCACACGGTGATTTTTTTATGATGCTCGAAAGAGGTCTAGCCGCCATTAAATAAAAACAATATTTTTTAAAGTAAAAAAATATATATATATATTTTAATATTTTGTTCTATTTTTACCTGACTTGATAATCCAAGCATTTAGTTTATAAAGGATATGTACTGAAAATTGAAGTATTTGCAACAGTACGCCATGCATGTTATATTCTTATATATATAGCTGCATGTAATCAGAGTACGTACTTAAGGAATTAATGATGCCATTCATGAATGTTTGCGCACAAAGTTCTGTATAATTATTTTCACTTTGATGCGAAAAGCAATTGCAGCTATAAAGTAGCCGTAAGCAAAAGCTCTATATCTCACATATATACCTGACGAGTTGCTCATTCTGATCACCCTCGTGATCCCTGGAAGAAACACATCCCTCTTCCATGAACAGTATATGTTTCTAATGAAAATCTTTTCTTCTCCATCTCATTACTTACATTTGGAACTTGAAACTCTAAATTGACGATTGACAAACCGACTCGAAAAGGCCCCGACGTGGTTCCTGTGCTGAGCGGGGCCTAATTTGGAGTTTTATGTACTCTTGCTCTGTTGGACACAGAAGCAAATATGAAGTATTGCTCTGGGTTGATGCCTTGATGGTGAGGTTCCCCTAGCATAATAGAGATCTAGAGTTTAATGTTTGTATTTGGTGTTTGCAGTTGCTTGAGATGGTATCAGAGGAATTTGGTGGTCGAGTTGAGCTGGCCAAAGCTTATTACAAGGCCTTGACTGCTTCTGTTAGGAAACACTTCAAAGGGAATGGTGTCATTGCTAGCATGGAGCACTGCAATGACTTCATGTTCCTTGGAACTGAGGCCATAGCGCTTGGACGTGTTGGTATGTCTCTCTCTCTCCAAATGTTTTCGATCTTTAGAGATACTAACGAGAGAATCCAACATTAACCCTTTTTTTCCCCTGTAATGCATATAGGAGATGATTTTTGGTGCGCTGACCCCTCGGGGGATCCAAACGGGACATTTTGGCTTCAAGGGTGTCACATGGTGCACTGTGCCTACAACAGCTTGTGGATGGGGAATTTCATACACCCAGATTGGGACATGTTCCAATCCACTCACCCATGTGCCGAGTTCCACGCCGCATCTCGGGCTATTTCCGGTGGACCGATTTATGTAAGCGACTCTGTTGGAAAGCACAACTTTGAGTTGCTAAAGAGCCTAGTGTTGCCTGATGGGTCTATTTTGCGATGCCAGTACTATGCTCTTCCCACTAGAGATTGCCTATTTGAAGATCCACTACATGATGGGAAAACAATGCTCAAGATTTGGAACCTTAACAAAGTAAGAAGATCACTCTCTTCCAAGTTTCAGCTAGCTGTTTATCCATGGAAATTGTGATCAAAACATATCCTAATGTTGGAGACTGATCTACTACCATCTATTTTAGTCAATTAACATTAATGCTTGTTCTCTAATATGCCACAGTACACGGGAGTTCTAGGACTCTTCAACTGTCAAGGTGGAGGGTGGTGCCCTGAATCCAGGCGTAACAAAAGCGCCTCAGAATTTTCACACGCTCTCACCTGCTCGGCAAGTCCCAGGGAAATTGAGTGGAGCAATGGAGAACACCCAATTCCAATAAAAGGGGTTGATACATTTGCTGTATATATTTTCCAGGAAAAGAAACTGAAGCTCTTGAAGTCATCAGATCAGGGGATGCACATTTCACTTGAGCCATTTACTTTTGAGCTTCTAACTGTTTCCCCAGTGACGTTGCTATCGAATAAATCAATTCAATTTGCTCCAATCGGATTAGTAAACATGCTAAACTCCGGTGGTGCAATTCAGTCGCTTGAATTTGATGATGAAGAAAAATTGGTAAGAGTTGGAGTGAGGGGAAGTGGAGAAATAAGAGTGTTTGCATCAGAGAAACCAATGAGTTGCAGGATTGATGGAATGGCTGTTGAATTTAGTTATAGTGAGAAGATGATCATTGTTCAAGTTACCTGGTATAAATCCTCAAGATTATCAGTAGTTGAGTACTCATTTTGAGTTAGAAAGGATGCTGCTTCGCCAGAAAGTAAGTGCTTGTTATATGGTGTAATCGAAGTTCAAACAATCCAAGTCTACTCTGCAGCTGCATCTATCCAACCCCCCTTCCCTCTTTTTCTAAATATATTCTCTTTCTCACAAGCATTGATCTTTAGATGGGTCGTAAAGAAAACCTCTGGAAATGACATTGCTCTTATGTGACCTGACAAACTAGGATAAGATTCCATTGGGCAATGCTCCTTAGATGAGAAAATTTTTAGCTAAGTATAGATGACTTGGTAACACTCATCTTATTACAAGATGACGTTATGTCATTAAATTTGCTTATATAAGTACTGAGACATGTGAGCCATAAAAGTAGGATCCATAGAACTAGAAGAACAGAAGTATTATGTATAATTCCTAGTTAAGTACTCCCTTTGATGTTATGAGACTATCTACCAATGTCTCCAAACCTCCAACTAGGTCTTTTATCCTCTTCATGTCTTAGCAAAACTATGATATATGTCGCATTTGATCTCCATACTGAGATTAAAATCTTTGATATTATAAATGATTAAACATTAAAATAGTCTCTGGGCACTACAACATATATGATTTTTTGCGTTTGTGTCGATATAATTTTTGGATGCAAAAGGCTAATTTTTCCATGTTCATATCATTTCATTTTTAGCAAAGATGAGGGTGTTGTGAAAAGTTATTTTTTGCATCGAAATTATATTGTCGCAAATAATTGCGATAGAAGAGAGTAATTCCCGCGTGTTTTGTAGTCTTTTGCTGTGAAAATAAATCTCTGCAGAAGCCCACAAACAAAAAAATTTAATTTGCGCATTTTCATTCTTTGCGGCTACATTAAATTTTCGCAAAAGTCCATAAATGAAAATCTTGATAACTACATGTCTATACCCTTTTGCGGCGACGTTAAACAGCAGCAGAAGGTCAAAAACCAAAATTAGAAATGTTTAAATGGTGTATTTTCCGTTTCCCCTTTTTCTTCTCTACCAGCCGCATGATTCCTTATTCTCTCCTTTTGAGTTTTCTCCCACCCCTCCTCATGCCATCTGCCTAGATTCACCATTGCCACTAACCCTCCCTTCGCGATTAGGATGCCTCACCTATTGCCGCCACCGCAACCCAATGTATTTTTCCACCTCCTCCAACTAGTCTCTCTCTCTCTCTCTGTGAGTCCATTTCTCTTCTCTAACAAATGATTTCTTCTAAATGGAACATTATCTCGATATTCTAATCTTGTGGATTTTATCGATTTCTTCCTTAGGGAAGAAAATATTCATTGGATTTTGTGGTATTTCCTACATATTATGTTTTTGATCTCTTGGGGGTAAGTTGATGGTTTTGTTTTCTTATGGTAGTGTGTTATTAATTTTCTTTTTGGTTTCTTGTTAATGGCTCGGTCTGACACAAACTGTGTTTGTGGGCACAGGGCGAGTCACAAGAATATGAAAGGGTGTTTCACCATAACTAGGAGTGATGGTGATCAGGAGGTTTTCCTTGATTCACTGAGATTATTAGTTACTCCACTTTTTGTGCTAAAGTTAGGCGAATTGGTGCATCATGTGATAGAATGTATTTGCACCATTTTTGTGATTTTTCAAATGTTATCCTATATAAGTCATTTTACTTTTCCCCCACGACTATAGTTTTGGTTGTATCATTTCCTTGCCACTAGTGCTATTTATTTTATCTTTGCTTATTCATAAGTGTCTCACGTAGTCACGTTAGTTTAAATTTTTTATGATTAGCTTTAGGTTTAAGTATGAATATGTAGTCCTTCTAATTTCTATATTTGTCTATGATAACTAATTTAATTGCACAAGTTTGTCTGTCTTGTTCTTGTTGTAGGTGTGTATATATGGGACTTTTGTGGCTCCTTTATAATATTATTATTTGTGAACTTTAAAGAAATTTATGGATTTTTTTTATGAGCATAGATTTATGCACCCATTGAATATCTTTAAATAAAATTCTCGATGGTATCAACTTGCACAATTATATTACATGCATATATGTTTGTTTGCATGTGCATGAAGCACTGTTATTCATCCATCCACTTTAATGATAAGCTTTCTTTATCTTCAGTCAGTAAGTTGTCTTATTAGTTATTTTATGTTGTATGATTCACTGAAATTAAAAAAGATCAAACTAATAATTCATTAACTTGAATCTGAATTCCCTTGTGGTTCAGCTAGGAGATGATGTTAGAATGCAAATATATAGAAGTTGATGTTATTCTACCATAAAATCCAACATTCCAAGTATCTAGATTCTACAGAAGTAGAGGGGAGGATCTTTTAAACTACACAAATTGTGGATATTCCAGTATTGTTTGATTCTTTGTGCTGGTTTATTACTTCAAGTTGCTGCCATGCTGAGCTCCTTGTGTTCTTGTCACTCTAATGGAAAATAATCTTGCTAGTTAAATACTACTACTACTATTAGTATAATTATTATTTATTTAAAGATCACTTACAAAAAATGTTCTGCTAGCTCCTTGTTTGTATGGTTTCAGCTGGAAACTTTGCTAAATAACAGTGGTGAGAACTGAAATTCAGGTATATTGCCTTGTTCCATTTCTCCAACTTATTTTCCCTAAGATATTTGCTAAATAACCCCGGGGTTTGTCTTTAATTTTGATAGATTAAACCAGCTTGAAACTCTAATTTTGGAACTCTTTACTTAGTTTTAACTTTAATCAGATAATTTAATCAGTTTTAATTTTATAGTTGCATTTTTGGTCACTATATTGTTAAAATATTCGACAAAATTTTATAATAGCACCAGTAAATTGATGTCATGCATGTTTTGTCTAAAATCACCAAGTGCGCACTACTTTTGGGTGGGGTTGCACTTGAAAGAATTTATGAAAGAATGAAATTTTATTTATCAATAGTACATCATTCGTTACACAAAGGGTTTATATACAGCAAATATCCTAAGGGTTACATGAAGCAAAAATGGAATGTACATCATAGGTGGGATTGGTATCATCCGATATGGTAATAAGGAGCATATCAAGGCAGCATGTACGATATCCAGTCATGCACGATCTTTGTGGACTTGCCTTTGGTGGTGTCAAAATACTCTAGTTTCCAAAGAAAAGTAATTCACTTGTATATATTGAACTGTATTATTACATAACTTCTTTATATACAAAGCTGAAGTAAGCTAAAGTAACACGTATATTGACTAACATGACAACTTTAAAGTAACATTATTCGTTACATACAAAGGGTTTATATACAGCAAATATCCTAAGGGTTACATGAAGCAAAAATGGAATGTACATCATAGGTGGGATTGGTATCATCCGAGATGGTAACAAGGAGCATTTCAAGCCAGCATGTAGGATATCTAGTCATGCACGATCTTTGTGGACTTGCCTTTGGTGGTGTCAAAATATTCTAGTTTCCAAAGAAAAGTAATTCACTTGTATATATTGAATTGTATTATTACATAACTTCTTTATATACAAAGCTGAAGTAAGCTAAAGTAACACGGAAACTATATTGACTAACACTTTAAAGGTAGTCTTATGTATTCTAAGTTGTAATACTCCCTCTCAAGATGGATTATATATGTTTGCTAGTCCCATCTTGCCAATGAGATGATTGAACTGATACAAACCAAGTGACTTGGTACATTTGCTATTTGATGGCTGGACCTCACATGAAACAATTTAATATCTCCAGCTTGTAACTTTTCCCTCACAATGTGACAATTTAATTCAATATGTTTTGTCCTCTCATGATATACTGGATTAGAGAAAATATGGATTGTAGCTTGACTATCATAGTACACTAGAGCAGCTTGAGAATGAACAATGCCAAAATCTGCTAATAAATTTTTCAACCAAGTTATCTCATAAACAGCTGCTGTCATTACTCTATACTCTGACTCAGGAGAGGATTTAGAGATGGTTTGCTGCTTTTTTGACTTCCAACTAACTAGATTGTCACCGAAGAAAATAGTATATCCAGTGAAAAACCTTCTGATACCAAGGCATGCTACCCAATCAGAATCTGTATAGACTTTTAGTTGAAAATCAGTTGAGGCAGAGGAGAAAAACAAGCCTAAACCAACTGTGGTTTTGACATACTAAACCACTTTGTGAGCTGCTACAATGTGTGGTTGCTTTGGCTTACGTATAAATTGGCTCAATTTCTGAACAGAAAAGGCAATATCTAGCCTTGTGATGGTCAGATATATCAACCTACCAATTAACCTTCTGTACTGTGACGAGTCTGCTAACTTCTCACCAGTGCCTGCACTTAGAATTAGATTTTGCTCCATTGGAGAGCTTGGTGGTTTACAACCACTTAAACCACGATCTTTTATAATTTCCAAAAAATACTTTTTTTGACAAAGATGAATTCCTTTAGAATTTCTAGCAGCCTCGAGACCCAAAAAATACTTCAAGGGTCCTGAATCTTTTAACATGAAATTAATGTTTAGATATTCCTTTAAAGAATCTATAGCTGAGGCATCATTACTTGAAACTAAAATATCATCAACATATATGAGAAGCATGATAACTAAGGCACCTTCTATTTTGCTGGAAAGAGAGTAATTTGACTTGGATTGAGTAAATCCATTTCCCAACAAAGTTGAAGAAAACTTTGCAAACCATTATCTTGAGGCTTGCTTCAAGCCATACAAAGACTTTTTGAGTTTACAAACCAATTTTGACCCCCCTTGCTGTCAAAACCAAATGACAAAGACATGTAAACCTCTTCTTGAAGATCATCGTGCACGAAGACATTATTCACATCCAGTTGAATAATAGATCAACTTTTGACAGCAGCTGTAGATAAAAAAATCCTAACTGTTGTAAGCTTGGCAACTGGACTAAAAGTCTCATAATAATCAAACTCCTCCATTTGAGTATACCCCTTAGCTACCAATAGAGCCTTACAACTCTCCACACTGCCATAAGATTTAAGCTTCAACTTGTACATCCATTTACAGCCCATTGGGTGTTTTCCATCGGTAAAGGAACCAATTTCCAAGTTCCATTTTATTCTAAAGCTGATATTTCAAACTGCATAGCATATCTCCATTCAGGGTATAAAATGACTTGGGAGTAAGTCTTAAGTTCAATCATGGTAGAAGTAGCAAGAACAAAGGACTTATGAGAGGGAGACATGTCATAGGTCAAATATTTGATGATATAATGAGAAGTACATGAGGAACCAACAACTTGTTGATCAGAGAAATGTGATGAATGCAAAATAGCATGTTGACAATGATAAGAATGAAGATATGAAGGAGGATGTCTAGGCCTAATTAATCTCTTGGGAGGATTATTTTCTGTTGCCCAGATGACTAACACAAGAGGGGAGGTGAATTGAGTTGTATTTAAAAAAAAATAACAATTATAAATCAAATATACAATATAAAATATAAACAAAATATGAGACAGCAATAAATATAAAGAGTAAGGGTAAGAGAGAAGCAAACTCAGTATGTTAACGAGGTTCGGCCCCACTGCCTACGTCCTCGCCTCAAGCTACTCCTTGAGGATCCCTGAATTCACTATTCAATCTCCTTCAGGTGGAGATAGAAACCTATTACACCTTTGAACAACACCGCTACAAAGGATCCGTGTAGAACACCCTCTACACTTTGCAATCACCTTACACGTGGTGATTCAACGATTCCCTGTGTAGAACACTTTCTACACGCACAAGGGTTGTACACACCCTTTTACTGATACAAGAATTGATAGTGGGTAGGATATCAGAAAACACTCCTCAATGAGTGAAATAAGAACAATACAAGCACAAACTATATCTCTCAAAATGAACAAGGGTTAAGGCTCAATGCTTAGAGAAGAGAGAATGAAAGCTTTGAATGAGAGTTGTATGCTCTTGGTGTTGTGAATGTGAAGCTCTCAAATGATCTATTTATAGGCATATGAGACTTCATATTCAAATTTAAAAAGATTCACATGTCAAAAACATCATCATTCATTTTTAAAAAATTTCAAACCTAATTTTTTTACTTTTTGCATATGACAAAAGGAGCACACTTTGCTTTTCAAAAATTTCAAACCTAATTTTTTACTTTTTGCATATGACAAAAGAAGCACACTTTACTTTTCAAAATGTTCAAACAAAGGCATCTTCCTTTTGCATAAGTCAAGAAAAGCATCAATCACTTTTGAAAATATTCAAATAAAACATGCACATGTGAATCAATCATCTTTAATATTTTCAAAGTTCAAACCTTTAATCATGACATGCACATGTGAAAGATGACAATCAATTATCTTTCAAAATTTTCAAATTTAATTTTCAAAATATTCATGCACATGTGAAAAATGTATTTTAATGTTTTATGATAAAATATTAATTTTTGAGCCTTAATCCTAATTTTGAATTTTAAGAGATTTACAACATTTCTCTATAACTTTAATGTGAACTTGTTTTCTTCTTGTTCATGCTTGGTTTCTTGATGTGCTTGACTCCATTGTGTGGACAAATTGAGCTTGAGACTCCTTCATTCTTTGAATTCATTTGTTATCATCAAAATCCATGTGTAAATATATAATTACACAAAACTTAAAACCTTAGGTTCAACATTTTCTATAGGAGGAAATGAACTAGTAGAAATAGGATTAATTTCTGAAAGGGAAACAGAAATTGGAAAATTCGAGTTTGGGGTAGGAGTTGGAAGGGAACAATTAGGAGAATTGTTATTGGAAATTGAAAAGAAATGATCTTGGGCATATAATGGTTTTGAAGAAGAAGAATCAAAAGGAAAAGTTTCTTCATGAAATACTACATCTCTAGAGATGTAGCAAGTATGAGTCTCTAGGTTTAGTAATTTATGACCCTTAACACCAAAGGGATATCCTAGAAAGATAGACTTTATAGCTCTTGGAGAAAATTTTGAACGATTATGAAAAGTGTTGAACCAAAATACAAACAACCAAACGCTCACAGATGTGAAAAAGAAGGTAGTTTGAGATATAAGAGCTCAAAATGAGTCTAATTCAAGAGAAGAGGACCTGGGGTTCTGTTAATGAGATAAACAAATGTGAGTATAATGTCACCCCAATAACAAAGAGAAATTTTAGCATGAAATAAGAGAGACGTTGTCACATTGAGAATGTGTTGATGTTTACGCTTTACAACATAGTTTTGTTGTGGAGTAGCAACACAACTCAATTGGTAAAGGACCCCTTTAGAAGCAGAGAAAGCTTTTAGAGCAAATTCAGGGCTATTATCAGACCTAAAGGCTTTGATTTTGACACTGAATTGAGTTTCAACATGAAGGAAGAAAGACTACAAAAGAGAAGCAGTCTCAGATTTAGATTTCACGAGATATATCCAAGTTGTCCGAGAGAAGTCATCTACTATTATAAGAAAATATATAAAACCATCATAAGTAGATGTTGCCATGGGTTCCCATATATCACAATGTATCAAATCAAAAGAGGCAGTACATTTATTATTACCAATTGGAAAGGGTAAACGTTTTTGTTTAGAAATAGGACATGCAATACAAGAATCAAACTTGGAATTCAAAATAGAAATGTGTTTATGTAATAGTTGTAATCTAGAAAAAGAAGGATGTCCTAATCTAAAATGCCATAAGGCTACATCAGATTGAACATAAGAGCAAGTAGAGAAAAAATGATCCTTGGGAATAGCATATGAGCTGGGAACAGTCAACTTATATAGACCATCTTGCAATTCACCCATCCCAATCATCTTCGAAGTTGCTAGGTCCCGCAAGAGACATTTATCAACTTGAAGAAGTAAGCAACAGTTGAGTGTTTGGGTTAATTTTCTGACTGAGAGAAGGTTGAAAGAAAAAGTAGGAATACACAAAACATTAGTTAGGATGAGGGAAGGGCTCAAGATGATATCACCAATTTGTGAAACCTTAGCATAGGTACCATTGGGCAACTTGACTGAAGTAGAAACTACAGTAGGTATGCTGCTAGAAAAACTAGGAGAAAAAACCATGTGATCTGAAGCACCACTATCAATGATCCAAGAACAATTAACTGAATTGGCTGTAACACAATTGTTGTTACCTGAAAAGTTTGGAACCAATGCCATGTTGACTAAAGGAATGGTAGGAGAGGAAGCTGGTTTCAGCAAGGCCAGCAGTTGTTGGCATTGTTCCATAGTCAGGGGCAGAGTAGATGAACTCTCAGAGGTTTGAATTGTATTAACAGAGGCATTTCCACCTTTTCATTGTCTTGAAATTTATAGTTAGGAGGATAACCGTGTAGTTTATAACATTTGTCAACTATGGGTCCAAGAATATCATAGTTACTACATGTGACTTTGCTACGTGTATTTGCCTTAAAATTCTTAATAGAATTGTCTGGTTTAGCAGCTAAGGCTACAAACTCAACAGAGAGAAAAAAAAGTATATATTTGGCTAACAAGCCTTTGACATTCTTCTTGTACAACAAGAGAAAAAGCTTTGTCAATAGATGGAAGAGGATCCATCATCAATATCTGACCCCTCACAGACTCAAAAACATCAGTAAGCCCCATCAGAAATGTCATCACATAACACTGATGATTATAAGCAGCAAAAGTTTTTGAATAATCACATGTGTAACATATACAATGACAAACAGGCAAGGGTTGATAATTCAAAAGCTCATCCCGGAGTACCTTTAAATATGTGAAATAGGTGCTAACATCATTCTGATTTTGACGTATGGCAGAAATTGCAGTTTGCAATTCAAAAATTTGAGGTCCATTGCCTTGAGAAAACCTCTCCTTCAATTCAAGCCACATCGCACGAGAGGAGTCAATATAAATAACACTCTGAGCAATCTTTGAAGACAAAGAATTGAAAAGCCAGGAGAAAACAATTGTGTCGCATTTGTTCCAAGGAGAAAACAGAGGATCATTCTTGTGTGGAACAAAAATGGAACCATCAATAAACCTAGCTTATTGCATGCTTTCAAAGAGAAAAACATAGATCGTGATCATGAATGATAGTTGTTGGTAGTTTATTTCTCACTAACTAAAAGAACACTAGGATGATTAGCAGTTGTGAGAAAATAGGGGCTACGAGGATCGGATTCAACATTAGCAATAGAAGAATTAGTAGGAACGAGATCAGCCATGACCGAAAGGAAATAGAGAGAGAATACCTAACTTTTCTTTGATACCATATCAAAATACTCCAATTTTTAAAGAAAAGTAATTTATTTGTATATATTGAATTGTATTATTACAGAACTGCTTTATATACAAAGTTGAAGTAAGCTAAAATAACACGGCAACTATATTGACTAACACTTTAAATAGAAAGATAACTAATTTCTTATATATACACGTGTAAAATAAAGATAGTCTTATGCATTCCAAGTTGTAATAGGTGGATTTGCTGGCAGTGATTAAGGATGACACAGCTAGTTAACAGCACTACCCAAGCATCAACAATTGGGAGACTCAGGCCGTGCCACCTGGGTCTCGCGGGCCAAGCTGTGGCACCTTGGTCACCCAGGCGGGCCTTGTGACCCAGACTGCGTTAATGCTTGGGTCAAGCATGCACTATTGCTATCTGCGGAAATATTACCGCATGCACTACAAGTGGCCTCTAGGTTGGATGAGCGAGGAACAGGGTCGATCTGGTGTGACAGGAGACAGAATACCAACCGGAGATAATGTCGTCAAAGGTTGTAGCAATGGGATTCGGTAGGGACTGGATTGGTGAGAACAACGGTAAGGAAATTGACAGACATTGGGAAATCAGTGGAACTTAACGTGGTGCTTGATATGTTAATGAATAATCGAGAAGCAGGGAGGGGGACAGAGTGGTAGGTTTGACAGATGATGTATGTTTGATATGCTAATGAATAATCGAGAAGTAGCGAGGGGGGACAGAGCGGTTGGTTTGGCAGATGATGTATGTTGTTGCCTACAATGTCTGGTTGGATTTATTTCTGCGGATGATGTGGAACCATTAACCATATGCTCCGTATCAATACATTGATATCGTTTCACGGAAAGATCTTTCACACCCACTTCCATTTTGGTTACTACGTAAATTAAAATGTATTCGTATTATCGTATATATTTATGTTGGTGAATGTAGGTGCTTACTTTTCTCTTCCTCGTGTTCGATCAGGGTGGCTTAAAAGTTTCAGAGCGTTTAAACTTCTGTTTGTTGACAAAAGTGAACTACTTCTGGAGGTCAAAAGTTCTCTTGTCAATTGGAATGGTGTGTCTTCATCAGCGCCCTATATGAAACCCTTTACAGTCAACTAGGATCATGTGTCATGAAAGCTGCTAATCAACTGCATATATATTATATCTATTTCACAAGCTGTGCTTCTGTAGGAAAGGGATACCAGGATGATTTGTCCTACATGCATTAAGCTTGATAAAAAGGAGGTAGTGCGCGGGAGACACCCGTAAATCTTGCAGAAGAACTATGGAAAATCTGTGTTTCCTTCCAAGGATATGTTGTATATTATGATATGAAAGCCCATGTCAAATTCATGAATCTGAAGAGTGCCATGAATCTTGTTGGTAACTTTAACGGATCTGTTGTTTGCTTTTTGGGGCTATTGATTTGATGGGCCTTGGACAGGTGTCGTTTTTGTGCATTGATTTTAGAGGGACCCTCGGAGTGGGATTCAAGCACCCACGAGTCATCACTCTTCTTCACATGTTACCCCTTTTACAGTAGGGGCTTGACTTGAATAAATCTTAGGCTGTCTGAGCAACTTTTAGTTATTATAGAATGATAATGGAAAATTCCGTTCATCATGTATCTATTTCATTGTAAGATATTATAATAATGTAAGATATTATAAGTAAGATATAAATGTATGAAACTCAAAGAAAAATGAGCCAAATTCCTAGGGGTGAACCTTCGAGATTACGTAATACTGTCAACTTCTTTATATTTTTAAAAGAAAAAAACAACAATCTCATTGTGATTAGATTGCAATGATTTTTTAAAGGAAAATGCTCTGTCCACCGAGAGCATCCACCGAAGAAAGTCGCTGAATTGATATTTTTTAAAAATTTTAATATATATATATATATTTATATTAGGTGACCACTCTCACCGGATGTAGCATCATGCTTTTATTATAAAGTGGTTTAGTCAAAACTGACGTTTTGCAACCCCATTATGCTCTCGCCTTATCATCTGACAAAAGGCCCACTTCAACGTAATTGGGTATATGTTGCAACTGGACAAGGACCATCTCCTTAATGTGTGTGTGCAGTGCACCCTCGTGAAACAGAGACCATTTCTTTCTTCTCATATAAAAAGGACCACTTCAATCAAGAGGCAGAAAAAGACCTGCTGCCTTGAAGGCAAGCATGCTCATGAGCCCTCAAAAGCTCAAAACCAAAGTCCTAAATCCTCTCGAGATAACCATAACTGAGCTCTCAAAAACACACACTTGCATGGTCCCTAGGGTTTTAATTCTTTAACAAATTTGCTTTGTCCGAGTGCTGATTTTGTGGACCCTAAATCAGCTGGAGGTCCATACTATTTATGCTCAAGGAATTGTATGTATCATTCCTCTCAACTTTATTTCTTGTTTGGTTCCAAAATAAACATTTCGTTAAAAGTCTGATAATCTGATAGCATATGATCTAATTTTTTGAAATGAAAAATCAGACTCACTTTGTATATTTAATGAAAAATGACAAAACTCAAGCTAAAATCCATCATCACCAATGTTCTACTCTTTTTTCTTAGATGAAAACAAAATGTTTTGCTTTTCTTTTCATATGAAGCACACACCATTTCTCCTCTATTTAAAAAAAGAGTTGAGACCCAAGTGCTTACATGTGGTGAGAAAATAAAGGGATAAACAACAATTTGTCATGATTACATTAAGTTTGTCAACCTAACTCCATTTGGGTTGACCATTGATACAAACGATTATGCTAATCATTTTGGTACATTATGTTATATTGATGAGAAAAGCTAAACGCACCAAGGATCCATTTTGAGAATGGGTCTCGATACAAAATATTTTTTATTTAATGATATGTTTGGATTGATTACACAATATTAAAAATTTTATCTCAACTCATTATTACTATTTTTTTAAATCTCTATATAAAATATAATAAATAATTTAACTTTTTCAAATTTCAATACGAAATTAATATTAAAAAATTATATTATAATAATATTTTATTCATTACTATTTAAAACATCTCATCTCATCTGTGTAACCAAACGGGATAAAAAATTAATTTTTAATAATATTGTATTTTTTAAAAAAATATTTAAGGATATGAAACAAATAAATAATAAAATAAAAAAGACTAAATAATCTTGTGTGAGCCCTTCTCGGTGGGTATAGCTAGGGGTGAACAACTTAACCGTCTGTCCGGCCCGAAATTTCGACCCGACCCGCTTCAAAATTAACCGTACCGAAACAAAACGAGTCGGAATCGGGTATTTCCATTTATTACCCGTTTGAAACGGACCGGGTCGGGTAATTACCCGTTAACCGCATCTGAATCTCAACATTTCGTGGGTATGGTTTTTTTCTTCTTCTCTTAGTCAAAGATGTCTGAATTTTTACAGGATGATTAAATAGATCATACGCATATGCATGAGACAAATCAAACCGAAACACAATCTGTTTCAATTTGTACAAGTTCACTAACAAAATCTGTTTCAATTTGAAAACAAAAATCCCTCATACGATTACAGAAACAAAGAGGGGGGAGATCTCAAAGAACCTTACACCCAGACCTGACGGTTGCCGTTTTCCTCATTTCTGTTGAGACCACACACTGTTTTGTGTGATTTTCTGGAGGGTTGCGGCTGTTCGTGGTGAAAACTTGAGATAGAACAGAGAGAAGGGAGGAGAGATTGGGATCGACTGAGGGAGAGAGAAAGAACAAGAGGGAGGCTGAACAGAGGATTTACGAGACGGAGATAGACGGAGAGAAGAAGATTGTGGCGGCTGTTGTCGGTGGAACCTCAGCGAGACGGCGACGCGAGGAGAGAAGAGGCAGCGTTGTTTGTTTAGTACGGAGAGAGAAAGAGAGAGTCTGAGAGAGATATGGAAAGATGAATTACCCAGAAAGAAGAATCAAAACGGAATAGCCAAACCCGACCCGAAAATTTTCGAGTCGGGTAAGCGGGTAACGGAAGATACACGGAATAATTCCGTTCGGGACAGGCACATTCGGTTCGGGTCGGAACAACCTCTTTCTGGGTCGGGTCGGGTCGACGTGCAGCCCTAGGTATAGCACGACTTCATATTTATTACATGAATAGATTTGCCCATTTGGCCAAAAACATTTTCCTAATTGAGGCCACCACTTCTTGTTAATGCCTCTACCTACGCAATTAGTGAATTATTTTGTGTGCATGACTTGAATTAAAAAAAAAAAACACTAAAAAAGTCAATGCCTTTCGGCTCATGTGATATTGGAGGTGGAAATCCCCAAATTCTCGATGCCTAGAAAAAGAAATTTTTGACTAGAACCAAAAAAATCTTGGTGTTGCCTTCATGTAATCCACCACTTGACCAATTTTACAACATATCATGTATATCTCAACATGTACAAAAGATTTAAGATGTCAATTTTAATAATGATCACTATTTTCTTTTCCAATGAAGGAGTATTAGTTTATTAAGTGAATATATGTTATTAATCATGAGATAAAATATATGTGTAAGTATATTTATTGACGAATAATTCTGTTTGAAGGGTTTTACGCTACATATCATCCAAATGATATAATTTAATTTAGATAATAAATTTTAAAATTTGAATTATATAAATTAAATTATATCACGTGAATAATATGTGGTGTAAAAATTTTCAAATAACATTGCTTGATACATTCAATACATAGACTTTCATATATGTTAGACTGTGGTGGAGGCACGTTGCACCAAAATTTTTGAAATTATATAATAACTCTTAGATTTTATGCATAATTATACAAATATAGAAAATGACCTAAAAAAAATTATAATCTCCATATTCTCTTTAATTTTTTTTTAAATTTCAATATATTTAGAAATGTCTCTTTTCAATTTTTTTAGAGTCCCAATTTTTTTTTAATTTCTATATATTATCTACTTTTAAGGATGTGGCTTTTCTAAAATTAATATTAAAATTAAATTAAGAAGAAATAATAAACTTATTAATATGGATCTCAAAGTTTTTTGTTATGCATTATTGGATTTCTTAACAAAGTGAAAATATAAGAAAAATTATTTAAGGTCGATGATCTATATGAAAAGTAATTTATAGTTATGTTTTTATAATTTTTCAATCTCTTTTTTATTTCTATAAGAGAATTGATGTTTGCAGTTTTAAGACTATGTGCAAGTTCCGCCTACTCATTTCAAAAAGAAAATAGATAAATCTAAAATTCATATGATTTTTTTTTTAAATATTGAACTCTCTTTTTTTTTTCAAAAGGAATGTGTAGAGTTTGAATAATCTGTATTTAACGTTACTTTTTAGAAAATCTTCAGATCGGTACATTTGATGTTGGGCTGAGAACAGCCTCTAATAGAATAAGGACATGTAGCCCACCCATTGCTGAAAGAATGGGACGCCACCGCACCAAAGCTCCTCTCTCTCTCTCTCTCTCTCTCTCCGAAAACGCAGTGCAGAAGCTCAAATCTCCCTCTTTCTCGTCTATCTTTCCCAATCACACCAAAGTGATCCCATCGCAAATCCTCTTGCTCCTCTCTATCTCTCTCTTTCTCTCATCAAATACCCATCAACGTTAGCCAATCCAAGAGTGGTACGTTTTGCGTTGGATTTTTATTTTTATTTCATAGAATGTTTATCTAGCATCGGTTTGGACTTGGGTAACATCTGAGATAGGCATTTCGTAGTTTTTGCCATGTATTAAAATCTGCTCTGGCCTGCTCTTCATATCTATGTAATTTTTTTTATAAATATATTTGTCAAAAGAAGAAGAAAAAATTTAATTGTAAATATAATTAGTATTAATATGTTAATCAATTTAATATCACCGATTAAAATATAAATTTTATTAAAAATAATATTAATTTAAATTTTAAATATAAAAAAATAGGTAAATAAATTAATACTAAACTTTAATTTTAGATAAGAAAACTCAATAAAAAAGTTCATAGACTAGAGCCTCGAAGGTCGAATAAACATAATGCGGCCGGAAGTGTTGAAGAGGCTGTAGGCGGCATCGTTAGCTGTGCCTTGAGTTATCTGCAGGGCTCCAAGCCCAATACCCACAAAGTAGTCGTCATTTGCCGTCTAATTAAATCCTTCATCAAACGAGGGCAGTAGTTTGTATGTCAGCAGCAAGATGCAGAAGGCTGAAATGGATAATAGCAAGGGCGATCGAACTTTCATCTGGTGGCGGGCTGGCGGCAGCGTTGGATGGAGTGGGGGGCGTGTGGCTGGGTGAAATGTTAGAGTGAAAATATGTTTAGTGATTTTTAAGGTAACGTTTAATACAATCATTTTTATTTAATTTTTTGTATATTTCGTTAATATGATTAGTTGAATCAATTAATTTTTAATATATAATCAATCATATAAATAGAGTGTATAAAAAATTAGAAACCAAATTCAAATTGTATTGTATGACCAATCTTAAGATGTTAGAAACTAAATTCAAATTATATTGTATGACCAATCTTGAGCTATTAATTTAGACCTATCTTTAGCCATCAATGGTGACTTAAGGTACAACTACCCCCTTTGTACTCCTATAAATAAGGGTATCATTCCCTTGTATATGCATCAAGTTTTGAATTGAAGAACAATCTTTCTCTTACAATATTCTCTCTTTTGCTCTCTCTTTTATTAGTTTCATAACAATAAAATAATTATCCATAAAATTTTTATTTTAAAAAATGTCTAAATAGGCTGTCCTCGTATAATGTTTTACTGTATTAATAACGTGACAGTTTACCAAAATAACAAGAGAAAAAAACGTGTCTTTTATGATTATTACTATGTCTTTTATGACTTTCGAGCAGGTTGCACCGCTCCAAGGTAGTTTACCAGAAAACGTGTCTCTCTCACCAGTTTGTGGTTATTACTATGACACCATCTCTTTCTGTTTTGGTTCCCAGTCCAAATCAAAAACTCCAATATGTTCACGGCTCAAAAACAATATAGATCTTATCTAAGAGATCGGAAAGAAAATTTTAGCCAAAAAACAGAAAATGTTTAGAGAGAAAGGAAAGGAAAGATAAAAGGAGGAAGAGCGAAAAAAATAAAGAGAAGAAAAGCATACTGAGAAGTGTAGTGTTAGAGGATGAGAGCGGGTTTTTATTTTTAATTTTTTTAAAGTCCTGCTCTACCTTTTTCTCGCACTCCGATGACAGTAGATATATATAGTATCTGTTCTCTCAAACTTTAAAATGGAACAGTGAATCTTCGCCTCAGTGGGGAGGGTAGTGTTTCGAGGTCTAGTCATCTACCGTTGGAAAGCTGCAATTCTCTCGCAAAATCGTAGTGGGGTTTCTTGGTTTCTGTCTTACTGATAAAATATTCTGTCGGAGAGTATTCCAAGAGGTGCTCCATAACCTCTCGGCGCAGTTCAACTTCTCCACAACTTGTCAGTTCTGGGTATTCTTTACTAAAAAAAAATTCCAATGTATGAAGATTTAGGATTAAAGCTTTTTTCTTTGTTTTTCTCTATCATTTTGTGAATTTTCTCTGAACCACGTGAGAAAGCTTTAAAAGTATTATGGTGGCAATAGGCGTTCTGTCAGCATGTCGGGGATTCCCGCGATTTTCTTTATTTTTGGCTACCATTGAAAATACTTAAAGGTATGGAGATCTTTTCGCGCGATTTTCCTTTGGCAACCATTGAAAATACTTGAAGGTATGGAGATCTTTACGGGGTAGATCAAAATTCACAATTAGACCCATGAAAATTCCATGCACAAGGGCTCTTGAAACCATCTGAGAGATTGGCCATTCCTTTCGGAGTCCTTCCAAAAGTCCCAAAACAGTCTGTCTTCTAGTTCTTCCAAAAAGTCTTTGTTTCACAGTTTTCTAAGTATTGCTTCTAATTTCAGTTTCTTGAACTTACTTGGGTCAGACTCAGAGAATCTGTAACACTCACCACCAACCTTTTCTGCATGCATTAACTCCTCCACCATCCATTTGTCACTCCTATTTTTGTCCTTCAACCTTGCATTTATTCAGAACAAGCTCTCGTAGCAGTGGATGCCCAGTACTCTGTTTTCTTAGACGGTTTTTTTTTTCAATACCCTGTTTCTTCTAATTCCATGGCTATAAAAATCACTAGTGTTTTCTCAATGAGGCACTTGTTCCTGCTTTCTCTGGCTATGAATGTCAGCTTGATCTTGAGGACCATGTACGAGAGGGAACATGGCCTTAACTGGCTCTGTTTTGAAGCTCCGAATGGCCATCTTTCCCAGAGGACGCGTCTATCATTGTCATCTTCCTCGACCTCGGCAACCACTACTCCAATTGACGCTCAACCTGATGGGGACTCGATTATCAATCTCGCTCGGTAAGTGCATGAATATATTTTTTTTTCCCCTGAAGTTTCATTTTTCTTTTCGGGTCCTTGAAACCATCTTTTTCTTCCCCGAGTCTTGAGAAGAAAGAAAATAAAAAAGATTGAATTTTTTTTTTCGATAAGAAAATTAAAAAAAAAAGGCCAGGGGCATTGTTGTTATTTCGACAGCCAGAATTGCCCAGCTTTTGAGATGGGGAAGTATTAGGTAAGCAATTATGGAATCTCAAATCTAAGGGGTCCTTGATTGATATGTCAGAAATCTGGAGTGATGCCAGTGATATCCCTCAAATATTAATGGGGGTAATTATTATTTTCTTTCATTTTTTTTTTCTAGACATCTTTAATCTATATGGTCCTTCTGCTACCTCTCTGAACGTTGTCCAGGAGTAAGTACTATGAGACTAATGATGATAAACTATAATTATTTTATGAAATCTCATTTCATTTAAAATGTGGTTGTGTTAAGTACAAAGATATAGAATTATGAATTTATCAATTTCTTAAAGGGCTGTGGAATTTGCCAGCATAGATAGATTGTAGACAAGGACAGGTCTTTTGTCGGTTGGGATTTTTCCATGGTGGATGGTGAGGGTGTGGGGAGGCCCCGTTGCAACTCAATGACTCTGTTTTTGTCATTTCTCTGCTCCAAAGTCGAAGGGTTGCTGGTGCTGGTGCAGTTGCTATTGCTAGATCATAAGTTGCACCATAGGTTTAGTGCTCACTGACATTTGACCGACACGTCATTATATGTACCTAAGTTGTGGACCTTAAATTGCACAAAATTAACATTTTAATAGGATGTCGGAGACCCACAAGATGCATGTCAAAGGCACTATCGTGACCTTGGAAGTAGATGCAGACTGCAGTGCATGCTTGTGGGAGACATCTGGCTTTGTGCACACAGCATTCATATGGAACTAAGGTGCCCCGTGGCTGTCTGAGATCTAAAGAACTTTTAAGCCGCCCACGATTTTCTTTTAGTCCGGTATGGGGAAAAAAATCCCTGGATTTAACCCTTTGTGGAGTTTTCTGTAGATATAACCTATATCTCTTGGTTTTAACCTGTTGGCACATATATAGCAGCATATTCATCCAACCCATGTAGATATGAATACATTCTAATCATCGATCTGCTGAGTGCTGATTTATAGAGACCCACTAATACTGCGCTGCCTTCTCCATTCCTACCTACCCCATGCAAATTTAGAAATCTCTGAGACACTATACCTCTACCCCCCACTTCTTGCAGTGGCCACTTTTTTACATTTTCTGACTTATTTTCTCCTGTTAATGACAGTTTCTACAAGTTTTAAGATGCCTTCAACTTTTTCCTTGCAAACAAACGCTATATAATATTTCTGTTGTGCAGCTGACTTCATTTGTTTTCTATTTTGATGCATACTTAATTTGTTAGCTATTTGAAAACTTGTGCTGTATCAAATATCATTCATTTTCTTATATGCAACATGATAAATAAACTATTACCCAGTGAGGACAATAGTATGATGAATATGATGACCAACACTGCACTTAAGAAAGATGCTAATTTAATTTTTTAATGTTTGTTTCTCTTCAATAGGGGTGACCCGATCATGTTCGAAAGATACTGGCGACAAATGGGAGACAGAGCCACAGTTGTGATCCCAGGGTGGCAACATATAAGCTACTTCTCTGATGTGACCAACATTTGCTGGTTTTTGGAGCCTGAGTTTGCCAAAGAGGTGGTCAGGGTGCACAGAGTGGTGGGAAATGCTGTGACTGAAGGTCGTCACATTGTCGTTGGTACAGGTTCATCTCAGCTATATTTGGCTGCTCTGTTTGCTCTCTCTCCCCACAATGCATCTGAACCAATTAGCGTGGTGTCTCAAGCTCCATACTACTCGGTGAGTGTTGTATTGTTAATTCAATAGTAATTTGTCATTATGCTTGTTAGAGAATCCAATTAGCAAACCGAAGGGAAGGTTTATTCCTATATTTTTTTATGTGATCTCTTTACAAGTGCGCATGCTTATATTCCTTTTTCGGAACTTCTTTGCAGTAATGGAATAATATAATAATATGGTTGACCTTTTCCAACATATTGCCTGAAATATTGGTCGTAGCATGCCATTTTTTTTCTCCTGCACTACCACAATTTTCACCACTTTAATTTAATATTAGACTTTGGCATCTCAATTATTTTCTGTACTACGTGTTGTACCACTTCATTTATGCTTGCCTACCAGCTGTTCCCTCATCCTTGCACCATCGCATGATCACACAGGACCCAATTCCAATAAGCCCTTACAAATGCACATGGAGACTGCATATGTGCATGTGCCAAACTGGATAGGATGAACCTTGTTGAAATCCATCTTTGAAATTGTTGTTCAAATACTCTTTGTACTTTAAAAAAATATCAAAAGAAAGAATTCCTTAGTTGTACTTTAACCTCAAATTACCCCTCATCAATTAAAGGAAAGTATATAAACTCTATTGCGTATAAATCCATCTATAGGGTCTTACCCAAAAAAACAAAAAGTCCCATCGATAGGGTTTGGTGTGTTCTGTCATGTGCACTGTTTGCTATCTACTTAAAGTAACATGTTTGATATTGGATAACTGAATAGGGAACATTGTATCGGTATCAATTTGTTTGATTATTCTGGTGTCCTGTCCACATGCATGGAACTACATAATGGACAAATCAAGTCCATATCTTTTTCATTTATGTTAGCCCAATAAGAAGCAAGATGCTGGCAGATTTTGGAGTAAGGTATAAACAATAATGTTAATTAGACTACCTTGCATTCCGGACCATTTTGGAGTAAAGTGTAAACGATAATCTTAATTAGATAACATTAGACACAGATATATTCTTGTGTACCATCTTCTTTCTTCTGTCTCTTGGATTCAATCGATTTGAATTTAGTGACCTGGAGCCACTAAACATTTGTAATAATAGCCTCTTCTGGACTATAGAATACTAAAGAAGAGGACTTTCTGTATTTTCCTAAAGATACCAGCTTTATTTCTTGGTATTATGCATTGGTGAAAAATCTTCATTTGTGCAGATAATGAGAAAAATAATGTGTTCTTCGTTTTTTCTTTTCTTCCTTTTAAACCTAAGAATTAGTTTATGGTTAACTTGGGAGTTCCTTGCAGTCCTACCCATCTATGACGGATTGCCTCAAGTCAGGCCTATACAAATGGGTGGGAGATGCACAGAGCTTCAATAAGGAGGGGCCTTATATCGAACTTGTCACTTCCCCCAACAACCCCGATGGCGATGTGAGGAGATCTGTGGTCAACGAAAGTGAGGGGATATTGGTTCATGACCTTGCCTACTACTGGCCACAATATACTCCAATATCTTCCCCCGTGGACCATGAGATAATGCTATTCACTGTCTCAAAGAGCACCGGCCATGCAGGGATGCGAATTGGGTAAGCCAATAAGACGAAGATAATAATCCTGTTATCCGATGTATTTTATTTCTTCTAGTTCTATTATCCGACATTCAAGTCAAACACTTCTCAGACTATTCCTAACCATGTTGCAAGCTGTTTCTTACAAATTCCCCAAGGGGGGTGATGGTAGTATGAAACTGTGTTGTGAAATGGTTCTATTTCTAAACTTATCATTCCTACGTTTTCCAGTTGGGCTCTTGTTAAGGACCAAGAGGTTGCGAGAAGAATGACCACATTCATTGAGCTCAACACAATAGGCGTATCAAAGGATTCACAGCTCCGGGCAGCCAAGGTTCTCAAAGCTGTTTCTGATAGTTCTGAGCATGCCGCTGGCAACTTGGAAGAAGAGGAATCCTTCTTCGAGTTCAGCTATCTGCTCTTGGCAGAGAGGTGGAAGCTGTTGAGAAAGGCGGTCGAACACAGCGGAAGTTTCAGTCTACCTGAATTTCCTCCTGCATTCTGCACTTTCGTGAATCGGGTGTCGGAGCCTCAACCTGGTAATACAACTCAACCCACCAAGTGATCCTAGATGGATGCTTAATCATAAATTACTCTAGTAAGGTTGATGTTATCGAGTTGTACTCATGTTCTTCTATATACTACGCAGCTTTTGCTTGGATGAAATGTGAGGTTGATATAGAGGACTGCGAAAGCTTCTTACAAGGCCACAAGATATTAACTCGAGGGGGGAAGGAATTTGGGGTTAGCCCCAAGTATGTGAGGATCAGCATGCTTGATCGTGACGACAATTTCAATCTATTTGTGAAAAGGCTATCCACGATCCACTTATGATTTCCGTGGATCCCCTTGTGAGCAATTCATGTACATTAGAAAAAGAAGGCAATTTTCCAATTTATTTTTGTAATTATTAATTATTTCACACTGCTCGATTCTTGTGGAATATGGCGACTCTGTTTAATTTATTTAACATATTATGAGGACAGAAATAATTAAGAGGAAACAACGCTACCCGGAATGGAATGTAACTAACATGACACTAATTTTGGTAAATCCATGTAAAGAACATACCCCACCATTGGTCGTGATCGTTGACATGTAAAGCATTGCGTATGTGACACTTTCGATGCTTAAGTCAATAATAAGTAAGATAATAACTCAAGAATGCTTAATCAGATAATCTGAAAGTTACTTGTTACCTCTATATATAGGTGTGGAGAATATTGGATGAGTACTATAATCAGATCAACTTTTTACAATGCCACGTCATTCATATTGATAAGTTGAGGGTTTATGCCTTCTTAGTAATTAGGATAGCTTGGACTTGCATTAGACTATACGACTCCTTTAAGTAGTTATCTTTTACGGATGATGGGCCTTAAATATTATTTTGGACCAGAACAATATTAACTCCTCCACCTTTGTCCTTTGTCCATGCAGATGGCTTGCTGGTCGAGGAAGAGACGACGTTCGTCTCACAATCTCCTTATGATCAGTGGCGGAACCAGGAATTTTTTTAAGGGGGCAAATTTTCTAATGTGTGACACATTAAAATTTAAAAATTATAAAAATATAAATATATATAAAATTAGATCTCGTTAATTTGCAATATATATGTAAAAATAAAATTCTAAAAATAAAACATCTTAATATATGTTTAAGATTTTTTACAATAATGTTTCATGAAATAATATTCATCTATTATTATTTTTATAATGAAATATTTAGAATTTATTTACTTCATATAAACTATCAAGTGATTTGTTAGAATGTCATCTTTCATTCTAGTATATATGTAATTTAGTTTATTAAGTTTTATATAAACTCTAGATATTTTTATGTCACATTAAGCATATAATACTATAATAGAGACCTTAAATAAGATTTTTCTTGCTCAATGAAGTCTAGAGGATAAAACCTCTCAACTATTTTTCATATAGATCACCAATCTTAAATGATTTTTCTTGTATTTTTTCTTTGTATTCTAAATTAAGAAGCCTAATATTATATAACAAAAAACTTTGAAATCCATATTAGTAAGTTTATTATTTATCCTAAACTTAGTTTTGATTTAATTTTGGTGACACCACACTCTTGAAAATAAATAATATATATGAATTATACAAAATTTTGAGACTATAAGAAAAAAATTGAAAAGACATTTCTAAGTATATTAAAATTTTATAGAATATATAGAGATTATAAATTTTTTAGGGAGACCATTTTTAATATTTATAAAATTACAAATAAAAGCTAAGGTATATTTTTATTTTTCAAAAAATTTTGAGGGGTATATGCCAGATGTATGTGGTCACTACAAGAAATTTTATTTTAGGGACGAAATTTCTTAGGGATGAAATTAATTTTGTCCCTAAAAATACTTTTCTGAGACGAATTTTTAATTTCATCTCAAAACATGGAAAACCTTATAAATCCGTTCGAACTAAAAAATATTAGTTCGAACTGGAGATTCTGAGACGAATTAGGTCGTCTCCAAAAATCTATACTGTTCGAACTAATAAAATTTAATTCGAACAGAAAATTAATTAATTCGAATGCAATATTATTTGTTCGAATTAGTATTAACGTGTTCGAACGGTATTATTTAATTGAGAAGATATATTGTTAAAATTGTAAGAATACATATTTTTTTCTATTAATTTTTTATCATTTCCAAAGTAAATAAAAAGTTCTATATATTATATATTATGATTTACAATGAATTAAAATATTTACAAATTCATAAATTAATTTTATGTAATTAATTTAAAAATATTTTAGTTAACTAAATATTAATTTAAAGATAGTGTCATTTTTTCAATTATCATGAACATTAAGTATAATGAGAAGAAAATATAATTAACAATAAAGAGGCTAGCAAACACTAAAAATAAAAACCATAGTGCATCAATTACATCCTAAAATGAGTTAGACGTTTTATACAACATAAAAAAAGTAAAATAATAACTAACAATATTTATTTATTAAATAAATCAAAATCCTCCAGTAAGGTTTGCAAGCGTCCTTCTAGGTCCTTGAACTTCTCCATCATGGGCTGAATGAAGTCCCTCAATATAATTTCTCGGTGTTCCGCCAATATAGCTCGTACCTCATCCAGAGTAGCCCCAGCAGGGCGTCTCTCAATAGGGGCAGCAGCAGTAGAAGATGGATCAGTAGGCGGAGGCTGATCCTGTAGTACTGCACGAGTTTTCGGCAAGTGACCCTTACTCTTACTGAATGTGATCTTGTTAACGGGCTCCATCTGTGGCGACCTCCGCTCAGTCGAAGTCACTGTAACCCCTGAATGGAGTAGGAGGTTAGATATCAACATGCAAATGGTAGACTACCTCCACTCGAATAGCATGACTCTGTGCGAATGCGGAGGAAGAAATATAATGCCAGATCAATCGGCTCCCCCTGTGCTAACCGTAACAAAAATCTGGCCCGCTCGATCCCGAAATCAGTCTTGTGTTTTTTCGGATCAATGTTATACTCGACAATCAAATTAAGCATTCTGAAAAATGCTATACAGTCGGCCTGTCGGATCACTTTACTGCCATCATATGGAGGAGCCAAACGGTCTCGCACTAGGTCACGAACCTGATCATCTGTGAGACCATCATCAGGTACCTCATCCCTGCTCTCATTATCATCCGAGCCAGCATCCAACTCTGCGGTCTGTACATCTGGCGCTGGAGATGAGGATGCGACTGTTGTGTCATCTCCAGATGGTGCAGTCGCTGCTCTTGCTGCTGCTGCTGCAGGATATGCACCGGGCTCTCGCCGCAAATCTAGAACCTCAGCAATAACGCGGGGAGAGAATATATTACTCACTCCCCGGACTACTAAGTTATAACATAGAGCATCACCAGATTGCTCACCCATGGCACGGTAAAACTCACCGACTATCTCAGGATATGCTGTGCCCCTCTGTCGACAGATTGGGGTCCATCCACGATCGGTGATGATGTCATGTATGCTCTGCCCCTCCCAAGTGAGGTCACGGAAGTCACCCAGAATGATCTCCCGCTCAACTAGTATAGGCCTCACGGCCGGCTGAGAAGGAACTGCGGAGCTACTTTCGACTGTCTGGGATCGGGAACGTTTTCTTCCGCTGCTGCTTGCCATTAGTATACTGTTGATGTATAAAATATATATGTGATCTAATTAAAGTGAATTAGAGGAATTATAATGTTGTGCTGTCATGTTTGACAACTGCTTATTCGAATGACCTTTAATTCCATTCGAATTAAATTATCTTCATTTGAATGAAATTTAAAGTCATTCGAATGAACATAAAATTAATTTGAATGACCTCAGATAACTCCATTCGAATAAAATTATATTCCATTCGAATGAACCTAAATTTAATTCGAATGGCCTTGACTTTCATCCGAATGGAATTTATATTCATTCGAACGGAACTGAGCCAAATAGACATGGCTAAGTCGACTCAGTCCTGAATCGACACAATCATTTTTCATAAGGAATCCAAGATTTTAATCGGTAGAAATGATTTAGGAGTAAATCCCCATCATTTCTACCAATTAACGTTGTGTCCTTTGGTCCCAAAACAACAAAATGGAGCCGGATTGATTCAAAATCCGACCCCCCCCAAAAAACTAACCAAAAAACTAATAAAAATAAAACTCATTTAACCCATACCCCTTGTTCTAGGAGATTTGAGGATTTGGTCAGAGTTGGTGGCGGCGTTGTGGCTGCTAACGGCAGAGAAATCGATCGTAAGTTCGAATGAGAGGAGGTACGAAATGAATGGAGAAGAAACTGTATCGCGGCTTAAATAACGTAATTTTGTTCGAACGGAAGTATAATCAGTTCGAACTAAAAGGGTATAAGTTCGAATGAATTATATAATACTTCAAAAAAATATATATATATAAGTACAAGAGGTAAAACAATACGTTTTATATTAGTAATACTAGTATATAATACTACTATATATACTAATAAAAAATTTCTCACTAGTATATATATAATATATATTAGATAACTATATATATAGTATAGAGTTTTATACTAGTTACTTATATATATTGTAAGTAACTAGTATATATATATGTAATAGTATATATATTATGCATTAGATGAGTATAAAATAGTATTGTGTAAGGCACTGCATTATAAAGTAAATATACAATGTATATAGTAAAAATTGCATTAAATATAAGTATAAAATACATATTTCTAATATATTTAGTTTGTATATTAGTAATAAACAAAGTACTTAGACTATATTATAAAGTATTACAGTATTATTAGTTTTCTATTTTTATGCTATCTATACTTTAATATCACTTAGTATTATACTATTAGTGATACTTAGTATAATACTTATAGTGATACTAACTATAAGTATAACACTATTAGTGATTGTAAATAAAATATTATACTATTTTAAATACTTAATATTATAGATTGATAAGAAACTTAGTATTATGCTATTAGTGACACTTAGTATTATATAGTGTATATATTTTTTACATATACACATAATAATATTGGGTGTATTATGTGTATAGTTATATATTTCTATAATTATCTGTTCGAACGAATATAAAACAGTTCGAATAAAGATAATTCATGTTCGAACGAATTTTTTTGTTTGGAGGGAAAATTCGTGCCAAAATATCAGTATATGCTGGAGAATATTCATTTTTTGTTTGTTTGAACTGCCAAAATATTAATTCGAACGGGAAAAATATTGTGGGAAAAATTCGTAGTTTTTGGATTTTCGCGTTCGAACTTCTAAAAAATTAGTTAGAACGGAAATGCACATATTATTAATCCGATCATTTCACTTCATTTTCACTCAGATTGAAGTTTGAGAAAAGAAAGGAGAGCGTGGCAGAGGCTTTGAGAGAGTGTTGTGGAGAGAGAGAGCTTGAAAGCATTGAGAGAGGAGATTCTTGAGAGAGAAAGGAGAAGGAGAAGAGGTAATATGTTTTTTTTTGTTATTTTTCATTCCGATTTTCGTTTACAAGTATCTTAATATTTGTTGGATTTATTTGTTGGGATAGAACAACAGTTTAATGTGTTTTGAACATATATAGGTATTGTGGATTGATATTTTTATTGGATTGCTAGTACAAGAGGTAAGTTTTCTTAGTTTTCTAAGTTGTTTAATAATCATATTTAGGGATAATCATATAGTTTTCAATGTGTTGTATTGAAATATGGCATCATGAATGTGAAAATTGTGTTTTGTGGTTCAGTTTTTTGCTCTGTTTCGTGACTGGTTTCTGGATTGGTTTAATTCGAACGCTCTGAATACCGTTCAAATGTATTTTTAGCCGTTCGAATAGAATCTAACTCGACCAGCGTTCCATTCGAACTTATAGAGTATTTGTTCGAACAGTATCAATTAAATACTTATAATGTAGTTCTAATAAAATAGCAGTTAATACTTCAAATATAATAATAAGATATTTAATTAAAAAATTATAATTAAATATTTGAAGATATTTAAGTACTCAAGTATTAAGATGATTAATACATAATGTATAATTAATTATATCTAAGTACTCTAATTAAATAGCTTAATACTCCAAATATAATAATAAGATATTTAATTAAAAAATTATAATTAAATATTTGATGATATTTAAGTACTCAAGTATTAAGATGATTAATACATAATGTATAATTAATTATATATAACTACCCTAATTAAATAGCTTAATACTCCAAATATAATAATAAGATATTTAATTAAAAAATTATAATTAATTATAATTAAATATTTGAAGATATTTAAGTACTCAAGTATCTAGATGATTAATACATAATGTATAATTAATTATATCTAAGTACTCTAATTAAATAGCTTAATACTTCAAATATAATAATAAGATATTTAATTAAAAAATTATAATTAAATATTTGAACATAAGTAAGTACTCAAGTATTAAATATTTCAAAATCTTTAAGGGCCCATCATGTATACTTGTAATGTAATCTTCCCATGTATTTGTGATGTATGCTTGTTATATTTAATACTGAGTGCTTGGATTTTGTAGTTATTTTATATGCAGTTAAACCTTAGACCCGTTTGAGAGTTGTGGCCAAATATTCTCTTAAATAATATTTGGGTATAACTCTTGAATTGTCCAAAGTGGACAGTTTGAGATTCTATCATCTATATGGCATATATACTTAGTTAAAACTCCTGTGTTAGTCAATTTAAATTTTGGTTTAGCATTTTTTTACATTCTTCGAGTACGTAGTTCATAAGTTTCTCGGCCCATGAATATGGTATGTCTTAAATAATTGTGAAGAGATTGAACAGTATTTGAGATTAGTGATGATCATCTAATTTGGTAGTAGTATTAAGCGCATTTCTAATAATATAGTATATATTGATATAAATTAATAACTTATATTAACATACGCAACGAACATATACAACTACTTCGCACGAATGGTGTGACTGAAGTGGAAAAGATGCACGAAGAAGAATTTGCCTCATGGTTTGAACATACGGTATTATTCGAAAAAAAATTATACACAAGTATTTTAAACTTTATACAATTTGTAGGTGTCATCATATTTATATATGATATTGATATAAGTAGAATAAAATTTATTTATGTAAGTTGCATCGAAATATAATGAACATTCGGGTGAAATCTCACCAGAAGTATATGCTTTGGCATGTGGTCCGTCTAAGCAGGCTATCCAATATTCAGGATGTTTGGTGCATGGATATAGATTTCATACAGCAGACAGAGAACGATATAGGAAAACTCAAAATTGTGGGGTTGTTGTCGAAGGAAGCCATGGGGATGATAATATCGATTTTTACGAAATTGTGGAAGATATCATAGCATTAAAGTATGTGGGGGGATATATGGTCTGGTTATTTAAATGTAATTGGTGGGATGTCTCAAATCCTAGGTTGGGAGTGCGTAAGGATGAATATTTTGTAAGTGTCAATACATCTCGCAAATGGTATGAGGACGATCCATTCGTTCTCGCATGCCAAGCAAATCAAGTTTTTTATTTAGATGATCCGGAGTTCGGAAATCCATGGAGAATAGTCGAGAAGTTTGCGCCAAGAAATGTATATGATTATATTCCAGAGGCAGACAAACCACATGAAGAAGTTGATAGTCCAGACCATGAAGAAGCATATCAAGAAAATGAATCAGGCATCAATCTATTTGTTGATCTAAGCCATTATGACATGGTCCCATTGCGCAGAGAAGATGTTCAACCCGAAGTAATTGAAGGTGACATGTCGGAAGAACATGAATCAACTGAAGTGTCAACTGAGGATGAGAGCGATTGGTCCAGCAATACTGATACCGAATGATTTTCAAACAGATATTTGTGTAGGTAAAATTCTTATAAAAATATTTTATGTATCTTGTTCGAATAATAATTTATTATAATTTCAAACAGATATGCCTCTTAAATGCAAAAGAACACGTGAGCCATCCCCACCACTTACCGAATCTCCGTGTGCTTCACCTGCCAACAATGGTGGGCCACCATCACCAGAACCAGAATAAGGTATTTTATCACTGTATATCTTTTAAATAAAATTAATTTAATTAAATATATGCTTTAATTTTTGTATATATAGCTGTTGTAAACCAGCGCCGAGTTAGAGGCATTACGAGGGGTGTCTGCATAGAAAAAGTAAGGAAAGTGGGTAAAATTAAAGTTGATATATTTGATGATCACACCGGTGGCTCTGGGGATTCGGCAGCTTGGCTTGCTTCTTATGTTGGTACACTTACTCGCACGTATGCACCGATGGCTATATCCTCTTGGGCTAAAGTTTCCCAAGATGTGAAAGACCACATCAAAAATCGTTATATGATAATAAGTTATTTTGTATAACATTTTTATTTAAATGAGAATGTTTGAAATTATACTAATTGTTTATAATTATTTGAAGGACGAGTTTGAACTAAATTTTGGTCGGCGAGAGGATCGACTAACGATTGAAGAACTGATGTCGAATGCATTCCGGAGGTACAAAGGTCGATGCCATGCACACTATCAGAAATTCAGTACTCCGATAGAGGCGCGTCAAAATCCATTCCAAGCAATGCCACCAAACGAATGGGAGAAAGTTTGTGATCTGTTTGAAGATTCTGCTTATCAGGTAATTTCGCTACTATCTTTTTTTTTTTAATAATATATAATTATAGATGTATTAAATAAAAATTATAATACTTTTTTTTTAGAAACGGAGTACAGTGAACAAAGCAAATAGATCAAATTTAACGATATACCATCACGTGGGTTCTCGATCTTTTCATCGTTTGTAAAAAAAAATGGTTAGTTATTATTGTCTCCATTAAATCTTAATATATACACTTTTTTCGTATAAATTATGATATTAATTTTCATTTTGCAGCAAAAAGAAAATCCTACTGATTATGATCTGACCCAATTGTATGCTAAAGCACATAAAAATCGTGATGGTATTCGGAGCAATCCTGAGGCAGAGGCAAATTATGTAAGTTTAAGTTTATTTAATTTCATTATCTAAATATATTTTTGTTACATATACTAATTTTAATGTTTTTCTTTTTCCAGGACAAGATGATATCTCTTAAAGACACTGTTGCGGATCTATCTGATGAATCATTTGTCAACGATGCTCAAATCTTTTCTCAAATTCTTGAATCACGTTTTGGATATTTGAGGGGCTTAGGACGTTGCGTGAAGTCATCCTCCACATCTTCATCATCTTCTAAAGCCAGATCGAATGACGACAAGACTAAAAAATTAAAGGAAGCTGCACTTGAGATAGAACGATTGAGATCGAAGGAAAAAGAGTTGCTGACCCGATTAGATCAAGTAGCAGATTTAGAAGCAAGATTAGAAGATATGCTACAATTAATAATGTCCCAAAACCCTATGCCACCACTACCACCACAATCATAATTCATTTGATTTTTTTAATTGCCTTTAATATTTATGATGTTTGTAAACATTTGAACAATTGATGTATATAGATTATAATTTGATGTATACAGATTACAATTTGTATTAGTATCAATTTCATTTTGTTTTATCAATTCCATTCGAATGGTAAATTACCATTTATGCATACATTCGAACAAAAACATATCCATTCGAATAAAAAAATTTCCATTCGAACAAAAATATACCCATTTGAACTTATCGGGAAATACAATCCGTGCATTCGTTCGAACAATTAAATATTCATTCGAATAAATTCATTTATAAAACTTCGTTCGAATAGAAGATTTCCGTAAATAGATTGTTTGTTTGAACAATTAATATTTTTCTTCGAACTAAAGTCACTTACCAACTTGTTTGTTTGAACGGACTTGGTCAGATATGGTTATTGGTTCGAATTAACATTTCATGTTGTTCGAACAAAAATATTTTCATTCGAACTTGATTCTGGGACGACATTTTTTTGTCTTAGAAAAAATTTCCTATTTGAACGGTTTCGACCGGTTCCGCCCAATTTCATCCCTAAAAATACTTTTCAGAACGAAAATTCGTCTCCGAAATCTTTCTGAGACGGCCTTTTTGAGACAAAATAGAGACGAAAATTTTTCATCTCCCAAAAATTTTAGAGATGAAATTCTCATTTTTTGAGACAAAATTTTTTATCTCAAAAAATCATATCTCTTGTAGTGGGTTCCACCATTGCTTATGATCGATCTAACATTCTTGCCAGTGCATTATCCTTGTTTTATTTCGGATTGTAATTTTCTAATAAAATATATTTCACTTTTTCAAACTCTTATCTGTCACACACTGTAAGTTCGAGAAATTAACAAAAGAGAATACCAAAGTCTCTATCTATGTACAATGTAAGTGACAAATGGATGCATGCAGAGCGTACACGTACGTTGGTGTTGGTGTTGGTGTTGGTGTTGAGCGTTAAGGATTCTCCAAGCTGACAAGTACGCTTATGGTGTAAATTTAAGTAACTGATCAAAGTTGAAGGGATACTTACAAAATCGAAAAACGGATCCAAAATTTGCAAGATTTCGGAGGCAGTTTTGAAACTTTCGAATGATTCAAACCTAGTAAAAAGAGAGAGAGAGATCAAAATCGATAACTGCTGATCTTATAATCCTGGCTAGGTTTTAAAGAGACCCCCTGGCTACCAATGCTAATCCGATCGAGGATATTTTCTTAGCCTAAACTGTTCTGATCTGGGTTTTAATTAATGCATGATGGTATGCCTTTTATGGTTTTGGAAGCTGCATGAACTGATGGACTTTGCTAGTAATTGGCATCTGGATGCAAATGAAGCCTAAGGTTTCTTTGACTAATTGGGATGGAGATTAATTGCATGATGAGCTAGCTAGCTTTATTTATCTATGTTTAGCTAGCATACGTACGTTGTTGTTAGCGTTCATCTTTTAGCACTCTGATCTTGGGAATGGGTTTTAATTTGTACTACAAATTAATTACATTTTCAAATTGTTTTGGAAGTTATAATCAGACCAAAATTTCACGCACTTAAGATTAGCAATGTTTGTAGATCAGTACCAATGTTTCCAAGTATTCGATCAGTTACTTGAATTTGCACCATAATTTGTCTCAATAGAATCTGTAACGCATGCTTTATGCCAGTACGCCAACCTATACCATTCTCCTCCATGCATGCGAATCATGCGACTGCGTGCATTAACCTGTACATGCCATCCACTTGTCATTTTCTTTTTGTTTCCATCTTCTGGTTTTGCTATAAATCTCCAGGTCAGTACGGCTTTATGTAAGTACCTGCCTTTCTTGCAAACACATATTCATCTTTCTTTCTTTCAATAGTAGTCTCTGCTTCCTCTATGCTCTGTCAATTCTCGTAATTACATGCATGGCTGAAGTTATGAGTGTCTTCTCAACGAGGCACTTGGTCGATTAAGTGCCTCATTGAGAAAATACTAGTAATTTTAGCCATCGGGCTTTAAGCGATCAAGCTAGATTAATGCTATATAGCATGGATCTCCATCCGATTTAAGAGTTTTGCATCCTCATTTGGTATGATTATTATTATTATCATCATCATCATCTTTAATGGATTCATTGCAGGAGCAGGTTTTCAACAAGGTGTTTGGGAGCAAATGGAAGTATGTCATGAGGTGTGCCTCATCCTCCTCAGTCCTCGTCTATTCCGCCCACCAGATATTAAACTGAAAGTGTGAAGACTGAAGAGACCTACAAACACAAGAATATATAGGTAGGTAAAGCAAAAAAACATATATGACAGATCGAGGAAGAAGCAGAAACTTTACCATTTGAGTTGAAAAATATGAACTTTTTAATGGTAAGATCCTTTACCATTAAAACTAGGCGTAATAGTAGAGTAACAGATTCATTTAATTTCTATTTCCACCATTAAACACTACTGGAATTAGGGGAAAGTCCCAATAAGCAAACGACTGTACAATGAGGTTTTAATTAGGAAAATGCTAGATCCCCCGTTGGGGGATCCCGCTGGGAGCTACCGCTCCCAGTTTTTTTTTTTTTTTTTTTTCTTAATGGTTAAGAAAATTTTTTTTAATATTATTGTGATTTTTTTATATTTTTTTAAATATTAAAAAGTATTAAAAAAATGATGTAAAAAAAAAAACAAAAATTAAAAAAAAAAATTTGACCTAACGGGAGCTCCCAGCGGAAGCCCCCAACGGTGGCCGTAGCATGGTCCTTTTAATTAAGCACCGGTATATTTACATTTGTAAAACAGTACTGTACAGAAACAAAATATTTATTTGTCCTTAAATGTTGAGCTGAATTTATAATAATAAATTAAAATGATTGAATGAGTTTTATAAAATTTTAAAATGGATTTAATAAGGTATTAAGGTGAATTTAAATATATTTTTAAAAATTAAAAAAATAAATTTTACCAATAAAAATACTGTTTACTTAAATTTGTCGGCTAGCATAATAACTTTAAATAAATATATATTTTATTAACGATGATCAAAAGTCAAAAGGAAGAAGCTGATGGGATCGATTCTATGGTGCGCACGTCCCCGAAGTGTAGCTGTAGCGTGTGTTATCAGGTTCGACTGGATTTGGGCGTGAACTTTCTTCTTCTTTCTTTCCTGACAACTTCTTTGTCAGTCCCGTTATCTTCTTCTCAAGCCCCGCAACCCGCTCGATCTAGACTGCGTGCGCGCCGCTTCTAGGTCTGCCATATCTGCTCCTTCAAATCCCCATCCCAGCGTGCACTGTTCGTGGTTAGGCGTTCTGTCATTGGATGGGATCGCGCGATATACGGCCGAGTTTTCTCTTGGGTAGGTCGTCTCCTTCGCTTTATATGTTCCCACTTTATGTCTTAGTGCCGTTTTGGGCGTTTGCTGCGAGTTCTCTCCTCCTTTGTGTGCTTCTTATGGTATGTTCTCTGTTTTGTTTCCTTTCGTCGTTTGATTTGCTGCCCTTGTTTAATTGCCTTGTTCAAAATTGTGTACTTTGAAGTACATTGATGAAGACTTGAATGTTTTTGGGGAGTGTGTGAGATGGCTTTGGTTGGTGGGCGGGCATTTAAAAACGTCTATATATTATCTCTTTCTTTTCATTCCCGTTCTTTGTTTCATTTTTGTCTAGAAAGTGAGAAAGAGAGGGAGCTGTATGTGTGTACTCTAAAATAATAATGATGTTAAAAATATTTTAACAATATTTTATTCAATTTTTATCTTTTATTTAAATCATATCGAGTCAATTCTAAATCTAAACCAGTCTTAATTTATTGAGGGTTTTGCACCTAGTTGGGCTGGGCTTGGGCCCTAGGTTTGGGGTGTTACATTACCTCCCAAACTCATGTCTAAAAATTAAAAAAAAAACACCCATGTGCCAAAACTTCAGAAAATAAGCTTGCCATGACCCTCAGATAGAGAAATTAGAGAAACCAAGATTTTGTTTGAAACCCGAAGAAATCCAAACGTGAGACAAGAAAAGTGGATGATGCTAAGAGAGCAGTCGTTGCCCTTGTTTAATTTCATGACTGGCTTTGGCGGGGGTATCTCAAAGGCATTTAAGCAAATTTGCAGTTATGGGCTGTAGATGTTAATTACATGATTGCTAATTCTCAAATTAGTACGGATTGGCTCAAGTTGTAAGTGTCTTGGTCTTGGTGGCATGACTGGTATGGTCTAAGGTTCAAAACTCTTGGGTGCAAATAATTTCTAGGGGCCAAGTTCTATTGGTGAATAGCCGATGATTTATCTGAAGATTTCCCAGACCTAACCGAAATATATATTTTTTTAATTTTTTGTATTATATATATTATATGCTATATATATATATTATACATATTATAAATTTAATATGATATGAAATTTAATCTTATTATTTATAACTTCTTAATATAAACTTATAAAAAAAATTCCATAATATAAACTTACTCTTAAACATGAATATTAATATTAAGTTATTAATATGTCATTTATCCTTACATATTAAGTTATATACTTACATATATAATATGGTATAAGTATACTTACATATATAATATGGTATAAGTATAATATATATATTTTACTTACATATATAATATGGTATAAGTATAATATATATATATATATATATTTTACTTATAAAAAATATATATATATATTTTTGATAGGTACATTTTTGAAGCCAAGTAGTTGGTAAGCAGTTATTTTGTAATTTTGTTTATATACTTTGGAGTTGGACCTTTTACTGCTGGTTGCATTTGTGATTGTTTTAGTGTTTCTTTTTTTTTTTTTTTAAAGATTTTGTTTATGTTGGAAAATTGTTTTTTTATATGTATGTTTTAGGCTTTTAGCCATTAGGAATGTTTTTGTTTTGTGCATTTTTTAATAGGTTTTTTTAGGCATTTTTAAATGCATGTTTTAATTAAACTACTTGTGTATTTTGGCTATTTGTCTTTAGCATTTATTTGGTTGATTAGTTATATGTATGATGTTTTGAGCTGAAAATAATGTATAAGGCTCTATCATATTTGGGCTAAAAATTGTCCATTTGGGCCAGAAAAACGAACCAATCAACCCAAAAAAAACATCCAAAACCGAATCATACCTGTAAAACAGGACCAAACGGAAAGTTTTGGTTCCCTGGATTAGCCAGTCGGTTTTGATTCTAAAAATTCTAAAACCGACTTAAAACCAGTTCGGTTTCAAAATATGTTCAAAACTGAACCTTACTGAATCGATTACACCTCTTGTCACATGTGCCATGATTGAGATGCGTAACACATTACATTCTTTTGAATAGGGAGAATCAAGTACGTGCCCTCCACACAAGTGTTTTTTATAATTTGCCATCAAAGAAGAGTTTAGTGATTTGAAATGATAAATAATCATGTGTAATTTTACCCGAAATGGTTCACTACATTGGACTGGACAGGACGCCATGCATGTCTCATCCTTTCTTTTAATGGATTTATCACCCTTTTTTTTTCCCTGATGCATGTGACCAACTATGCAACTGTGAGCTGTCTTCTATGTTTTTAGCTTTTGGTTTCCTTGAGCTTCTTCTCTTTTCTGCTTTTCATTACTAAACTACCAGAGGCACTCTCCTTTCACTAACATACGGGACGGCTTCTCTTATGGCCTTTTCAGGAGGCTCTTCCTCTCCTTTCATCGGTCAATGGACGTATGATGTATTCTTGAGTTTTAGAGGTACAGACACTCGCAACAATTTCACCAGCCATCTTTACAATGCTTTGCATAAGAAAGGTATCAACACCTTCATTGATAACGAGCTTAGAAAGGGAGATGAAATTTCACCAACGCTTCTCAAAGCTATTGAAGAGTCTAGGATTTCAATCGTCATACTCTCTAAAAATTTTGCATCATCTACATGGTGTTTAGATGAACTGAGGAAGATCCTTAAATGTAAAGAAGAAAAGGAGCAAATGGTTCTACCAGTGTTTTATGATGTGGATCCATCAGAGGTACGACATCAAAAAAATAATTACGAAAAAGCCTTGACTGTACTTGAAGAAAGGTTTAAGGATGACTCGAAGGTGAAAGGATGGAAGGCAGCTCTAAAAGAAGTGGCCAATTTGAGTGGGTGGCCTGTTGGGAAAGGGTATTTCTAATCATTCCTGCTTCCAATCTAAACTTTTTTCCCTGCTACTAATTATTATACATACTTATATATATATATATATTATAAATTTAATGTTGGACCATATATAGTAATTTAATCGTGGACTAGATATATAATGTTCAAGTTCAATTTAAACATATTTTAAAAGCCGAAAAGGTTTTCTATTTCTGAAAAAATTTATTCATTTGATCATTTTCTGTCACGAAAAAAACATTAAAAAAATCACAAAAATAAAAAATAAAACACTTCACACCAGTGACAGAGTTGAAAATTTATCTCTGGGGCGTGGATTTATATTATACTAAAAATTATTTGCTTATAATGTATATCTTTTATAAATAATTATATTTGAAGACTTTTACGTCACATACCATTTACGTGATATAATTTGATTTGAAAGATAAATTTTAAATATATATAATAATCAACACATATATGGCACTATCCCTTGTGTTATTTTTCAATTTGGAAATTGTTCTCTCTTTTTTATTAAAAAAATGGAAATCAAATGAAACTAATTTTGCTACTTATTTAGTTTTTTTTTTATTTTTTTGATTCCCTGATTACATAAGGACTTGATTTGGTTTTTGTGGGAAGGGGTATTATCTCCTAACTTGCACCCTACCTGTCATTTGTTAAAAACAAAATACCTGGATCTTGATCCTATATGTATGTCTTTTTATGTGAAAGGTCAAACTTACTAATCATTTTTTTTAAATATATATATATATATATCTTGTGTTGATAGGAATGAGCATGAATGTATTTTGGAAATAGTTCAAATGGTCTCAAGGATCGTGAATCGAACATACTTAAATGTTGCCAAGTATCCTATTGGGATGGAGTCCCGTGTACAGGATGTCAATTTGCTCTTAAGTATTGGGAGCAATGATATTATACGCATGGTAGGAATCTTTGGAAGAGGAGGAATTGGTAAGACAACTATCGCCAAAGAAATCTATAACTCGATTGCTTATCAATTTGAAGGTAGTTGTTTTCTTACAAATGTTAGAGAAACTTCAAAGCAAGAGCCTGGATTGATCCAACTGCAAGAGAAACTTCTTTCTGAGATCCTAGGAGACTATCGAAATATGAATATTGCCTGTGTTGATCGAGGAATTAATTTGATAAAGTATAAGCTTTGCTCTAAAAGGATCCTTTTATTCCTTGATGATGTCGATCAGATGTTCCAATTAGAAGCATTAGCTGGAGGATGTGATTGGTTTGGTTTAGGAAGCAGAATTATCATTACGACAAGAGATAAGAGGTTACTAATTAATCAGAAAATTGATTTTACATACCAGGTGAAGGAATTGGATCACAATGAAGCTCTTCAGTTATTTTGTTGGAATGCCTTCAAAAGAGATAAACCTATTGAGGATTATGTTGAACTCACAGAACGTGCAATAACTTATGCTGGGGGCCTTCCATTAGCTTTAATGGTGCTAGGTTCGGATCTATACAACAGAAGCATGCATTATTGGAAACGTGCATTGGATGGATACAAAAGGAATCCTAATAAAGATATCCTGGAAATTCTTAGAATAAGTTATGATGGATTGGATGACAATGTGAAGGACATTTTTCTTGATATTGCATGTTTCTTCAGAGGAAAAAATGCAGATTATGTTACTAAAATACTGGACAGTTGCGGTTTCTTCCCAGATATTGGTATTGAGGAGCTTATAGATAAGTGTCTTATAACTATTAGTGAACGTAACATTTTGGAGATGCATGACTTGATACAAGAAATGGGTAGAGAAGTTGTTCGACAAGAATCACCCAAAGAACCCGGCAATCGCAGTCGATTATGGGACCATGAAGATGTTCGGCATGTATTAGAAGAAAACACGGTAAGTTTTACATCTAAAAAAATCAGAACTTTAAATGATTTTTTTTTTCTTGAAAAATAATGAGTATATACGCATCTGTGTTCTCACAGGAAAAATGCATTCCCAACATTTTATTTTAGAGTATTGTAAATGAAATGCTTTTTAATTAAGAAGCATAAAGAAACTAGCATCCGATAACTGCTATTTTAACATATTTTCAAAAGATTGACACGATTTCAATGAGTGTTTTATATTTCCTTTATAGAAAGATATAACAAAAAATAATATGTAAAGATAAAGACCGTCTCATAATCGATTTAAAAATAGAAAAACAAAGTAAAAGATAGGGATAGACAGAGTATAAGTAAATTCCTTTTTTGCATTACTTAATTCAAGCAAAATAGAAATTACAATTGTAGTAGTGCAGTGCTAAATGCCTAAAAGTATGGAGATTTTGATGATTTTCTTTGCTAGCCCACTAATGCATTGGTTTACCAGGGAACAATTAAGGTTGAAGGCATATTGATAGATTTGCCTGAACGAGATATGATACACTTGAATCCCAAAGCCTTCACGAAGATGAAAAGGCTCAGACTGCTTATAAACCGTAATGCAGACTTCACTGGAGGGCCTAACTATCTTTCTAATGAGTTGAGACTGCTTGAGTGGCCTGATTATCCTTTACAGTCTTTACCATCCAATTTTCGTGGAAAGAAACTTATTGTTCTAAAAATGCATAATGGTTTCTTCAAGCAACTGGGGGATAGATTCAAGGTACATTTATTATTTTCAATCTTTATTTTATAAACGTAATTATGCTGTAAAAATTTTCTAATTTATACCCCCTTTTTGTTTTTACAGAATTTCCAGAAGTTAACAAGCCTAGATTTCTCTAATTGTCAATTCCTAACAAAAATCCCAGATGTTTCAAGTATCCCGAGTTTAGAGAGCTTGATTCTAGACAATTGTACGAGTTTGGTTGAGATTCATCCTTCTGTTGGATCCCTTGATAAACTTGTTGCGTTGAGACTTTTAGAGTGCTCTAACCTTGGGAGTTTTCCAAAAAGTCTCAAGTTGCCATCTCTACAAGTTCTTATGCTTGGAGGTTGCTCGAGTCTTCAAGATTTTCCTGAAATTGAGTGTAAAGTGGAACTTCTAGATTACCTTGACTTGAAGGGCACACCTATAAAAGAACTCCCTTCATCCTTTGGGCACCTCATTGGCCTTAAAGATTTAGCTCTTGAAGGTTGCAAAAACCTTGTAAATCTCCCAAGTAGCATTCATCATTTGCAGCATCTGAGGAGACTTTTTCTCAGAGATTGTTCAAAACTTGATAAGTTTCCGAAGAAAGAGGAGGATGAAAAACAAATTTTGCCTTTTACTGTTTCGATAAAGGAATACGAAACTTCATCTTGTGCAGAACCATCTTTGATGCTGCCAACTCCAAAAACTTCAAGCATTTCTAATGATGGTTGTTCCTCCATTGTATTTCCAGCACTGGGACATATAGATGTTGGAAATTGTCCTATCAGGAACAGATTTCTTTATGACAGTTAATTGTTTTTCGACATTGGAACAGTTAGATCTATCAGGGAGTGATTTTACTAGCCTTCCCGAATGCATCACAAGATTTGTCCGATTGAGGTGCCTTAAATTGGAAGATTGCAAGCAGCTTCAAGAAATTCTAGAACTTCCTCCAAAAATAGAAGATATATATGCAAGTGGGTGCATGTCATTGGCACGATTTTCAGAAGTATCAAAGAGAGCTCAATTTAACACCTGCGACTTACCAGGGCTAGAATGGATTGATTTGTCCAGATGCCATAAATTGCTTGAGAATATATCAATGAATGAAGTGGAAAATCTTTTTCTGAACCAGGTATCTCTCTCTTCTTTACATGCATGTTTATGTGCCTTGGTCTGTACCTGGTATAGCTGAAATTTTGTGATATCTATCCATGTTCCAGGGACATTTTCAGGACCATCTGTTTGGTGTTATATTTCCAAGAAACAAGATTCTAGATTGTTTCAACCATTGTAAAGAGGTTTCAAACAAAAGCGAATGTGAAATATGTATTAATGAGCCTTCAAATCTGGATGGGAAGATCAAAGGTTTGGCTCTCTGTGCTGTTCTTGGAGTAAATGATGGACAGGCGCTCACTCGTATTGTATGCAGCATCGAGATCATCAACAATGGTTCACCAAGTTATAGTGACTCTAAAGCATTTAATATATCAGGATCTGATCATGTATGGTTGCTTTACCACGTTCCGGAATTTTATGAGATAAAGGGGGACAATCTGCAAGTTAAGTTTTGGTGCTCCACAAGTTTAGCGTCCTTTAGATGTGGAGCCCATCTGGTACGCACGAGATCAGATACTGCATCGTCAGCATGCATCTAGATTTGTTCCATGAGGATGTTTGTTTGTGTCCCCACTTGGATATTATACCCAATGAAGATTGAGAAGTCCTGAACAGTGGATTTTTAATGGTGATGGCAACATGGACTACAATTGGTACCCACAACATAAGAGGTATTCTTCAAGCTTTGCCATCATAATTTCAGATGCAGAGTAAGTAGTCTAGATCAATCAAATCACCCAACTGACACCAACTGCCATCATATATATATATACATATACATATATTGTCTCTTGATTTGTACTCTTGAATCCTTGATTATTGATGATTTGGTCTTCTTCCTGTTTTGGAAGCGGAATATGACAATGTTCAAGTCTTTGGTGGGATTGACAGATGGGGTTGGATATGGGAATGCTAGGGAAACATTCAGCATTTGACAGTGAACGATTTTGGTCAACTTAGAAGAAGCCGACAGAAAATGAGTCTAATTGGTCAAATTTGGTTCATTTTCTGTAGTTTAGTCTTATTAGATACCCACTCTTGTCTTTTATTAACCTCATTTTTTCTTTCTTGACGGTGAGTTACCACTAAACTATTCGCAAGAATGAACAAAGCCTCAGCCCTCAAGGATACTACCTTCACGAAGGGTTCTGTCATCTGACGGATTTGGCTTCTTTTAAGGGTTGGTTTGATTAGGTGGGATTTCTCAGCTTTAAGAGTTTTTGTTTAAGCTTCCTCATATCAACTTGGGTGGAATCCTATTTGGGAAATTTCCCGAGTTTTATGTACCTTGAACTTATATTTAACAAACCCCAAATGGTATATGATACTACCTTGCTTGTGAAGTTGATGGCATCCATATGATTGCTTGTCCTGGTGGCATATATCTGAGTAATACAGTGGCAAACTATATCAGTTGGCCTACTGGATGGGTTGAATTAAAATTGTTTGTGCGGCTACCAATTACCTATGATTGCAAAAGTTGGTATTGATGCTTCAAATGCTTTATGTTTTGAAACTCATAAAATCTGAAAGGTAAGGTTGGTCACCCAGGCCTTGGTCTGGGTTAACCTGGGTTATGGCTCAAGCTGGTACCAGGGTAAATCTGGAACTAGGGCTAAGTAGAAATCCGAAAATCTGACTCGGACCCCCGACTCTACTTCGACTCGTCATCGGAGTCTGAGTTTTTTTCCAAGGAAAGTCGGAGTCGAAGGTGGAGGTGAATTGAGTCCAATCCGCTCTGACTCCGATGCCATGACTTCGACTCCGACTCCGCTTCGACTTCACTCCGATATTGTACATATTTAATAAAAATATATGTATTTTTCTATATATTAATCATATAAATATAATAACATGTAATAATAATGTATAAATACTAAAATGCATAATAACATGTAACACCATAAACATTAATATATAAATAATAAATTTATAATAACATGTATTACTAATGTATAATAACTAAAGTATTGATTATGTGGATTTTATATAACTATATCTTATATAGTTAGTTAAACTCAATAGTATATATACTAGCATGAGTTAATTGTTTTTATAAAAATATCTATATTTTTTTATACATTAATCATATATATTTTATATAACTACAACTTATATAGTGAGTTAAATACTAATACGAGCAAATGTACCTAAAATAATCAGAAGGAATGATTAATATATCGAGGATAAATATATCAAAGTATCTCGCTGTTTACTTAGGAGTAAATATCTTTGATCAGTGTTAAATACCATATTAATTCCGTCGGGGCAGTGAGGTCCCATGGTAGCGTGTGTATGGTACACCTGCAACTTTCTAACTTGTTGGGCCCATTATGTGGGCCTTTTACTTGAAACTGTTGGGGCAGTCTAGTGGAGGTAAGAGGGCCTCTTCAATTTCCTCGCAAATTCCCACCACGCCAGATTCTAGACATGTTGGCATGGCGGGAGTTTAAAGATTATGAATGGTTCTATTAATTTTGATTGGTTGTTCGTGCTTTTGTGCCAAGGGGGTTTCAACAACTCTATGACTGCACCTAGTCACGTCACCATATTGTGGGATCTGTACACAACGATTATGCTGTCAGACCGTTTGCATTCTCCTTGGGGCATTTCAACTGCCACGTATCTTGTTATAAGTAGCCCTCTCCTCCTTGCTATTGCCTCTTCCATTCCTGTTTATCCCCTTTCTTCATTGTCTGTGCTTTTTGTCAAAACCCAACTTATTTTCTATAAAATCCCCCATTTATCTCTATGATTTGTTAGAATGTTTCTCTCATTTCTTCTCGCGGATCCCCTCCTCCCCCCCCCTCCCCTCCCCTCCGATGGGGTCATCATCGAGACCAGAGTCTTCTCTGCCCTCGATATACCCTATTTTGAGGGTTATAACTAGTTGTCGATTCTTACCAAAGGTGATTTTAGGAAGCTGGAGGATTCTTATGGAATCCAAGATTCAGTGATTCTTGAAGTTCCCTCCTAAGGGGCCGTCGATGTCAAGGGCTTTGCTGAGAATGTGTCCCTCATTGCCTGTTCCCTTTCTCATGCGTTATGACTTCCTGTTTTTTGACCGATGCACGACATTCTCAACTACTTGAAGTTGACGCTAGCTTAACTTCACTTTAATGCCTGGAGAATCCTCATATGTTGTTGTGTTGAGTGAAAAATGGTTTTAGAACTTGTCGGACAGAGGTATCCCAACTTCATTGCCCATGAGTTCCTCGGTGCCTATGCAGTTAGTGCGTTGGAAGGCAACATTTGCAGCTTTTGCTCCTGACCTCGATATCGCCTCACTCGATTTGAGGGCCGCCACTCAAATGCCAAACAGTCGCAGAAAAAATTCTTCCTTGTTTCTGGCCAAGGATGAGTTCCCAGTTTGTGCCATTTGGGGAAAGGTCCCCTATGACAAAGACATAACTATTATTTTCTGTCAACAAGAACAAGCCCGTGTTGAGAGAATTTAATCTTGGGTTGAACATAACCAGGAGTCTATAGGATGGAGGCCTTGTTAATGAGGGCCCATATTGACAGATTTTTGGTGATACCCAACTGTTCTCGTGTGAGCAATCGTTGCCTTCTGAGGGAACCTGAGGCTTCCAAGACAAGAAAAGGCATGCAGCAACCTTGCTGAATAAGGAAGGAAAACGGGCCCGCCACGAGGCCAATGGGGCATCTCAGCCTCAACCTCATGAGACCCCAATGTCTTTAGGAGTAGATTGTACTAGATTGGCTCAGGTTCCCATAGGTGGGTAGTCTTCTGTCTAAGAGGTTCTCTAGACTCGTATGGTCGAGGTGATTTGATGAGTCAGTCCCTCTTGGATTTGACCACAGCCCTTAACTTCAAGTTCCTTTCCCGGGAACTCGAATCTACCCAATTGCCCAACTTTGCTCTCCCATCCACCTCGCCAGTCAACCTAGAGTTGGTTGACGAGGAGGATGATGTCCACTGCTTTTTTTTATGGCATTTTGTATTCCACTACTCCTCATAGTGACGTGACCTTGACTGGGGGAGTTGAGACCAAAGTCTCAATCGATGAGTCTTAGGTCAAGCTTGGCTCTTAGAGGAAGGGAGGGGAAGGGGAGCTTACTCCAGGCTCCCTTTCCTTAATTATTTTTGGTGATGAAACCTCAATACTCGCCCTTCAGTGCCTCTTTAGGGGACGAGGAGGGACCTTTGTCTCTTGTCGTTATCGAGGAGGCGGTATCATTCTTCCCTATCTAAGATGATGGGCTCGTGGTAGGTTGCCCCCATGTAGAGGGACAAGATGTCGAGTAGTCGCTTACAATTGACCCCACGACAATGCATTCGACTCTGCTTACTATTGAGGCAGGGGTGGGCACCCCCGAGATGATGGGCTCATGGCAGGTTCCCTTCGTGCAGAGGGGCAAGATGTGGGGCAGTCGTTGCCTATTGACCTCCCGACTGTGCATTTGACTCCGCATACTATTGAGGCAAGTAACCCTTGTCTCCTAGGGTCTTTCCATGGCCCAGTGCCTTTTCCTTGAGGCAAGGAGCACGCTAGTCCATTCCCAGCAAGAGGTGTCTTTGTTCAAACCATGGCGGACTAGTTGAGAGACTTTTTTTCATTGGTAAGTCATTTGCCTGGTTTGACCTTTGGTTTTCTTCTGGGCTTGGATCCTAATGCGTATATGGCATTGTTGATGAATTGGCCAACCTAGAGGATGAAGTCAGAGCCAGTCGCATTTTTGCCTTTTGGGTACCGAAGGAGGTCGTGCATCCAAGGATCAAGAAGGTTGAACTATAGGTGATTGTTGACCAAGCCGACAGATACATCGGATCGCTAGAGGTTGACTTGGCTGGTCTACGCGAAGAAGCGGTCACACTTGGCGAAGAGCTCCACTGGGCGAGGAAGGAAGCTACTCAACCATTTCGAGCTGAGGATGCTCTAGGAGGCGAGGAACAACTTTCTGGCCTTGGGTAGGAGTTGGAGGAGGCAAGGAAGTGATGCTGTGAACTAGCTAAGGTCGCAGCGAACGCTGTAAAGGCATGTCATTGCCTGTGTGATTAACCTGGAGGAGAAAAGGGGGGAATTGGAGGAGTAGTCTTGTTAGCATGTGGTTATAAAAAAAGACTGTGATGGGATGGACAAAAGGTAGAATGAATTGACAGACTTTATGTTTCAACTTGATAGGAGGGTTAAAGCTTGTGATCATATCAATGAGTTGGAGTTTGAGTTGGCCGCTTCTAGTGAGGAGGTTGTTCACCTTTCCTCTCTAACTCCAAGTAGTCAAGTCTGTTCATAACAGGGCCTTTGGCTATGGCTATGATGCTTGCTTGTAGAGGTTAGGGGCCTCCCTCAGGCCGACTTGAGGACGCTGAACCTTGAGTCTTTCAAGCCTGATCGTGCATCTTGCCTATATGTTGATTCCTTTGGGATGGATATGATGCCTAATGCATTCTTAGCCTCCAGCTCCTCCAGCTCCACCTACCTAACCAAGATGCCTTTCTCTTTTGGCTGTACTAATAATCCTTTTTGTTTTGAGTAAATGAACTTTTTTTCTTTTTAGATTGTGCTAACCATTTTTGTGTTAGACTGATATTTTGAGTAAATGGATATTTTCTCCTTGTGTTAATTGATTGTAATAATTTCCTATAGGTGTTTTGTTTTGTACGTTCTTCATTTCAAATGATGGAAATTCTTAATAAGTTTCTGGGCATCGCTACGATGAGGGTCACACAGTCTGAGGACTTACGCGCACTATTTCTCATTGCTAGTCTAAAGACTCGACATCAGCGTGCGAGGGTCGTACAGTCTGGGATTTTGCATGCCTTATTCCTCATTGTGAGTCTAAGGACTCGACATTGGTGGGTGAGTGTCGCATAGTCTAAGGACTTGCATGCCCTATTCCTCACCTTGAGTCTTAGGACTCAGCATTGGTGGGTAAGGTCGCACAGTCTGAGGACTTGCACACCATATTCCTCACCCCGAGTCTAAGGACTCGATATTGGTAGGTGAGAGTTGCATAGTCTGAACACTTGCTGTAATATCCAAGCCCAAGCCCATAGAAACACCATCTGCATGAAACACCCCACCTCGACGGTTTTTCCCCTCTTCCCAGACAGTTTTTATTTTTATTTTTCTTCTTCCTACTTCTTCTTTCCCCTTTTTCCCATATCACACCACTCCCTCAGAAATTCTCTCATCCCTCCACTCAATCCATGGCAGGCCATAGCATGTCACGCAATCTCTCTCACTTGGACTCACCTACACCCAAAACCATCACCTTCAGTATGCAGGCCCCCTCTAGGTCTCCATGTCCAAGTCTCCATGCCCAGACCACCATAGTGATCACCCCAGCAAACCTCCCCCACCACCCAAATCTCAGCCATCAATCACTACGAGACCAGCCTCCACGTTCCCTTTTTTTCTACCTCGAAATAGAGCAGCCTTCCAACCACGCCGAGCCACCACCAGCCACGTCTCCTAAGGCTGGGCTACGTTGCCATCATTTCTAGTGCACCACCATGGTTCTCGACTAGCCACCCAGACCAATGTCACAGTGGTTCTTCTCCATTTTTTTTTCTCTCAGTGAGTAGTTCTCTCTCTCTCTCTCTCTCTCTCTCTCTTGTTTTCTCTCTGTAACCTCTCATCACTCTCTCTTCCTTTGTTACTCAGCCACTCAAAGTTTATGGTGGTTTCTTCTTGAGTAGCTGTCCTCCGTCTAGACATTTTTTTTCTGGCCGCCCAGCTCCATTGCATGCCTCTCCAACTGGTCTCTGTTTTCATTTTCATTTTTGGGTAAGCTTTGCCACTCAAAGCTTGGTGTTCCTTCATGTGTGTTCATGATGCTGCCACCCAAGTTGTTTTTCTTTTTATTACTCTGTTAACCCAGTGTGCAAGAGATTGTTTTATTACGTTTATACCCTTTTATTGTGAAAGTGATGACCGAATATATTTTGAATGTGTGGGTTTCTATTTTCTAGATTGGACTTCTTTTTAGTTGGTTTGTGTCTAGTCTTTTTAAATTAGGCATAAGTTTACTCCGATAAATGTATTAGTCATTAACTTGATTTCATAGAAAATATTTAAAGGTTATTTCATAGAAAATATTTAAAGGCTTTAATTATATGATCTAGTATTAAATTTTACAACTAGATTTGGTAGTAAATTGTAAGCATTTAATCTTTTATTTTAAACACTTTAAGCCTATTATATAGAAATAAATATTTGATAGTTTTAAATTAGATATGGATTAATAGTTTACATTGATTTTTAATATAAGTATTATTAAGGATATTTTATGAACTACTATTGTTTAAGAGAATTACAATTTCCTACTACATTATATATTAGTAGTATTAAATTTTGATTTCAATAATAGTTTATAAAGATATGAGTATTAAATATGATTAAGTTAATTTTTGAAATGAATTTAAGTTGTTTTGCTGGATTTGATAAATTTAGAAAGTGATGGTATTTTAGGGTTAAGAGAATTTTAGGTTTCTTTGAGAGATTAAAATAGGTTAATGTTGTCATTTCGGGTTTAGGTATTGAAATACATTTCGACCGGAAATTTAAGAAAGTTAAGTTTGACTATTTTATAGTTAATGATCGGATTTCTGTTGGCACTGTTATGAGGAAGATTCAAAAAGTTAAGAAGTACAGGTAAGCGAGGTTCTTATGCTAGGTTTTACACGAATTATTGAGACTGATGTTGACTTTCTAAAAACTTTGCATGTTTTGTTATGAAATGAGAACTTAGGAAAAACAATATCGGTCGTTTTTTTGCATTACTCATGAAATCGATATGTAAAAGGGAAAATATTTTCTGGCATGCATTGTGTAGACATAAGTTATATTTTTGTCATGTTATCTCTAAAATGTGAAAAATAGCGATATAAAAAATCTAAAAATTTGTGCATTTATTTAGAAAGATGCTCAGACTTTTGTTTTCAGAATGTGAGAATGATCTGAATATATTTTGAAAAACCAGTGGTTTTACACAACACTATACCTAGAGGGGGTGAATAGGTGTGGTTCAATTTTGCTGGTCTATTCAAAATATTGTTAAGCAACAATTAATCAAAAGAATAAATCACACAAATAATCAACACAGAAAATTGGTCACGAAGTGGAAACTCATTTGAAGAACGTCTTCAAAATTTAAAACCATTCCGGGTGTAAGACACCACCCCAAATTCACTACAGAAAATTTAGTTTGTTACAACTACTTTAGAGACACTCACAAAACCTTTATAGTAACTAAACTTGGCTTGCAACATCACTAGTGACCCACTCGATCTCTACACGCATGTAGTGTCGGAACTCCGACTTTTCTATTGTTTCTCACGAGAACCTCTCGATCTCTGTATCAACAGCAGCTCCGGACTCTTCTACCCAATGAACATGTCCACTTCAATGGACTCATATGAAGTTTGATCTTGAGTGTAGTGTGGTAGAGATGTGTTTACCCAAGAGAGAATCAACCAAGTGGGGGAGAGGTTGCTCTAACAAGTTCTTGGAGGCCCTTAGGGTTTTTGCTATGATTTTCCACCCTTAAACAGAAGAGAAGATGTTCTATTTATAGTCTCAAGTAAAGGAGGCGTTCAAAACCCTAAATTTTAAGTGATCTGGAACATTGGCTTGAGCGATGGTCGAGCAACACAATCTGTCTGAGTTAGCTTGAGCGTAGTGTTGAGCGAGGGTTGAGCATTTCACTCTACCTGAGTTCGCTCGAGCGACATGTTGAGCATAGGTCGAGCGACCCAATCTGTTTGGCTTGACCAATGATGAGTACACTTCAATCATTTTCAAGGTATATTGTTTCAACACTTGTTACAACACTATTTTACATAGGTTTTCACAAGAATATGCCAATCAACTCATTTTTTCCTTCAACATGTTTTGGTATTATGTTTTCTTTTAATATGGCATCTAAAAAACCTTTGGCATGGTATACTGATTTTGTATCTGACTATGTCTCTCATCTGCGCTGTTCTGCTCTGGTTTGTTTGGGTTGGTACCAACTCCTCTGTCTCTGAGTGCACCCACTTGGAAGCAAAGTGGTTTATTTGTGATCTTTCCTATGTGCACACTCGGAGTTCCCAGAATAATAAGGGAAAAATTTCACCTCTGTCTTTGTCTGATTTATCCGCCGGGGTTAGCACAACCCTATCACGAGGGTGAAACATGGTCTCTGCTTTGTGAGATTCTCTGTTTTGATGTGATGATGATGTTCAGATTATGTTATGCCAAAGTACTTGGGGTTTTATATGTCTTAAAATTATCGCTCTGTTACGTTTAAAAACATATTTTGTTTTGCATGATAACTCTAGAAAATATTTTATTCTTCATGCTGTACTCTAAAAATTCTCATATTTATATACTAGTATATGTGCTCTGCTTGTTGATAACTCACCCCTTATCTCCATAATATTTTTCAGATGATTTTAAATATTTCAGCTGAGGACCAAATTATGAAGTATTGTGTGAGATGACTTAAGAATGATGGTTTAAGTTTAGTGAGTTTCTATATGTGTATTGACAAAGTTATTAAGAAACTTTATTGTGTTTTGATGACTTAGCATTTTGAAAAATTAATTATATTGAGGAAATTAGTTTGAATTACAATTTCTATATGATATTGGGAATTTGGAATCTGTAATTATATTGTTAAAATATGAGTTTAAGTTATAGGAAGTAATTCTCTGAGCCCTGCGGGACCGGGGCGTTACACTTGCATGCCCTATTCCTCATCGCAAGTCTAAGGGCTCGACATTGGTGGGCGACAATTGCGTATTCTTGAGACTTGCGTGCCATATTCTTCACTGTGAGTCTAAGGACTTGACATTGGTGGATGAGCATTGCATAGTCTTGGGACTTGCGCACCTTATTTCTCACCGCGAGTCTAAGGACTCGACATTGGTGGACGAGGATCGTGCAGTCTGGGGACTTGCGTGACCTATTCTTCACTGCGAGTCTAACGATTTGGCATTGGTGAGCATTGCGCTTCGGGCGAGGAGGCGTATAAGAGGGAAACAATCAACTTTATTCATTGTTCTTCATCGCTTATACAATCAAGGATAGTACTTTTTTAGATGCTTAGCATTCCATAGGTGTGGTAGTTCATTTCCTTGTTCGTCTTTTAAATGGTATGAGCCGAGTTGTCTACTGGCAATCATGACATATGGTCCTTCCCAATGGGGCCAAGTTTTTCCTCTTCTTGCATGGTTATTCTAGTTTCCCTTAAGCCCAGGTCACCAACTTAGGCAAAACCCGTGTTGCAAAACTTGGACCTACCTGGTCTAGGTAGGGTCATGTAACCTGGGTACCAAAACATGATACCTAAGTTTATTTAAAAAACTTACCCAGCATCAAAACGACGTCGTTTAGTAAAATCTTTCCCCTCTTCGTTCCAACTTTCTCTCTTGCTCTCGCTCTATCTTTCTCTCTCTTCTCTCATGTTGAACACATCCTTCCTCTTGAAACCCTCTCTCTCTCTCTCTCTCTCTCTCTCTCTCTCTCTCTCTCGTGCACCAAAACCCTAGCCTCCTGTCAATCTTCCTCTACCAATCGAAGCTTTGTTCCTTGTGGCTGTCGTCTTCAACTTTTTCACTCCGTTGTCGACTTCTATGACCTAAGCAGTGACGGAACCACATTGGGGCAGGTGGCCATGGCCCCCTGCAGAAATTTGAAAAAAAAATTATATATGCTAATTTTTTTAATTTAATAAAATAATATTAATTTATCATGTATTTGCCTCCCTCTAAAAATTATTTTGGTCCCTCTATAAAATTTAATATAATATAAAAATAAAATAAATAAAACACATCTCATATAAAATAAAATCCATATTTTTATTATAAATAAAATTTTAAAAAAATTATAACTATAACCAGTAGTATTTCTAACCTTTTTTCATTTTTTAAAGCATTTCAATCTATATGTTATAGCTTACGACAATCTGCTAGACTGTCATTTACTCATTTACAGACTATACTACCTTTACACACGACATAACAATACTTCACATCTCATCATTCACATTTTTTTCTCTATTTCCCAACATCATAACACCTCTTGTCCTTCACATTCCGTTTTCTCCATTTTTCAACATCAAAACGATTCAAACAAAGAAGAAAAGAAGCAAGCTTTACCTGTGAGGCGTGACCACCAACTGACTGACCTATTTCCATTTTCTTGATCTCCAAATGACCAAAACTTTTCTCAGTTCTCACATTTTCGCGTGACTGAATTGCGATTCGCAATCTCGCTCTCGCTCTCGCTCCATCGTATTTCCAGACAAAAGGTTCGCCCGAATCTTCCTGTTTGGCTTTTGATTTTTGAAGCTTCCACCGGAAGCCTTCCGGTCAAAGAGTCAAACTGTCAAAGGCTTAAGACTAAAGAGCGGCCTTTTGTCTCGGTTAATTTTTTGACTTTCTTTGAATTCTTTTTTTTTTTTCTAATCCTCATTAGTCGATACTAGGCCCTCACACTTACAGCCTCACTACAAATTCAAAATATAATTTATTTATTTATTTAATAGATTAATACTTTTAGTTGATTAATACTTTATTTATTTAGTAGATTAATGATTTTTTTTTTATATAGCAAACTAACATTTTGTTTTTTAGTAGATTAACAGACATACGTATTTGATGGCCCCTGCCAGACTGCCAATTCTCATCTAATGGTCCCACGGAGCATCATTTCCTTACACCTTACTCATTTATCTGCACGCGGGTATGTCTTTTTTCTTTATAAAAATTTTATATTAGTATTAATCATATTATCTATATATATTACATATATTAATTGTGTATGGTTGTATCTACTGATTTAAGTTGTTTTTTTTTTATAGTATTATGTGTTTTAATAAATTGTTTGATTTTCAATTTTAAATTATTTGATTTTAAGTTGAGACCTTATTATTAGAATCTATAAAGTTTATCTAAGTTTCTAACTTTATTTTATATGTTTCAATTTGATTTTAAATTTAGATTCATGAATGATGTCTAAATTAAAAACTATCGACCCATTCTTTAAAAGAAAAGAAGTTGATCTTTCAGAAAATTCTTCTAAAATTTTAATGTTGAACCTGAGAAAAATCATGATCTTAACTCTCAAATTTTGGAATCTGAAGGAATTCATTTTACATCGTCAACACTTAATTCTAAAGAGATTGATATATTTTCTCTACAACGAGATCTGGGATTACGCCCTCCTATATGGGATTATCCAGTCAATCAATGTGATGAAATAAGAAGAGTTTATTTAAAAATGGGTCCATATCAAATACGTCTCTCAAAATATCAATTTTCTGGTTCTGTAAAGCATCCCCGCTTACAAGGTTCATGGTTTGTACAATTTGGATCTTGGTTAGAGTATTCTACATCAAAAGATGTACGTTGCATATTGTTTAACTTGTTATCTTTTTACAATGAAAGCATCTCAACGTTCTGGATGGGATGTATTTACTGTCATGAGATTTAAAAATTGGAAGAAGATTAATGATGGAAAACATTGTGCCTTTTTAAATCATATTGGGGAGGATCCTTCTTCTTGTCATAATAATGCTGTGAAATCTTATGAGGATTTATTGAAATAATCATAGCATATTGATAAAGTACTGAATGCACAAAACTCTGAACAAATTCTCAACAATCAACTTCGAATAAAAACATTTATTAATGTTGTTCGATGGCTTGCATTTCAAGGATGTGCCTTTAGAGGCTATGATGAGACCCTTGATTCAAAAATTCAATGTAATTTTCTAGAGATGCTTAAACTCTTGACTTCGTATAATGACAAAGTCGGAAAACTTGTTTTGAAAAATGCTCTTATATCCTCAAAGTATATTTCACCCCAAATTCAAAAAAAGATTTTAGAAGTTCTTGCAAAAAAAGTAAGAAATAAAATTTGTGAAGATGTTGGGGATTCTCGATTTTGCATTGTTGTTGATGAGGCATGAGATGAGTCTAAGAGGAAGTAAATGACTATAATCTTGAGATTTGTTGATGTTGATGGTTTTATACAAGAACGATTTTTTGATCTTGTACATGTTAAAGATATATCAGCATTAACTTTAGAGAATGAAATATCTGCAATTCTTTCTGATCATTGTCTTGATATTCAAAATATTCGTGGACAATGATATGATGGTGCTAGTAATATGCGTGATGAATGGAACGGATTGCAAGCATTATTTCTTAAAGATTGCTCATATGTATACTATGTTCATTATTTTGCTCATCGATTACAGTTAGCATTAGTTGTTGCATCTAGAGATGTGATTTTTGTTCATGAGTTTTTCTCAAATTTAAACTTTATTATAAATGTGGTGGGCGCTTCATGTAAACGTTATGATGAATTGCAAGTTGCTCAGGTAACACATATTGCACATATGATAGCCATTGATGAACTTGAAAGCGGAAAAGAAGCTAACCAAATTTGCACTATCAAACGAGTTGGTTATTCTTGTTGGGGTTCTCATTTTTATTGTATTTGCAGTCTACTGCAAATATTTGAAACCATTTGCTCGGTGCTTGAAACTATAATAAAAGAAGGATCCACTTACTCTCAACGTGGGGATACGAATGCTGCTTATAAAATGATTACCTCATTCCAATTCATATTTACTTTACATTTAATGAAAGAAATCATGGATATTATTGATGTTCTTTGTCAAGTTTTGCAGCAAAAATCTCAAGATATTTTGAATGCCATGAATATAGTTTCTACTACAAAAGAACTTATTCAAAAGTTGAGAAATGAAGGTTAGGAAAATCTGCTTGAGAATATTGTCTCTTTTTCAAAGAAATTTGATATTGACATTCTAGAATCGAGCTCTCGTTATATACACGGTCGTGATTCTTATCAACGAGATCACATTACAATAGAGTATCATTATCATTTTGAAATATTTAATGTTACTATAGATTTTCAAATAATAGGTTTGGTGAAGGAATGACAAAACTTTTAACCCTTAGCTTAGCTTTGGATCCAAATGATGGGTATAAATCCTATAATATTGATGATATATGTTGTCTTGTGGAAGAGTATTATCCTCTTGATTTTTTTGAGAATAAGAAAATCAATTTAAAGTTTCAATTGAATCATTTTGAAGTTGATGTGTTTAGCAATCAGATGTTTCAAGATTTGAGATCCATTGCAGATTTATGTCGAAGATTGGTAGAGACAGAGAAATTAAAGACATACTATTTTATGGATAGATTACTTTGTCTAATTTTGACTCTTCTAGTGTCTATAACAACCAGTGAACGAGCATTTTCAGTTATGAATATTGTTAAAACAAGGCTTTGCAACAAGATTGAAGATGAATTCTTAGCAAATAATTTAGTTATCTATATTGAAAGAGAAATAGCTAAAAATTTTGATTTAGATTCAATATTTGATAATTTTGTTTGTTTAAAAGAACGCAAGTTACAATTTTAGACATTCTGTATTTCTTTTATTTAATATATTTGTATGGATGTCTTTATATTATTTTAAAGATATATTGTTATTGACATATCAAATACTTTTTTAATACATAAGTTGTATTAAATGTATTTTATTTTTATTGTAAATCTTCCTATCAGATTATTATATATCGTAAAAAAAATTATATAAAATTATAAAAAAAATATATTTTTTATATATTGTTTTAGCTTTGTTTGGCCCCCCTAGAGTAAATTTCTAGCTCCGCCACTTAACCTAAGCTTTGTGTGTGTGTGTGTTGGTGCTATTATTTCGGTTTGGGTGGTGAAGAAACATTGTGTTTGAAATGGGTTCTATACTTCTACTACTTTATTGATTTGTATACTACAATGTCGATTTATTACTACATATGAGTACAAGCTAGATGAATCAAGAGGTAATTAATTTGTTTTATATAGATATATAGCTTCCTTCTCTAATACTAAATCTGTATTTTGGGAATTGAAATTGCATTTACCTTTCTATAACATTGCACCAACTTGATGCATGTGGCTCTTAAAGTTGGAGATGTGCTATAGGAATTAAAGGAATCTAAGGTACTGCAGTTGGAATTGTAATCATATTTACGTAGGCAGCTTGAATGAGATATATATATCGAGAACCATCTTGCTCTTCATGTCACAGTCATGCTATATATATATATATTATGCTAACAGTGGTGAATTATAAAGGACTACTAAGATCAGTGCCTAGCTAATTGGTTGGCCAAGCAATTTGAATTGAAGCTTAATTATTTATTATTGGTCTTGTGTAATCTTAAGGTCTAAGTTTGATAAACCGACTCCAAAACATATAATATAATATATAACATTTGTTAGATTTATGTTTATAATCCAATTAATCTGATCAGCATGCATGCACATACATACATTCAATTCGATTTATCTAAAAAATAACTAGCAAGAATGAGAGGAAACTAGTTAAAATATACAATGTAACTCTTCGTTATAATTTTTTCATTATCAGTTATATAATTGATTTGTCATAATTAAAAAGGCATTTAAAATATATTATATTATATTATATAACGCACAAAAATGATAAAATTAAAAATAATTATAAAAACCAACATCATTTTCTATTAATTTATATTTGACTAAGAAAGACATAGGGACCTAGGGTATTGAAAATTACATGAATTGCCACTGCCCTGCATTGTTGGTAAACGTGATGAATGTTAAATATATTCAAAAAGATTGTCATAAACCTAGCTAAATGGATTTGTGCCACACCTCGGATAATTTATATTTTGCCACCAGTTGTTATATTTTATTTCATTTTATTTGAATGATCAACTTTGTCTATATATATGTGTGTTTGGTTATTTGTTTGTTGTGTTTAATTATTTATTTTACTGTGTTTTATTACTCAATTATAGATTGAAGAAAATTCTGTAAGTTATAATATTAGTAAAACCCAGGGGGATAGTGATGACTCATCTTCTATCTATTTTAGTAGATATGGAGGAGCATAGGAGTTTTTCAACCCCCTCATCTACATATACATAATACCTTATCCATTTCATCCCAAATTTATCCAAGACATCTAAAAAAACACATAGTAACCAATTAATGATTTGGGAACACTTTATTAAAGTGCAACCTATTGACCAGTACAATAAACCAAAAGCTTAATGTAATTATTATTTTACTAAATTATACAGTTGTCACTACAAAAATAGTACTTAATCTATGATACACCACCTTCAGAATGTATGTGAAACCTCTCCTTTTCGAGTTAAAGGAGTTGAGAAAATTCAATCCTCTAATGATAAGAGGGATACTGAGGGAAGAGTGTGTAGTCCACAAGGTCTAGTGAGGTACGATGTAGAAAAACTAAAGGTGTCAATAGTTAAGTTTTTTATTAGGTGTGAATTGCCTTTTAGGCTAGTGGAGCACGAAGGGTTTGTTGAGTTCGTGGCTAATTTAGAGTCTCTATTTACTTTGTCATATCGAATCACTTTAAAAAAGAATTGTATTAAGCTATATAACGAAGAGAAAATACAATTAATGAAATTGTTGGATGGTTAAAAAATCTATCTAGTCACCAATATATGGACATCGATGCAAAATATGAACTACATGTGCATTATTGCACATTATATTTATTACAATTAGAGATTGTATAAAAAAAAATAGTTAAGTTTTGCCAAATTCCTAACCATATGGGTGAAACTATTGGGAAGATGTTAGATTTGGAATTGCATGAATAAGGTGTTTATAAAATTTTAACCATCACAATTGATAATACATTGTCAAATGATATTGCTATTGATTATATGAAAAGGAGAATAAAAGACAGTGATTATATTATATTAGATCGTGAATTTCTTTGCATACAGTGTGCTATCCATATACTAAATTTGATAGAAAAATATAATTACAAGTACAACTGCGTATTAATATGTGTACTAATTTAATGTGATTGGTTAAAAAGTAGATTTTATTGAACGCAATGCCAATTTAAATTTTGAATATGAAGGAATCAGTATTAGTACGCAGATAGTACGCGATTTTGCTTGTATGTAGCAAAACTGAAATTTGATTATTATGGACGGCTTGAAAGATGTTTATGAATTTTTTAACTAAGATTAAAGATGTCATCAGATATGTGAAATCTTTACCATTAAAATTTTACAAGTTCAAAACTTATGCAGCAAAGGAAAAGATTAGTAAAAAGATTTATTTGGATGTTTCTATTAAATAGAACTCTACATATCTGATGTTGAGTACTTGAAAAACATAAATACTAGTAAACTCCACTATTGATGATTAGAAAAATATATGGATTTTTATAGAGTTGTTGAAAATTTTTTTATGATGTTAAGTTAAACATTTTTTGTTCTTTATATGTGATAACTAATGTATGTTTTGAACAACTTTACACAATTGAAAATACATTAAATAATATGTGCTTGAATAATAATGATATTGTTACAAGTATTGTGGGTATAAATAAATATGAAAAGTAAGTATGACAAATATTGAAGTAGTACAAATAAAGTAGTAGAAATAGATTCAACTTGATAATATATATTGCTTTATTCAATACAATATGATGGCAATCAAGTTTTAGTTGCAAAAGTGGAAAGGATGATGAGTTATCAGATAAGATAAGAGGACAAAGTTAATACATGATGCGCCCCCCATGCATGACCCAGATGCAAAAATTCCCTTCCGGTGCTTAGAAGGCTTCATTTTTCTCGCAAGATGGCACTTGCATGCAAACCTACTCGACACCAAAATCATTGCTCATACATCAGGAATGACGATACTTAATTCGAAAAGATCATACACTACGTATATGCTCATGACACTACAAGGTTTTTGGTGTTTTGCGGGGTGCGAAGAGGCCGTAATTCCCCTACTTTCTCGCAAATTCAGATGGAATGCTGCGATTTCCATTCACCGCAAATCGGTCGGGAGTAAAGCGTCTGGTCCGAGTACTCTTGGTGAATCCATGAAGTTGGCTGCAATTGTGATAGATTTTGCTAGATCTTCCCCGTAGTAGAACTCGATTGACAATGAGGGTTTGAAGGGCAATTTCGGTGGATACTCGCCGAGAGGACTGGTAATTACGGCCATCGTTTGGGGCACCGCAAATGCAACGAATCGGCGAGGTTTGGGTCACCGAAATTGTTCATCCTGTTGCCGCCGATCTGCCCTCGCAGCAATGAATCGATCCGAATTTCTCTGTTCGGGCAATTACCGCTACACCTTGTGACGCCGCCATTTTCCACATGCTACGAGTTATTGGGTCACCACAAGAGGTACAACTATAGACGAAGGGGCATGCAGTGGATTTGCAGAACGCCGGAATTCATCATGAGTGCATGCGGGCAGGGTTGAGTCCGCAGGAAATGCCAAAAGCTAACCGCCTTGCAAAACCCCAAAAGTAAGTAGATTGGTATTTGCGGTGAATGATTTCTCAGTAGCGACTTCAAACCAACGCAATTAATTTTGCAGTGGGTTAAATATTCAATCAAAATAGAATTAAAATTCCTTGTTAATTTGTTGGATGCAGAAAGTGATCTATGTTTGGATTTGTATGCTTTTTTTCAAAATTTCATTTTCCATAATACGTACGTTATATGTTATACGGTTGGAACTGAATGATCTCATTTATCCAACCATTAATGTTGTCTCTGCATGCTGTTACCAATTTGTGAATAAACTGCTGTCACAAATTTTAGTCAGTTTTCATACCATAGATTTATTGTCCAGATGTGTACAATATTGATCCTTTGGCAATATACCCATTTTTTCTCTATGTATCAATTGAAATGATTCCATCATGTAAATAAATTTCAACCATTTGTACAATAGCGAAATGATCATCAACATGAGCCCAGCTTGTATGATCAATTTCCTGGCATTTTATTACTCTGCCAAGCCTGTTTTTAATTAGTTATTTATTTGTGATTTAATGTAGGAAATTGACAGCATGTTTGCATACTACCTAAGCACCCTATATTGAAAACAAGTCATTAATTTTAATGTATAATATTACCATCCATATTTCATACAAGCTTGAATCGACATCTCATTTACTTTCACATCATACATTCTAGCAGGTACAACTCTTAAATGTCATGCAAAATCAAGCTTATATTCCCCTATACATACTTATACTAAACACTAGAAATATCATGTGCCACTCATTGGATAAGTGGTCAACATTTCTATACATTTAAACCTGGGAGTGAAGTCTATAACCAGCATCCTGCAGTCAGGCTCATTGGTGCATCATAAAATCCTATTGCTTCCCTGAGTAAGTAATGTGAGAGGTACCTACAATTTACAGAATGAAAACAATTACAGTCAAAACTTTATTTGTAATCTACATGACGTCATTCCACATGCATATTGAGTTTACAATAAACTATTGCCTACATTCCAATAAATACTTAGACAAAATAGGATTTTGTCCTATTAATCTATATTCCCTCAAGTTGCAGGTTTTACATTCTGCAAACATTCCTCATGAAACCTTGTCACAACCTCCTTGTACTTGGCATCACATGAGTATCCAATGTAGAGAGAATAATTTTTGTGACATTTTGCAGTTAAGCTTTAAAATGATATAATGCACTGCTAGCTGGTATTAAAACTGCATCTAGTATGAACATAATCAAAGTGGCCTCTAGAGATTGATTGTTAAATGTTAACAAGTAAATTGATTTAGACTAAGGGAACTAATTATTCATCCCCTGCAATAATTTCCTTTTAAAAACTGCTACTCCATGAATCGGAGGAACTAGCAATCCTACATGTTCTTAGAGAAATGCAATATTAGTAGCATAGTGAAGATTCCACATGGATACTTTTCACACCAAACATCCTCAGGAGTCAGATCCAATAAGGTCACAACAATTACATGCATAGTTTTAATAAATCCGAAAACCTATACTCCATTACTGAAATACTTACACAAAATAGTTCTTGGATATATTAAGCTATATTCTCTCAAGTTGCAGTTCTTACATTCAATCTTCGTAAAATTAGCTTATAATACTAACATTAGAAATGTCATAAAATGTTGGAATGTTATACATGAAACTTTATTATACTGCACCTACTATTAATATTATCTATAAGTGCCTTGTAGAGAAACTTATTTGCAATTAAAACAAGTAATTTGTTTGAGAAAAGTAATCTATTTATTCAACAAGGCAATAAAATCCTTTTCATAAATCAGGAAAAATTGGATGAACTAGCAATCTGCCATGTTTGTAGAGAAATGCAATATTTAGAACATCTGAGTCACATCATTCTGTAATGAAAACACCAAATAGAGACCCGAACTCAGAGCCAATGTCAAAACATCTACATGCATAGTGATAATAAATCCTGCACCTATGCTCCATTACAGAGATACAGCTTACACAAAATAGGATTTTTGTAGATTAATCTATATTCTCTCAAGTAAAGATTTTTTTTTTCCTTCAAACATTATCTTACTAGCAATAAATTTGTTGACACATCAATAGGAAGGGGTTTTAGAGCATACTTAAAAAGTTTTACACAAACCTTCAATAAAATGAATCACAGATCCTTGGAACAACAAATGTAGATAAAAGACTCTGCGGTGATGCCATTCCTGTAAAACTAAACCAGCTGAATTCACTTGCACCATTTGGACTTTACAAAATATGTTCCTGCCACCAAAAATTACTAAGACTTCTTAACAAAATATCAAAATAACTCCCAGTTCATAAACCCATCCAGCTAAAGATCTCATTCAGTGTCTCTATTAGACACTTTTTGAGATGTTGAGTCATTCATCCTCTAGTCAAAGGACATTTGCCAGACCAATAATTGTCGTACATCCCTTTTCATATCATCCAATTCGGCCTTGTACTTCAATGTTTTATTTTTATTCTTCTAATTTTCTTGAGCCAGCTGCTCAAGTTGTGCGTTCATAGCTGATGGTTTACTCTCAGTTATAAAAGAACCACCAAGTCCTCTTGTATAACCAGACCTGTGTCCAAGCACATCTCTGAATATCACTTTTGTAGCCTCATCTGTGCGCTCCTCAGGCTGAATCTCATCTAATTTCTCACACATCGCATTCTCATGCAAACATGTAGGATTATATGAGTCTGTTTACTAGAAATATTGTAACAATGTTTAACTGGTCTATGATATCTTTTACAATATATATTAAATTGTGGAAGTTCTTGAGCACGTACATAGTAAGTTTCTGTCATGGGAGTGACACATGCCCCTTTCTTCTTTGACCAATGAGTTTCTTTATAGAATTTAACCAAGTTTGATGCGCTTGGACCCTTCAATGTTAATTACATAAATATTACAATTCCTCTTTCACAAACACACTAGAACTGACCAATCAGCTTGACTCTTATTAAAATATATAAAATCTTACCATCTCTTGTATTAACCTGACAAAACTTTTCCTGCCTGCAGTGTGGTTAACCCGCTGCATTTTCCTATTGGCCGTATTTTGCTGACTTTTTTTTTGCATTATAATTACTGATAAAGTTATGTCCATACTTAACATATTTCATTTTCTAATTACCCATCATCAAATCTAATCCTATCTAAATCAGCACATTGTTACTTTTACACGATTTTCTTACCTTGAAATCATCGCTTCCCCATCTCTCACATAGTTTATTCCATACATCTAGTTCCACCAATGATGTTAACTTCATTAATGCCTCCTGGTGTGCTGCACAACCCTTGTAAATTTTATGAAGCTGGTAGTGGAAGTCATTGAACTTCTTCCCAAGGTTCCTCTCCACCATCTCACGATGATTCCTTTTGCTCCAATCTAGAATGAAATCAGCTTGCAACATCACACCAATTAAGCAGGTCAGTCCATATACATAACATCCATTATCCACAGTTAGCTACAAAATACTTATTAAACCACCAATTAAATTAAATTAGCTCATCACCCTGACACGATTGATCAACTCCTCTTTATCTTGTGCATCTACAACATCCCAACTATTTTGAATCATGGTTGCATGATGCTTGATAATCCATGTAACTCTTGTTGTAAAGAACACCGCATTCTCACATGATGCTGCCCTCTCACCATCATTAATCTGCAATGGAATAAGACCATGTTTTCGAAACTTCATAAACTTAGTGCACTCAGCTGGTCCATGACACCGCCGCATTGCAAGTTTCCCTGCCAATTTATAGAAATGACAATTAAAATCGGTCATTTACTCCAACACCAAAACATTTCATGTTAACCAAATAAAAACTGGCAGATTTAATATGCCAAAACTATATGACATCTCAATGAATAAGATCCAACTTTTCCATAACTTTTCACAAATACAATTCCTATTACCATTATTCAGTTGCTGAGTGTCTGGATTACCATTATTCTCAAGCTGAGTATTTGGAGTACCACTGCTGATTTCATTAAACAGAGTACCCAAAACCATATATAGGGGTTGTATTGAGTCATCTGATGATGCACTTTGCTCAGGGATTCGTGTCCACCTATAAGGCTGCTCTTGAGGAGTTGGACCACTCCATGTGCAGCCATGACTTGGGGGTATGCGAGATTGTGTCATTCGGCCATGTCCACCAACTCCTCTTCTTGTTCCTCTCATGGCAACTGATACTTACAGTGTAGGGAATACCAAATCTATTGACAAGATATAGAAAATAATTACTGCCATAACCAGTGCTGTAGAGAATAATATGTACTCAGTGCTGTAGGTGAAATGCAGGTGACTTATAAACTATAATTTTATGAGTCATTTTTAAAGCACTTGATTGCACCTCTATTTCACTAAGTATATCATTAAGGATAATCAAATACCTAGTTTGTATCAAGGAATATCTGCTGTTAACTCATGGTCTGTTAAAATCCATCAACCAATGATTTTACATTCACCATTAAACATATTGGGAAATCAATTCAGCATTGTTTTTTATATTTCCCAAATATTGTGTTCTCACTATAGAATTCAGGCATGATGGAGAAGGGTTGAGTACAGAGGATGCCGAGGTAAATTTCATGCTTATTTGTAATTTACCTCCCAATTTTCCCCTCTTTTATGTTCTAATAGTCATAAAAAAAAGTGTCTCCCAAGCCCCAATTCTAGTACTTGGGGATTGAACCATCAGATAAAAGTTAAACTTAGCAGTTAAAATTACACCACTTAATGATAGTTTTATCAAACTGATTTCAGGTTTTCAACATGAGGATGCAACTCAGCCTGATTCGAATTTGACCTGGAACTCAAGCATGTAGCTGAAATATACTTACATCGAGATCGTGTGTGTAAATGTTGAGTCTGACTACTCCACCGATTGAGGAAGTGAGTTTCTATGCAATTCCTGGAACCAACTTGTGCATGTGAGAATTTACTTTGTAAGGAAAATCCGGGAGCTATACTCCATTGAGAGTGAAAGTGACTTTATAAGCCAAATCCAAGAACTCACTTTTTGAGTGAGAAAGTTCACAATAGTTGGATATATATATATACTATCTTGGATTGTGAGAAAGTTACTTTGCAAGGAAAATCCAGGAACTAACCTTTTGACAGTGAAAGTGACTTTGTAAAGAAAATCCAAGAACTCACTTTATGAGTAAGAAAGTGACCTAATAAAGAAATCTAGTTTGTAACTTTTTGAGGTCAGCTGAGGAAAGTGACTCCTTCTATTTTACTTTATCCCCAAGTATTAGAACGAAAAAGATATTGTGCCATTATTTCCCCCCACTTTTTGCCTCTTAGAACATATTGGCGCTCTTCTTGGCTTTTGGTGACATCAACTGTCTCAACCTTTTTGTACAGGCCGTGGGACCCAATACATGGGACAATATGTTCTTATTTATAATCTTGCCTCTTTGCCGCTTACAGAGATACCAATGAGTTTGTAAATAACAAATCACTTCATTTATTAATTCTAAGTGGCACACCTTCATATATCATAATTTATTACATCTTTATTGTTTAACCAAAAACAATAGAATGATGCTCCCTGATCTTATATATATATATAAGACTAGTAGAATCAAAACGTCCAAGGGACGTTTTGCCTGGAGGCAAAATAGAAATGTAAAATTTTTATATAAAAACAAATAATAGTATAAAAGAAAAACACAGTAATTGTAGTTTCTACTTCATTTTCTTCTTTGTGAACTTGCATTTACATCATCTGCAAGAACGTTTCCAAAAGTGCTGCATGTAACATATATATATATATATATATATATAAGCATAATTACGTATATGGAATAGAGGATGGTAAGAGCGAGAGAATTGCTAGAAAATACTGGAAGTGCCTCCGTATAGATCCCATAATTGAAATTGTGTTGTCTTTGATATTTCAAGGATCTTAAGAAGTATTTTTTTAAAAAAGATGAAAATATAAATTGAACCAATAGAGTGGAGAAGTCATCAATATTAAGTCGCCAACCTCCATATTCAACAAAAACGGTGGCCACGTTTTTTAGACCGGATAAGCACCGCATAATTTTACAGCTTCTTCTGTAACTGTCAGGCTCCGCAAGGCTATGATGCTACATCTCTTGTCTCTTGTAGAGAGATGCTTCACGAGGGACGCTGTAAAGCAATAGAGATGTTTTGCCATTCCTTTCATAATTTTCTCTATAAAAGAAATATTCAGCTCATCTTCATTCGCATCCTATCTTCTTTATTTTTCTGTAATTAGTTTGCATTTTTACTCTGCAATCTCTCTCAGCATTCTTACTCTGCAATGGCCCAGAAATCTTCTCGTAACCAATATATGAGGTATTCTACACCTTCTTCACCGGTTGTTTCTGCTTCTACTGTAGGTGCTATAGTGCAATACAATAATGATCTGACTAATAAGTCAGATATTGAAGCTATCTACGAGCTTGTGAATCTCGGTACCCATTACTCATCAACTATTGTCGCATTTTCTCAGCGACTACAATCCAAACCTTATGATGTTAACAAACTCAATGAGAAAATTTCTATCATTCAGCGACTTCTTCTGGAATCCAACATGAAGATAGAAGCAATAAAGCAAGAGAATAGGAAATTAAAATTTTTGCTTAAGTCTTCTTTTCGATTGCCTACTCCTTTAGACAGAGATGCCATGCAAATTTTAGAAGAGCAAGATCGTTTAAAGAATAAGGCGAAGAGCCTCAAATTTTTGTAATTTTGTGTCGAGATAATAAAATAATATCTCACAAATATTCATATTGTGTTTCTATCTTCTGGTAGATTTTCTGTGTGCTCCATTTTATTTATCTTCCCCTTGAAGCCGAAAGAGTTTCTGATTTATATTTCAAATATGTGCAGTTCTTCTGATCTCTTCAGGAGTTCCAACAATTTTTAAATCATCAACCGCAATAATAACAAATCCGGAATCTCTTAATAAAAACACATGGGCATATTGAATTATTTTCAAATCCTTCTTTTTTTTTCACAAAAAAATACAAAAAACTGAGAGCATGCAAACCCAGAATATATCATCGAACATTTAACAGCATAAAAATAAAAATAAAAATAAAACGCTTACTGGGTTTTGGCTCATCAATCATCCACCAGGCAAAAACGCAATATTCAATCCTCCAAGATCTGACCCAAAGGCCACCAATCTTAGCATTTTCCTAGCTCTTTAATGATTGATGTAGGGAAAAAAGAGAGAAAAATAAAGAATATGAGACTTGAAGAAAAACTGAGACAGAGAAAGCTGAGAGGTAGAGAGAGACTAACAAAATAATAATACCCCTTCGCCACGAACGTAGTTGCTGATAATCTGCTTGTCGCAATGGATGAGGAGTTGAAAAGCAAAAAGGCACAAAGTTGAAATTAATGTGATCTTTCAAGCCAATTGGAGTAATATTTTCCTTCTTCTGCAAATAAAAATCACAAATCATCAAGAAGAATTGGAGAAGAAGAATTAGAGTGGATCAGCACGATGGGCAGTTGAGACGAAGAGATAAGAGAGAAGAGAAAGACGAAGAGAAGAAGAATCGGGAAAAACAGAAACGTAAAAAGAGAAAGAAAAAAAGTAAAGCAGCCAACAAAAACGTGGAGAGAGAGAGAGAGAGAGAAGAGTGGATCGGCACGTTGGGCAGCGGAGACGAAGAGATAAGAGAGAAGAGAAAGACGAAGAGAAGAAGAATTGGGAAAAATAGAAACGTAAAAAGAGAAAGAAAAAAAGTAAAGCAGCCGACCCTCTGTTAGTATGTCAAAAAAAAAAACAAAAGATAAAAATACAAAGTGATCGTGGCGTGATCATGCATGAAGCATGTGATCTTCACATGATCTGATGATGATTTTGGTACATACACGAAGTGATTAATGGACGTGCAATGGAAAATTAAAGGGTTAGCAAAGATAAAAAAAAAAACCGCCTAGCTGTATGGGTCAGGCGACATAGTAGCCTGACCCTAATAACATACATGCCAAAATAAAGAAGCATACACATCATAATAACATACATGCCAAAATAAAATTTTTTTCATTTGTTTGTATTTTTGTATATTTTAATTAAATGACTATTTTATTTAATATAATTAGTGACTCTGTTGTTTTAATTTTAACATGTTTTTCATTGTATTATTTTATAATTTATAAGTCATGAAATTTATTTTAATGTTCTTTTTTAATATTAATTATTATTTTACATTTAAATTACTCTTTACTTTAATTTTTTTTATTAGGTTTAATTATTTTATTTTATTAATATTGAGCTGTAGTGTTTTTATTTAGCTTTTATTGTACTTTTTTACCTTGTTAAACTTCTATTTTCGGGTGGGCTTTGCTTTAGTGGAATTTTCCTTTATTTTTTGATCAAACCCTTTCAGTTTTCGGGCCCAGCCCGTGTACCTTAAGCTAGGTTTAATTATTTTATTTTATTAATATTGAGCTGCAGTGTTTTTATTTAGCTTTTATTGTACTTTTTTACCTTGTTAAACTTCTATTTTCGGGTGGGCTTTGCTTTAGTGGAATTTTCCTTTATTTTTGGATCAAACCCTTTCAGTTTTCGGGCCCAACCCGTGTACCTTAAGCCCAGGCCCCCTTATTCCCTTAAACGGCGTCGTTTCGGTCCAAGGCATTAGGGTTTTAACTCTTTCTTCTTCCTCCATTTTACTTTTTTTTCCTCTGTTTTCCGGCTGCTGCTGCTGCTTCTCCCTGGCTTTTCTTCCTCTCATTTTCGTGTTGGTCCATGCCCTTAAGGTTTTATTCTTTCTTCTTCCTCCTGCTTGCGCCAACTACTTCTCCTCCATTGTACTTTTTCTTCATCTGTTTCCGAGAATTTCGTACTCATTTTCTTTGCATGATTATGAAATCGGTATTTGCTAAAAAATCAGGGTCAAAGTTGGAGTGCGAGTCGTTGTTTGCGTTTGAGTTTGCGATAACTCGGAGATCGTCTCGGGGACTCGGTGGGTTGAGAGGGTATACGAACCGAACGACGTGTTGTGCCGACTTTTCGGTTCGTTATCGCACGCCAATGCCGTCGGTCGGGATGAGGCGGACCACGAGGGTGTTTGGGGTGGTGAAGGGCTTGGACGATGGTGCCAGGGTACTGCGTTTCGGGCGACGCCTGTGGCCCGAATCTGTTGAGGGAAAGCTCAGGAGAGGCAACGATGGTGAAGAGTGGTTCAAGCTCGTCAAGAACCCCGGGAACAACGGCGGCCTCGGGTGGAAGTAAAGTGGCTGGGCCCTGGGCGGTGTCAAAAGAGTTACCGCTGTTGACATCAACGATGCTGACGATTGCAAAGCAGAGGAGGCTCCGATTTGTGCTAAGAATGCTGATAATGTTAACCATAGCGTTGACAAATTATTTGGGAGGGTTTATAGCAGAAAGAGGAGGGGAACAGGCTCTGAAAATTGCGATTTTTCTTCGGGTGATTCAAATAGGATGTACGGACTTCAATTTTTTCTTCGGCAAAGGAGAAAGATCAATGGTAGTGAGGGTTTGGAGATCGATGGCATTGAGGGGTTGGAGGTGTTCCTTCCCCGTCCTATGCTTGCGGTTGTTGGCGCTGGTGGTGGGAGCGATTCCTTCATAGTAAGTTGAATAGAGGGGTTTGGACCTGGGCAATGGTTGAATAGAGGGGTTTGAGTGGCTTTTGGCGTGGTTTGTTGTGTTTTGTACGGACTGTAAACGGACTGTGTAGAGACTAAAGATACAGATACACGGATAGAAAACGGAATGTGAATGTATTGTTCATTACTGTAGCAATGGGATAGAGACTTATTATAATAGATAGATATATATAAATACATCTCGACATATATCAATATTAGTTATAATGATGAAAACTAATTCATCATCCATTTGGGTTTACATGCAGATCCTTGCATGAGTGAAGAATTGGACCTTTTTGCTCTACAACAATGGTGTGGATGTAAAAGTTTCTTTGATTATATATACAAGTTACCAAATCAATATCTAAAGTATGTGATCTCTATTGATGAGCATCTTATGGGTGAAGCCAACGGATAGATACATTGTGTGCATTTGTCACAAATTGATTTGGTTTCTTTGATAATACTTTATTATTTGACTATGGAGATATTACATATGGAGTGCCAATTTTTTTAATATATCAAGCCCCAAATTTTACTTAAGTGAAAGGAATTCCTATGCCTCCAACTAACAACTACTATTTGTACCTAATAGAAAGTATAAACCTTTAATAAAAAGGAATGATACATAGCATTCAATAAATATACCTATCAAATATTTCAATTTGGTAGGTATATATGGCCGAATTCTGCACAACCATGATTTTTTGCCCAATCTATGCCCAATCTATGCCCAATCTAGATAGTCCCTGTAATGACCAGATTTTTTTACTATATTCTTATATGAGCGCTTGGATCTTCCCTGTACTGAAGAGATTTATATCCTCACATTCAAACTTTCAACCTTGGATCATCCCTGTAATGGCAAATATTAATTTAATAACATATGATAAATTGGCAAATATGCCATTTATCAACTCTGAAGTAAACTTTATGAGTAACATATATATACTTAATAATCCATGGTATTACAGGATCCATCAAAATACACGTATGATTTGATTAATGACAAAGTTTCAAACTGAGTAAGTAAACTGATATTCAGTATCAGTTGTTCATATAGGTTACAATTGAAAAACCATTATCCATTGAGAATTTGCATAAATCTATAATTAAATAAGCTAGCACTATGCTCCTCTCATTGTACTGCTCCACCCAATGGCTCCAATACTTAAGTAGTCTTCCATCGGCATGAGGAATCAGTTCAATATTCTGTGTGAATAAATGAAGAGTCAACACATGACAGTAATAGCAGCAGCGGTATAACTTAAATCATGCACTACTTTATCGTTCACTTATCATGGATACTACCTCACATTCATAAAGATTGGTCTTTTCGTATTCCTTTACAATAGATCAATCTAGCATATTTTGAAGGTGATGGAGAAACTTGTAGAAGTTGTCCATTTCTTACAAACTGGCAGATTCATGCAACGTGATGTAGTATGACAAAGTTTGTAAACAGAAATTAATATTCCTATTACATCATACTGCCAAGGCTTGTCTTGGTCTTCTAAGGGAACCTTGTGAGAAGGCCACTATATTCATATTAGTTTGAAGCTATCTACCATTCTAGCTTTTTTTCATCATTGCTTCTTATGAATTATGTTATTCACAGGATGAATTTGCAAAAATCTATGCTATAGATGCTATATCCAACTTGGACATTGATTCACACAATAAACACTTACTTTGATATAGAGTTTGATTTACAAGCTATTTTGTAATTATAATTAATTAACTAAGCTTCTTGTGTTCTGTACTCTTTTGCATTGTAGATGCTGACAAGCCAGTGAAAAACTAGGATGGCAAAATTGATTTGGTTGCCATTTCTTGATAGATGAAATATTAATGTGTCAATACTATGGCTTATACAAAACCAGTTACCAAAAAGGGATTGTTTCCGTTTTTTTATCATTGCAACAACTATTTTTTCGTCGCATTCACAATAGGCTTCATATTACAATACTATCACATGTCATATGCGTATTGACGACTATGATTAAAAATTTAGCTAAGTATAGAATTGCATACCAGTCATATAAACTGCATCCTGTCTATATTCTGAAAACCTGCAGTATTCCCGTAAAAAATAGTGTAAGATCATTTGTATTTCTCATCACCACATTGTACGTACAACATTATATATATGCAACTGACCAATTCCATTCCCATGGCCATTCTAAATGGCAACTGCTCCTCAGGAACGACCACAAATTAAACATATTCAATACTTATTATAAACCATCACATATTCATACTTATGCATGGTACACACACACACACATATATGTTAGCAAATATCTACATTATCTATAGGCAAAGTAAAATTAGCAAAAGGCAAAGACAATAGCAATTCTCTGTAGAAGTTTGTATTCCATGCTTACTTAATGATTAGAGTCAGTTTCATGATGATTGTCTCCATCCTCTCCGCTTGAATCAGATGTATTGTCACTATTCCAATCACTTTCCTCCGAGGAAGAGTTGTTACTAAGAAACTCATCCTCTGTCCCTATTGGATTGGGGTGGTCTAACATCACTGTCTCATCAAGTACGATCGGGTCTATATCTAGTCGATGCAAAGGCATATCTAAGCATGTATCATCTTGATGTACAAAATGGGCTAGTGGAGAATATTCTTCATCTTGGTATACCTCATCCTCAACGAAGTCATCATCATCTTGATCGCCAACTGTAGTGCTGGGGATGTCATAAACATTCCTAGTGGTGACCTTTTGTACTACATACCAGTTTCTCCCTAAAATCGTGTCTTTCAGATAAAAAACTTGGGATGCTTGGCATCCAAGTACAAAAGGGTCTTCCTTGTAAGATTTCCGAGTTGAGTCGAGACTTGTAAAATGACTGCCAACACAAATTCCCCTTCTCATATCACATACATCAAATCAATCACATTTGAACAAATATACATGGCGCCATCCTAGGTAGTTGAGTTCAATAACGTCCATTAAAACTCAGTAGAAATCAATAGGGCTACCTTGATGTTCCCCAGGAACAAGCACACCGCTGTTTTGTGTAAGATGATGTTCTTCACGATGCTTTGTGTGGAACCCAGTTCCATTCATAATGCAACCGGTATATGATGCAACCCATGGGTCAGGTCCACACGCTAGCGCGTAAAGATCATCGGACACCTCATCAGGGCTTGAATTACGTAATTTCCCAATCTGATTAAAATAAACAAAATGTTAGACATTTTAGAAGCACCGCACAAGTAATGATGCAACAAAATCTTGTTGCTCAAGTGCATGTTACCAACAAGGCACTCACGCGCTCCTAGAACCATAATGGAAATTGATTTTCGTGCACTGAGTCAATGTTAATTACACATTCATCTTTCAATTTGTTGTAATGCTCCCTGCATGAATGCATTGACATTAAACGGGTCAAATTCCATTTCTAGTATGAATAATAGGCAAATATTTATTGGGCAACACATAACCAAATTGAAAGATGAAACTTACTCAAGGTAGTGGGTAATGTCAGGACAATTGTTGAGGACATACCAACATTGTTTGGAAAAAGTTTTCTTATCTGGTCGATCTGGACTTGAAGCACCCAATGGCCGCACCTTTTGTGTAAATATTGAAAATTCTGATTTCTGACCTCGTTCACAAAAATCGACATTGCGTTTTTCTCTATGATATCTAGTTTCGACATCATGGAGAAACATCGAGCAAAAAGTCAAGCACTCGATATGAATGTAAGCCTCTGCAATGGACCCTTCAGCACGAGCCTTGTTTCGGACATACCGCTTAAATTTACCCGAATACCTCTCAAATGGATACATCCACCTATACTGGACAGACCCAGCATACAATGCCTCACGTGGTAAATGAATAGCTAGGTGCACCATTACATCAAAGAATGCAGGTGGAAGTATCATCTCAAGTTTGCAAAGGATGATTGAAATATCATCCTCAAGACGCTTCAAGACATCTACAGCCAATGTGCGTGTGCACAACTGTTTGAAAAATGTGCTTAGTTCAGTCAAAGCCAACCGGATGTCAGGTCGCAAGTACCCAGCAATAGAGACAGGAAGTAGTCTCTGTAAGAAGATATGACAGTCATGACTCTTCATTCCTGATATTTTACAACCATTTACGTAACACATCTAGCAATATTTGCAGCAAATCCATCTGGGAATTTCACAGCTTGTAGCCACTCACAGAAGCTTCTCCTCTCATCTCCGTGCAACGTGTAACACGCAGGTGGCATAATGAGTTTTTGTCCATGTTCTTGTAAATGTAATTGCTTCTTTATACCAAGAAGCAACAAGTCCCTACGTGCATTAACTGAATCTTTTGTTTTACCCGGAATCGTTGTCAACGTTCCTAACACGTTGTCACAAATGTTCTTTTCAATATGCATGACGTCAAGATTATGTCGAATTTTTGATGTTAACCAATAAGGTAATTGGAAGAAGATACTTGTTTTTGTCTAATTAAGTTCATCAGGTCGCCGCTTTCTCTTCTTTACACCTTTTCCAAATACTACATCTCCCACATTACCTAGTTGATTCAGTAGATCGTGGCCAGATAATTCACAAGGTGTCATGCGATGATCAATATTGCCATTAAAATAAGCCTTGTTCTTCCTCCAAGAATGATCTGGAGATAACCAACGACGATGACTCATGTAACAATGTTTTCGACCATATTTCAACCACAAAGAGTCAGTGTCACCATTACAAGTTGGACATGCCAATTTTCCTTTCGTGCTCCACCCAGAAAGGTTTCCATATGCAGGGAAGTCATTGATAGTCCATAATAATGTAGCATGTAATTGAAACATTTGTTTTCTCGATGCATCATACGTCTCAACACCATTTTCCCACAAATCAATTAATTCTTCAATAAGTGGCCGCAAATACACATCGATCTCATTGCCCGGGGCCTTCGGTCTAGGAATTAAAAGAGACAGCATGAAAAACTGGTCTTTCATGCACAACCATGGCGGCAGGTTGTAAGGGACAAGTATTACTGGCCATACACTATAAGGTTTACTCATATTATTGAAAGGGTTGAATCCATCACTTGCTAGACCAAGGCGCACGTTACGAGCATCAACAGAAAATGAGATATGCTCTTGATCAAATTCCTTCCACCCAACTGAGTCACGTGGATGCCTCATCACATTATTATCGTCGACACGGTGTTCTTTGTGCCACCGCATGGCTACAGCTGTATCTTTTGACATAAACAACATTTTCAATCTTGGTTTTAATGGAAAATATCGAAGTACTTTGTGGGGGACTTTTTTCTGTTTAGTTGTGCGGGTTACCCATCTTGACAAACTACATTTGGGACAATCCTGCTTGTCAGCATTCTCCTTCCAGTATGGTATACAATCATTTCGACATACATCAATCTTTCTATAGTTAAAACCAAGGGCCCGCTCCATCCGTCGTGACTCGCGGTATGAGTCAGGCAAAAATGCATTCGGAAATGAAGCTTTCAACAACTTTAATAGCATGTCAAATGATTTAACACTCCACCCCCCAATCGTCCTTATATGCAACAACTTTACAATGAATGATAACTTTGAGAACTTAGCACATCCTGGGTAGAGTGGACGTTTAACATCTTCCAATAATTGATCAAAGTTTTTTGCCCTAGGGTCCACATAGGTGGGTCCTTCCCCTGTAGATTGTTCAACTGGCTCCACATTTGTAAATGATCCAAGACGGATGTCATCTAACATTTCATCCATGTCATCAACGTACTCGTCATTTTGCAGTTCATTGACATCATCATCAAGGTCATTACCATCCCAAGTCTCTTCCTCCCCATGAAAAATCCATTCAGTGTAGTTTTCATCAATTCCTATGGTGAATAGTTGTCTTTGTACCAAGTCTATAGTGTGGAAAAAGTTATTACGACAGTTACGACAAGGACACCTGATATTGTTTGTTGTTGCATGAGCTTGGGCAAGTGTAATGAATTGATGTACCCCTTCCCGATATTCTGTGGACCTAAATCGGTCAGTAATATGCATCCAACTTTTATCCATGTCAAACTCATTGTAAGATGAAAATAGTGGAGTTGGATAGTTGTCAACACATTCTAAATTATCTTACATGTCAAAGTCTTACTACACAAAAGACTTATAAATTGATATAATGCAATTAAACCATGCCACATTGTATAGAATGTGAGTAATGGCCCATGTAAAATTCATCAATAGTTGTGTCAAGAGTAAAGATTGGTGAAACTTCTTGTAAAAGGTTGAGAGCACAGGTGTTGCAATAAATACAAACCAAAGCTATAACAAGTAATTGGCATGTATAATTAATATGCTTCCAAATTAATATACTGAATTCATTTATATTTTTCACTCAGAAACTAAAACTAACAAAAGAAACAAATAAATATATTAGTTTATTGAGTGAAAAAAATGTAATTCTCTTACTGCAATCAAGCCACTTGTACTAACTCATTGCAGTTAACTGAATTTCGGGGCCTAATGCAGAAAAATCATACATAAATTAATGTGATCATGGTCTAATGTTCAAAAGATCATTTATTCACCATTTGGACTTTACTAAGACATCAACCTTTACTATGTTCTATTCTCCAATTCCGTTTAGTCACTGCTCTCATAAATTACTTAAGCATTTGTTAGTCAAATGGTTAATGATCTTCAAACATGCCTATTTCTGGTGCAAATTAAAGCTTTACATTGTTTTTCTGCTAATAAAATCAAAAAGTACAGCAGCATATGGGGTTTGCCAATTTTGGGGGGTCTGAATTGGAAACTCTCTTACTGGCTCCTTGTTCATTTTTCATTTCAGTATTCCAGGGTTGATAGCTTTGTCCTGGAGATTCTTAATGCCACTTTGACCCACATGATCAAAAAAGCAATCGCAGATAGATATGGAAACTTGTTACTTAGATTAAACTGTTGTACTATTTTTGATATTAACCTTGGCTGTGTTTCCCTGATGCTATACTATTTGTTGTTGAACAACAGTTCATGCTAGTTAGTCCTATGTAAAATCAAGATCCAATAGTTATATGAAATCGAATATAGTCATAGAAGTTTGGAAGTTTTAAATTTGTGAAATACTCAATGGCTCTATAATGCAAAAAATGAAAGATGCGTAATTAAACATAATCGAAAAAAAAAGAAAATAAAAAAAGGCCAATGTTGTTAGATAAGCTTGAGAAAAATCAGAAAAATACCAAACAGATGAAAGCTAGAAAGAGAATTGTAAAATTATGGACAAGCATTTGAATGCAAAAGTCGTAGATTCAGTGATGCAAATGAAGATTCACAATCAATTTAATCTGAATTTAAACTAGTATATGAAAGCAATAATGTAAATGGAAATGAACCCAAAAAAAATCTAGCAAAATACATATATCTAAAACAGAGAGACATAGACACGGAATGAAGGATAGAAATACCAAAGATTGGTGAAAGGATAGGAGATGTCCAGATGAGATTGGGACCGAGTGGAGAAGCCATGTGGGATGGTGGCTGAGACACGATGGGGCAGCCTATAGAGAGAGAGGGAGAGAGAGAGATGGACGGTGAGCAATAAAGAGAGAGACAGGTTGGAGGAAACTTACCGGCTAGGCGAGGAGGCGACGGCGTGCAACAGGAAAGCCGATCTGCCACAGCGAAGAATCAAATTTCGGTAGAGATCGAGGCGAATTTATACGGCGTTGTTTTCCCAGATGGTTTTCAACGTGAACGAAGTAATACACTAATGGAGGGGGTTTTGCTCTGTTTCGGTGGTGAAGGCAGGGGGCTCCGCACGGTTGGTTCATGCTTGGTGGTGGAGGCTGACGATGGCTATTTTTGGGAACCTTCCTGGTGGTTTGCAAGGTTGCCCCGAGACTGGTGGGCGGTGAAGACAGATCGACGGGTTGCTTGGGTTGAGAATTGCAGATTACTAACTTTTCGGGGAGAGGAAATTTGCGTAGAGGTTGCATTTCCACGCTTCTGGCATCACGTGGCGATAACCATGTTGCCGTAACAAAAGTGAGTTGCTATTCCAGTGAGTTGCTATTCCAGGCTCACTCACGGTATTATTAGTTGGTATTATTAGTTGTGATGAGTCAAAGTCACCGCAATAAATATCTTTGATGGCGAATTTCTCTCTAGCCACAACAAAAAAGCGGCTACAGTAACTACTGGTCTGTTACTAGGAAACCTGTCTAGCCCCTTCTAAATTTGGCAGCAACAACTGATAATTCTTGTAGTGTGACTCATAAATCCCAACGTAACATCGGATATCGATGTTTATAAACAAAGTGAGTAGACACTACCAAATATGCATGCATGCATGCCTAGCTTGCCTTTTCTTCTGCAAATAACCCTTTTTTATTACACTGATATTTACTTGAAAACGCCCAACTCTTTACCACTGAGACTTCTTCCTTACACATACAAATTAAGGTAAACAAAGGAGACATTGACCAAACTAGCTATATATAGCTAGCTCACAAGGCTCATAACACTAAAGCGTCGACCGTTTTCATGTTCTTTTTTCTTCACCCCTCCCAGCCTCTTGAGCCTTTCCAGCTGTTTCCTGGGCCTTGCCGGTGACAGTCTGACCCATCTCCCTAGCCTTCTGACCCATCGGCCCAGCAGCCTCCTGGGCCCGCCGCTTTGCATGTTCGAGTTGCTCCGGCACCCTTGTTCGACGCAGATAGTTGGCTATCCACGAGAGCGACGAGAGCCCGGTGATACCGAAAGCTCCCGAAGCCAAAAACGCGGTCACTGCCAAGGCAATGACTACTGCCGCCGGGACCAAAACCGGGCTGCAAATGAGGAACAGCGAGCCCGATGAGCGTTGCCCCGAGCGTGAGACCAGAAAGGAGGAGAAAGAAACCGGCGAGGGGTAGGAGAGTGACAACTGCTAGAACTTTCGAAGTCGGGGGACCCTGACCCTTATCCTTTTCAGAGAACATGCCTTTCATGCCGGCATCGGTGGAGCGTTGTTTTTGGTACTGCTCGGCCATGGCGGTATATTTTTGTGTTTTGTGGGTGTGCGATACTGCTAGTAGCTTCGGTTACTGTCAGCGAGAGAGAGAGAGAGAGAGAGGATATAGATACTAAGAGGGGGTTGCATGTGGGTTATAACGAGGGGGTGGGGTGGACACGTGGAGGATGGGTAGTACACATGTTGGATGGAGGAAGTGTTGCATGAGAAACATGTCGTTTCAGATGGGGGTGGGGGCTTTGGAGCTAGGGAGGTCATGTTGTCGTCCATTTGCTGTTGGTCTCTTTGTGAAAGATGGCATTACCATAAATATTTTGGAGATACGTGTGTGCATTGCTTTTGGTTAGTACCACTTGGTAAATTGGACCATGTGTGTGTATATATACCCAATGGCAGAGCCAGAGTCCAGCAAAGAGATCAGACATTAAATACTTATCCTATTTTTTAATGATAACAGATAATAAACATTAACAGAAATTTATAATAGAAATTATATTTGCAATCTTATAATAAAAAATTATATTTGTAATCTTGTATAACATTTTTCGTTTCATAATAGAAATAATATTTGTAATCGTGGAGCGTATAAATGTTGTGTAATTTTTTTAAAAAAAAGTAAGAAAATATAAGATCTATATGAAAAAAGAATTAATTTTTTAATAATAGAGTTCACTATTTTTTAAAATTATTATATGACGTATACGCACTCTACAATTATATCTAATATTACTCATGTATATTAGACAGCTAGCTGAAGAACATTTATACTCTTAACTATTTTTTATTTTTTTTTGGAGTTAATAGACCAACTTATATAGAGTGATTCAAATCGATAGATTGTTTTTGTTTTATTTATATATATATATTTTGCTCCTGGATCAGGCCGGAGAATCAAGCTTGGCATGTTTTCAATCTTTGGTCAGGCATTAACATTGAAATTCTTCAAAATCTATGACAGGAAGTGAGGCCATCGTTGCCCGCCCATTCCAAAGCTGAGCCCTACACATGTTTGTTTGCCGTGCCGCGTCCAGGTCAGGAAATTGGCTGGGCCTGGCCTCCTCGTTCTGCTAAACACATATAAAATGCAGTACTTAGGCTGTTTTATTTTGTATCCAAAACATTGCGGCAGCGAGACCCAAGCTTTAATTGGTTATGAATTTTGACGGTGCTCAACCCAATGCGGTATTTTTATCTTACAACAACAAATTTATAAATCGATCTTGTAAGACCTTTACCACTTGAGTCAACTTGTAAGGATTATGTGCAGATATCTTATACAATAAAAAGTAATTTCTAATCTACGGTACTATATTAAACTATATATATCAATATAGAAATTCTATTCTATAAGTGGTCTTCTGTCCTGATAAGAAATATCGTGTCATCCTCAAGCAAGCTGGATTGAGTTTGCGTTGGTCAGAGAAAACAAATTAACCTTGCGTAGAACTCGTGGAAGTTTAGGTCGACTTGGGAGCTTTAGTCAATTATTTAAGAGCTGTCTTTTGATAGCAGTTTTCTTTAACTCATGTTTGGATGGTGGCCCTCCAACTAAGAGGTTTCGAAGGGGCCGTGGGGATGGGTGGAGATGATCAAGTGACGGTGGTAGACTAGCTAGCAGTAGAGGATCTGCCTCAGCTAAAACAGCTGCCATGCACGCACCATGAGCGAAGGCCACTCGTGTTTTTAGTTGAAGCTGGTTATAAACTTCTACTCAGCAAGTCGTATATATAACACTTTTTTTTTTATTTTTTTTCTTAGTAGGTATATGGTATAAGACTGCTGAATTGAAAAAATTCTTTATATATATATATATATATATAGTGATCAGGATATATATATATATATCACATAATTTTTCCTTTTTTTTTAAAGCAATATAATTAATATTATTGCGACTTTATTAATAGTGATGCATTCACGGCGTTTCAACATGACTTTCTGCAAACCTAGCTAAAAGACACCCCTGGAAATCACACAAACGATCGACAAACATCTCAATTAGAAACCTCTTCTTGACAAACCAACGTAAGTCATTTTAATTTCTATCTTTGGTGATTTCTATAATCAAGTTATTCTTCTGATTAATCAATCGATCGAGGAGCTGCATGGATGATCATCCTAGCTAGTTACCACTCTCAACATAGCTGTTCTGATTTTATGTAGTTCCGATCTTTCATTTTCCTTGTTAATTAATTGGGTATATATAATAGAGAGAAATTTCAATGGGTTTAACTCTTTGGAATAGGGCAGGCCAACTCAACAGACGGACTTGTTTACTCCAACTTTATGCGATATGCACTACCCATTAATACAATCTTTCTTCCGTGCGAATGGCTATATGATCATCAGCATAATATACAATATTCTGATCATATATGTATATTATGCTGATGATCATATATTCTTCATATGATCAAGTACTACTTTCCTGATCTTTAATGTCTTTAAGCAAGAAATGGTATTTGAGTTTATAAATGACTCCTCAAAGGCAGAATATGTGTGAAAAGAATAGGATTAATTCTTCAACCCGTAATCTTGCATTTGTTTATTATCGCATTGATGGCAACGTCCATCATGGCAATAATCATTGGTAATCTGACATAAAGCCTACTTTATGTGTGAAAGTTAAAGGCATAATGATAAAGAATATATAAAACTAAAGCGCCAAAAGTAAAACTTATGAAATTCAGGGGTTATAATTAGCCACATGGCAAACCTTTTCTAGAACCCCATGCATGTGGCCTGCATGATTCAAATTAAGCTGATCGATCTACTCATGTGTGTATGTATGTGAATGTGTGTGTGTATATATATATATATATATATATATATATATATTCCAATATGATCACTTGATAATGTACGGTATCATGTTGATGATAACTTAATATAACACATGACATGTAACAATCTATATATGTTTCAGTTCTCTGGTTGATCAGTACTATGTTATGTGTATCTAGATCTAGGGATTGTGAAGTGTGAACAGCCTTTTTTTATTTTTATTTTTATTTTTATTTTATAGCACTAATTAAACAAAAAAAAAAAAGAGGCATTTCCATTAGATTTGAGTAATGATGATGCATTCGGCGGATCGAGCAAATTAAAAGTACCGTTCAATTGCATGATATATGCATATCCTGACAATAATATATCATAAAAATGATTAATGATTGTGAAATATTTGTTCATTGGATCTAGCGTACGTATCCTTTAATTAGTACATGATCATGCATGTTTAGATCATTCTAATTAATTCTTAATTTTACTACAAGAAAACTGCATATTTGAGACTAGTTATTTCCAGCGAAATGAATATTTTCAGTTAAAATCAATCTGTTTTAGACGCAAATAGTCATTTTCGTTGCAAAAAAATTAATCACAAATATCTATTTTTCTTGCAGTGAATTTAGAACCTAAATTAATACTCTAGTTAATTATAATGTGCATTATATCATGAAATAATTAAGCATGCATAAACGTTTATTAATTGGTTGGATAGGGTTCTATCTGATCTCATATATAGAAGCATTAACGTATGTACTTCCCGCTATCTCCCGTTTTATATTCACAAACAACGTCGTCATTGAATTAATAGTAATTCAATCAAATGCTTAAATATTGATGATATTCATGGCGGAAAGACGTTATAATTATTAGAAAACTAGTCAATGTACATTTAGTGGGAACCCTCTCTTTCACTTAAAAAAAATGTCTCTAGATCTAAGTTTCGTCAGAGCCTCCTTCTCCCCCCTCTCCTTCCCTCCTTTGATCTCTTTTCTCCTCTTTCTTTTCTCTCTCATTCTCTCATTTCTTAGTTTATTTTTCTTCTTTCAAGGCCAAAAAAGTTAGATATACAGTTTTTCGGCAACTCTTGATAGACACTAGCAACAGAAGAAGAGTACTCTTAGGCCGCAAATCGTCTGGAGGATAGTGATGATTTTACTGAAATCACTGTGCATGGACGTCCTCACATGCTGCTCACAACTGCATGCAATCCTCACGCGCCACATGCGTCGAATCACCAAAATCGCCACAACCAGATCTTTCAGATATGACTTTTGTGGTTGAAAAGAGACAAGCTTGTTATCTTCACATGCTATCAAAGTCTACCGGAGTTGGTCTAAACTGTAATCCATCATTTTTCGTTTTTGTTTTTTCTTATTGTATAGTAAAAATAAAAAGGGAGTTTGTCTCTTAGATGATTTGTCTGTATAGGTTGAGTTCTGCCATTTTTTGAAGGGTGAAGTTGAGTCTCTGGTTAGTCAGAGTGTTGTCTTTTAGACGTTTATCTGTAGAGAGTATCAGCAGTAATGAAGTCCAGACCAGTCTAATAGTGTACTGGTGGAACTCCAAATGGTTGAGATGGAGATATTCTCGTATCATGTATCCGGTCATGAATGTAAGTTTCTTATTATAAATGGATAGACAATGACATTTCCCTTAAAAAAAAAAAGAAAACTAGTCAATGTGGTAGAATCAAACGAAAAATTTATTAATTATATATATGGCTTATAATTGCAGTACTACGTAAAGTTAATGGCGTGAGGCCAAAAAGTGGGAGCGGAAAAGGCTGGGATGCTGTTTGGAAACCAGCTTCCTAGTTATAATTTTTTATGGGAATTCGCAATTTTGCATAATTTGGGATATTGTCATGTCTACATCACCAAAGTAGGGGATGATTATGATCATGATTTATAATACATGTGACCCCATTTTTAGGTTTAAAAAGTCTGTTGATGATATAAGGATCTTGCTGAAAGAGAATGGATTCAATTAATCAAATGATCGAGCCATTAATGATGGAGAAGTCCTTTACATAGTCCTACATCGAACTATATTCCTTTTTCTAAATGCTTTGAAGCATCTCTTTGATGTTGATTTTCTCATGTTGGTGTATAAAAGAAAATGGAAATTAAAAAGATGAGTCTGCAAATTTTACAATTAATAGGGCTCATTACGTATAATATATATCTAAAAAATGTTTATGCTATATACAGTTACTTTTGCAAATTTATTACGCACTCTATTGATATGATTGGTCAAAACAGTTATTTTATATTAAAAAAAGTGACGCAGCCAATCACATTAATAGAATACATAAAAAACATGTAAAAATGATTGCATGTAGAATAACTCATGTATATATATCAGCAAGCTGGGGCATGTGTTCATAGACATTGAGTGCAATTCTTTGGTAGTTGTTTCATGGATATTGGCTAGAAAATGTATAGTGAGGTATCTTTGAAGCTATTGGAATGAGTTGATGTTGATGTTGGCGGGCTTTGATTTCTCTATTAAGCATTTATTTAGAGAAGGGAACAAATTAAGTAGCAGATTCTTTAGCTAAAGGTGGTGCGTTGGGACTTGAGAGAGAATAGGTTGCTCACATATTGTTTTCATTTTCCTCGGTCAATTAGAGGGATGTATAGATTGGATAAAATAGGCACAACGTATGTTAAACGCAGTTGGTAAATTGTATAGTTTTTTATTATTAGGGGGAAGTTTCTTTTGTTTTGATTGGTTTGTTATGTTTGAGGGTTTTTCTCCACCGTAACTGAGGGGTAATAAAGTTTATGGAGGTCCCGTCTTCTTTTAAATAAAAATTAGCAAGATTTTGTTGATTCTCAATCGTGACACATCAAGCTAATAATAAATTCTTAGGCATTATGTTATACCTCCTTTACCTTGTGGTTAATTCAATGAGTACGGCAGAATTTAAATGTTGGCTCCCAAAATAAGAAATTATCTCATCTCATCTTATTTAATTATTATTATTTTTTTTAATTTTCACATAAAATATAATAAATACTTTAATTTTTTCAAATTTTAAAACAAAATTATATTATATTTATATGTTATTTAATTTTTTACAAAATATTTGACCTTATCTCACTTGAACTGCCTAACCAAATGAGTCGTTATTTATTTATGTGTGTTAAGTTTGCAGCGTAGCTTCCAGGTAAATATATAAATGGTACACTTTTCCGTTCATTTAAAAGCCAGCAAGAGAGCCCACCCAAACCAGCTAGCTAAACTTCTTTCGTTTCTCTGCAGGTGTACTGATAGCTGGATTCTGGACTACTACGTTTTAATCCAACAATGATATGGGCAGGATCAACGCTAAATTTTATAAGCTCGATCAGTAGTCTTTTTTAGGTTTTTGTTTGAACCTCATAAAATCACCAAATGTATACACCGCGTGCATGCGTTGGGTCAGTGCAACTGCTGTTCTTGTTACTTAAGACTTACACACTGTTAGTCTGAGAGGGAGTGTAGATCAGTTCTCCCCGAAAACCAAAAAATCCAACCTAAAGGGAACAACTGAACATGTTCATGCCAGAGTCCTTTTCCCTGATTTATTAGAACCTCACGAGGATCACAAAGTGTTTTTCTTGTTGTGGGGGCATTGAGTAGTACCCGGCCCCACAGCCTGTTCTGTTTGTCCTTTGTTAGAGACTTCTCTTGCAATTTTTCATCTGTTTGCTTCTTTTCCACGTCTCCGCAGAGAAGAAGATTGGTGGATTTGATGCATTCTGAACTACGGATACTATTGCAATTTCAGAGAAAATTATTAAGAAAGCCATACTTGTTCCCCTTAACTCTGAGGACTTTCTGAACCCAACAGTAAAAAGTCTCTACTTTACTTGTTTTTTATAACTAAAAGAAATTGCAAATTGAGGTAGATATGCCGGGGGAAGGAGATCAGATGCTTAGATTTTGTGTACAAAAATATCCAAGTTAGGCGACGTTTTGGTGATCTCGAGGAGTGAAGTGAGAGAGAAAGAGAGGCGATGAATTGGAGGACACTGAAGACGTGACTGAGTCTCACTACTGGGAAACTTCTGCCAGACCCAGATCCAGAGAGCCACCCGTGTGAGTTAAAAAGAAACAGAACAGTTGCAAATTTTCTGGATTTAATTATATGCTGTTGCGCGTGTGCATATTTGTGGGTCGACTGAGAGGGAAAGAGAGACCGACAAAAGTGAGGGGAGAAACCGAAGGATTGGTCTATGCTTAATGATGATGAGCTTTGTACTGCTACAGATTGTTACGATAAATGAATGAGTAAGAGAGTGAGAGACTGAAATGAAAAAGATGACAGTTGTAGAAAATAACTCTGGGAAAAAAACAGACACTCGTGTAAAATCATGATAAATTCTCTCTCTCTCTCTCAGGCTCAATCTAATCACATATATACTTGTCTATATCTTAAAGCTTAGAGATAGAATGACGGCTTCGGAGGTGTGGTTGCGACTTTTTTTCCTTAGAGAAAAGAGAGAATATGCTGCTGATCATTCAGAGACTGTTTCTAGAGTTGTAATATGAAACCCCAGCCCTATTTATCCAAAAAGAAAAAAGAAACCGACCTAACACTGGTTTTAGCTCACTCTTTCGGTCCGGATGATCTCACCTTTAGGTTTTATTATTTATTCCCCTTTTGTGGTGGGCTCCTGATTAATTTGGTCGGTTTTGACAAATATATCTTCTTACATGCATGCATTTATAAATATAAAATACTGATGAAGATAATATACACAGAAAAGTATAAACACACAGACAAGAATGCGTGTGCGCAACTGTGAATGCATTGAGCGTTTTACTGTGAGTGACATTTTGGCTAAGATTTCACTGTACCTTATGCCTGGGGAGTGTTGGAGGATGCATGTTAATAGTCACGAACGGGTTGGGAAGGAAAAGCAGAAAGACCCTTCATGGTAAAGAAACGACTTATCGATTGTACCCAATGAGGACAAAGACTGTGATGAATCTCTGTTTTAGATTTTTGCTGTTTTTGAAAACAATATGCATGTGGAGCTGAGTTTCACAAAAATAACTAAAACCCCACAAAATAACCAGATTCTCACTATGGAAAACACTGCAAGTTTTCTCATTGATACGTCAACGTCATAGCCTGATTCATATCATTTTCTTTTTGAACCTCTATGAACGTACGGTAATATCTATGTATATCAAGAATGGTTAAGCTCTAGTGGATTACATAAAGAAATTTTTTCTGAAGCCTTATGCAAGGCAAATCCTAGCTAGGTTTTCTGCAATGAAATATCAGTGATATCCATCACATCAATTTGATCCAAAAATATGTGTATGTCTGTGTGTTTGTGTAGCAACAGATGGGAATTAAAATCAATGGTCAAGTAAGTGCAACTTGGAGTTCAATTTGACATCTTTCCTATGGTTCTCTTGAAAGCAATGGCTATCAATCAGCCCAACCAGATTTGATGTATAAATTAAGAAAATGGGACAGTGGTCCTCTAGAACAAAGCAGAAGCAAAGGTGAGAATATATAGGGTAAAACAGAACTAAAGCCATAGACTTAGGCTAGAGAATCCTCTTTAAAAGATCTTCAACTAATAATTACCATTTATTATCAAACACAAACATTGACAAACACATCAACACGGCATGCTCATGCCATAGCTAGCTTGCTGCTCTAATAACACAACAAGAGATCTATAGTTTTAGCCACGCCGTACTCTATGTTCTACAGCCTTATTTAGGTCCCGAGCTCGACACTGAAACACCCAGAGTGTTTTTCTTGGTTTTAACAGAATAATTATGCAGTACTTAAAGCCCACCAAATAAATTACTAGGAAACATCAGAACATAGCTGGTAATCTAGCTACGAGAGTACATGTGCAGCTAGCTAGCTAGACAACTAAGGTGGTTTTTTTTTTTTTTTAATCCGAACAGGCTAGAAAACTGAGCTAAATATATAATATACCATACCAAGAGCTTGCGTTTCTTCAGGGCATGATGCCCCAAAGAGAGAAAAGCCTCCTCCTTATTGACAGTACTCTTATTTCCATCACATACTTCCGTCCTGGCCTCCTGTGTTGATATTTCCTTCTGGGGAAGTGTCATTCCATGGAAGAGAGTAAGGGAGAGGCACAGCATGCTGTGGTTGATAAAACCCTGATCCTCCTTCATTACCAATTATTCTACTGCTAAGCACAACTGGTCCTGAACGAGCTGGAGCCATATTTGGTTGAACCAGATTTACCCCGGGATGTGGAGGCAAAGCCGTTGGAATCTCATTGCAAGCATAACGTATCAAATCAGTATTGGCTTCTTCAAGTTCTTTCTGGAGCCTTTGGACTTGTCTTTGAAGGAATGAGATGGCACCAACACAGCCATAAACGGGGTCTCTTACTCGTGCCTCAGCCTCGTAGGCGAGAGAGTTAACTGCATCCTCTCTCTGGTGAGGGAGAAGCTCATTAAGGAGCTTAGTCACATTGCTTGCACCAAAGATCTTGTGAACATTGGCAAATTTTTGGGGTTCCTCTGGTGGGAAGTAGGGTGCAAAGATGCAACCTGACATGCATTTTCTCCTTAAGAACTTGCAGGCAGCGCAAGGAGAATTGTAGGAGCTGGATGAAGCCATTTTCACTGCACCAAGATGATTGGAGTCGTAATTAACCCATTAAGTAAATTTTTTATTTTGTTGTCTTTTTCTTTTTTTCTTTTTCAATTCAGAGCAATATATTCAATTTTTATTTATGAAGTTTTTTAAAGAGAATCTTTCTCTATGAGTATAGTAATTGCTAATTATTCCAAAAAAGAAGAAGAAGAAGAAGAAAGATTTCAAGTAGTACTAGAACCTAATCGCACCCGTTTTATTCCCCTCCTCTGATCTTTCCCTAATATTATGTTATCTGTTACTGGAGTCACCAGCAACTTCTGTGCTAGGGTTATCTAGGGAAAGATCAGCAAAACATCCCATAATTTAATACATGCTTTCCTTGGTTGAAGACCGATTTGAAGAAATTTCTGCCGGAAACCACTAAAACCACTACTCTCTCTCTCTCTCTCTCTCTCTCTCTCTCTCTCCCCACCCCCCCCCCCCCCCCCCCTCCCCCCCCCCCCCCCCCCCCCCCAAAAAAAAAAAAAGAAGAGACACCGATACCCACAGAAAAATATACACATATTTAAGAAAATGTATGCATACCTGCGTAAATGAGGAAAATAATATCTGTCACAGCTTCCTGACCATCAATATTCTAGTTACATTAATCTTCCTTTTCTCGTAATTTTAAAGAATTTTAGTTGTTAGCACTCTATATTTTTCTTTTCTCTGAAGTCTACAACAAACAAGTCGAAAAGGCAGGATTTGCCACAGCCATATACCAGCTAGCTTGGCGTTCTACATAAACAACTCAATTCTCGGTTTCCCCATTCTATGATCTCTTGCTTCAACTCTCTCTCTCTCTCTCTCTCTCTTCCCGGAAGAACTCTAGTTAAGTTTGAGCTGAAAATATGTTTCGAAAGGTATGGTGCTTGTATCCTTTTAGAACTGGTAGAACGTAGGATCTGACTGGTGCAACTCAATGTATAAAATTATGTTCACACAGCTTATTGGGGTATATATGAACATAGAAACTCTCTAAGCAGGGGGATCTAGTCTCTCTTTACCCTTTAGCTTACCCAAAAAAAGAAAACAGGAAAAACAATTATTAGCAAAGAAAATGAAGCTGAAAGAAGCTAGACATATGTTTACCTGTTCGTGATTTAGGTTTCTTGATCAAATGAATAAAAACGGAACCACCTTTTCCCTTGCTAGAGCTATTTCAAAAGCTGTTTAGTGTCCTCCAAAGATAAAGTAGCCTTAGCAAAGGAAAGATGTGGACACTGAATTTTTTTTTTTTTTTGGGTGAGTCGTCAATAGATCCAGAAACCCTAATTGGAGGGATGTAGAGATCAGAGATAGCTGCAAAATTCGGTGACAAGAGGGAATGGAGGTGGAGCAAGGCAAAGTGTATCTAGTGGATGGAGAAGGAATGGAGGCAAAAGACAAAGGTAATAAATGGGAGGTACACTAAAAAAGAATGATGACTGTGACCTTCATGCTAATAATATCGAGCGAGTGGGGATGTCTCCCTTTCTCATGTCCTAATTCCTATATATTTCTCGTCCATTGATCAATATGCACACTGTTTATTAGAAATATAAAACTAATTAATGATCCTCTCGATCCAATTAATCCGTCTTCCCCGGCTTCCCCAACACATGACTCTAACTAAATCATTAATTAATTAATTAAATGGGACTTTATACTGCAATATGCACTGCTTTGCATGTCTATCTTACAAGTCCAATAGAAAATGAAAAAGAACATGTATATATATATATAATTCCTCAAATATAATATGAATATGAAAAGGCATGATTAATACCATAATAACCATGTGACTTTCGGTTTTGTATAATTTACAATTATAAGAACTTAAAAAAAATTAAAACCCTATTTTACTTTCATGCATGACATGATCTATTAAGGGTATACGTATATATATCATTTATGTACAGGCTAATCTTGTACGTACGTTCCACTTCGCGATCGTACGTATATATGGTAGGAATGAAAAAAAATACATGCAAGGATCAGCAGCTAGCAAATTAACGAGTATATATAGACGTTCTGATATAAGTAATAGATCAGCAGTAGTACTATCCGTCAATTATTTCATAGATCGAGCCACTCGATCTTCAGGAAACCCAAATTAGGATTGTTTCATGAATACATCATTCATGGAGATGATCATGAGTATACATTTCGACTCAAATTTATGTATAAATTTGCTCAAAATAAACCCAGAATCATGGCATGTAGTTTAATACATGATGATATTGCAGTACCTTCTAATTTATTATTATTCTAATTGATCAGGTTAGTAATATATATTCTCTAAATATATATATCGATCATCATCGCAGCATATATCCCTGACATAAAGTTTTCCCACTTCTTATTTGAGAGAAAGAGAATACCACTTGATATATAGGAGCAATCAAACAACACCAAATAATTCACAATAATATTCTTCCGGATACCTTCAAAACTCTGAAGGTGCGCGCGGGGCCTGGGGGCAGTACTACTCTATTGATGCATACTGCATATTGAATAAGAATAATTCATATATATATATATATATAAACAAGTTTTTGACAAAAAGTTGGAATCAATGTTTGGGTACGGTGTGTGTGTATGCATGACACCCACACACACCCACACACACACATATATATATACACATACATACAATGAGAAAGCAGCCAGATCACCTGCATGAATATTCTACGGACTGGTAAATTTTCTAAACCATGCATACTGAGATAGTATTAATATAAGCTAGAACCCTAGCTAACATCATGCAAGCGTATAAAAGCAGGCCTTGATCACCACCAAAAACCCAAAACTATATTACATAAAAGTAGCAACAGAGGAGGCGAGGAGTAGGAGAGAAAGTCATGAACGCTAGAAAATCTCAAAAAGATGGACAGCTCGCTAGCTTTTCCTTATAAGTTGTTTCAGTGACGGACATAGATATTGTGCATGTAGCTAATTATTTTTTTTTTTTTAATATAATGATGGTAAAATCTCATACAAAATGCGAAGTTATAAAAGAAGGGGATTTTTTATGCTGTTGTTTTTGTGATCTTTTTTATACTGGTTCAGCAAAGCCGCGCGCAAGTACTGAAACCTTCAGTCATAACTAATGCATATATATTGTTCAGAGCTAGCTCGTAAAATAACATTAACCAAATCTGATAATTGCCATATTTTGTTATTTCAGAAATTAGTTGAAATAGGCCGTATAATTTGAGAGTGGTATGATCAATGCGGTTTTTTCTTCATTACAAGTGATCAGCAAACACCTGGCTAGCTATATATTCCGATCAACTTAAGTCATGTGAGATCATAAAGCTAGCAAGGAAAACCAGCCTTTTAAAGCATAGATCGCCAATAGTTATTATAAGTTGATTATCAATTACTTACTGATCTGATGATTATAAAGGCAGGCCTATTAATTTAGGGTTAAAGTATATTTGAATATTCTGTTTGGAAATACAAGAACATAATTAGGTTCTGTCTTGGGTGATTCCTTAACATTTTCCAGGATATATACTTTCGGTTAGATATTATGTATGCAAGTAGCTCATGTGCATTAATATGCCTAGATGCTAATTAAATGGCCTGGAGTATATATAAAACTTTGTATTTGCCCTCTTGAAAAAAATATCTCTAAAGAAACTCCTTATCGAGAATGTATATTGCATCATAAAATAATAAAGTACTCGACATGCACCCAATACCAATTAATCGATCGTGAGTGTGTATGTACATGTGTGCCAATATATAGTTTAATTGCAAGTCTGAAAATTGGAATCCATTAATTAATTGATTAATATTGATCGATCGATGCATGGTTTGAAGGTTACCATCACGGGTGGATCCAACTTTATGATCCCCAATGGATGGAGATGACAACATGATTGTGACGTGTGTACACAATGGCAATGAATGAAATTGGTAGGCTATATAAGAAAGGTACTAAGATAGAGTCATTGAGGTCGTTGCAATGTTGATCTAGGCCGGTTATAATGGTACTTAGTCGTGATATTAATTAGTTTGGTAAAGTTGCAATATCTCACGCCTTTTCTGAAGGGATCTCATGATGAAGGTAAATAAGTTTTAAACTACAATCATATATATTACTGAATCTTGTCAATTGCCTCCATTACTCAAACAAGAAATTACTCCATCAATCAGCTTTTATTGCTTGCTGACTTGTGTAATTCATGTAATTCCAGTACTCCCTCCTTCAAGAAAAAAAATTAACAAAACTATCTAGTAATAGATCATGGGGATTTAATAATATTGTAATTGTCGTCTAATTAAAGAGAAATATATATAGTCGATCAAAAGCAAGTATTTGGGTTGGGGGGGGATTAAAAAAAAAAGTATGTGGGGGGACCCCAACGTACACAAGGACTCAAATTCTGGCATGAGGCAGCACGTACGCGGCGTACTATGGTTCGGGTAATTCTGAGTTATAAATGCGGGATATATACAAGGTGGGGGAAAGAGGTCGATCTTGTGTATGCATGATGATCACTAGGTCATGTTATGCAATTAATAAAAAGGTAGGAAGGCCGGCCGGGGTTGCATTTTGGGTACTGCATGCAGGAGTACTAGACAATATATGTCGACCGTCGACGGTGGGACCTTGACAAGGAGAGATGGCTGTCCCCACTATTTGTTAATAGTTCTAATTAGTCCTTGTCACTCCGACCGTTCTTTCATGCTACTTGTCCCCTACTCATGATCTATCCCCAGCCAAAGGATAAGAGTTACTGTGTAACAGAGGGCTGGGCCGCGGGGTGGGGGACTGGGGAATAAAAGAAAGCTAGCTAGCTAGCTGAAGTTGACATATATACTTGGGATGATCCATCATATATTGAAACGGCTAGCTCCTCACCCTCAAATTAGTTCTCAATTTCCCTCACGAGCATTATTGCTTTGAAATGTGGAACAAGTGCCATTCATTGGACACGTACGTTCATTTCTGTTCTTGATATCCTCTCTTTGCAAATAATCAATGGATCAGTTTTCATAAATATTATACTTTTTTATAAGGATATATATATATATATATTTAGAGAGAGAGAGAGAGAGAGAGAGAGAGAGAGAGAGAGAGTTTAGTAATAGACCAATTAAAGGATAAGTAGTACCAATTAAAGGATAAGTAGTAATTGGATTCATTCTCTTAGCTCCTAGTCAAGGGGAGTCATGGAAAGAAAATCAGAATCAATTCATTTTTCAAAACATGATGCAATTAGCCATAAATTAAATGACCTACAAATAGACTCGTTTGGATTCAGAGAGTGTTTCATCTTATTTCATTATTACAACTTTATTAAATTTTTACGTAAAATATAATAAACAATTTTTAAATATCAAAATAATAATAATATTAAATAATAATAATAATAATATTTTATTTAACTTTCATATAAAACTATCTCATCTTATCTTTCAATCCAAATTACAATCTTAGAACAAAATAAGAGATAGCTAACCAACTTCTCGAAAACATATAATATAATTTACTGCATTGAGAATATATAGAGATTATGAGCCTCAAATTAATACACCTATCTATTTAATATCATTAAGGTAATCATGACCACAAACTCAGGACTTCGATCTCCACCATAATGAAGTACGAGTAGTGTGAGGCCGCTTCTACCAATAATTAAAAACGTTTCCTAGCTAGTTCATTATGTTTTCGAGTTGAAAGTATACAAAAAACTATATATATAAATATATATATATATTTGTGTGTGTGTATATATATATATATATATTTGCGTGTATATATATATTGATGAGATCAAGATTCTTTGGATGCATGCATGTCTTTACTCTACCCAAAAAAAAAAAAAAAAACAGTTTAAGAAGAATATTCATACAATCATTTCACTATATATTAAACGAAATATATTAACCAAAGAAGAATTTATATATTAATCATTTAACTTAAAAAATAATTTTCAAGATTTTTCAAAACTCTACCACAAACTAATTAATCACAATGATTATAACTATTCATAAAATAATAAATGAAAATAAAAATACATTTTGTGTTCCCATACTCATCATGTTTATGATCCGTTTGATTTTGTCGTACTGATCTAACCCTAAGCTTGAATCAAATATATAGAAACTATAGAGACTATATATAATCTTAATAGATTTACAAAAAAATTCCAAACATTAAAAGCCCCTAGTGGGCTCGATGGTACTACGTGGGTTCAGACTCAGTGTAGTTAGGATAATGAGATTGGATGAGATGAGATGATTTTAGATAAAAATTAAATAAAATATTATTAGAATATTATTTTTTAATATTATTATTGTTTTGAGATTTGAAAAGGTTGAATTTTTTATTATATTTTATGTGAAAATTAAAAAAAAATAATAATAATGAAATGAGATGAGATAAAATCTTTTCGGTAACCAATTAGCAACATGCATGGGAACGCATTCACTAGCTACAATAGAAATGTGTTTTTTTTTATTCCTAGATCAAATTTTTAGTCGCAAAAAAATTATTTTCATCACAAAAGATTCGGAAACTTTTCCAGATCAAATTCCTTCCTTTCTTTTTCTATGCGTTAGTTGATCTTGAGACTAGTCTTCATTTTGCATGCGTGACTGGGTTTCAAAAAAGATTAAACTACCATGGTTAATTAATAATGGAAAATTCAATGCATTACACTACCATGCATCCCATTTTCATCCCATTATGATGAGGTGGCATTGTCTATCAATCTTTATATTTATTTTTTAAAAATAAAGAATCATGCAATTTTAATAAATGTATTATATCTTACATAGTAAAATGAAAGTGTAGTGTATAACATTACTCATATATATGAATATTCCTTTATCTTGCAGATCGATGGCCTACACGTACGTACATTACAGAAAGTATATATACCAGTACGACAGCATGTGTACGTCCCATACACACCCTTATTATAAGATTCAAATATAAAAGCAAGAGTTAGCGTTTAGCGTTAATTGTAAGATTCGAATCAAAATGGATTGGCTTAATCAAATCCTGTTAATAAATGGAAGAGTCGTTACTGAAGCCCATAAACTATGACCTACACTAGATGTACTCTAAAAATTAAATTATATATATTTGATCATTTTGATCTCAAACCTTAAAATTAAACACCCTTACTATTATCATGTATTTGTTTGTTTCGACTAGCATATATATATATAAGAAATGCATTAATTATGTTAATCATGTCGAATAAATTACTTGAATATTCAACCCGTTTATATTAAATCAGTCGAAAAATATTCAGGCTGCATAATATTTAACACATATTTCTTGTAGTGATTATAATGCATGTCTATTCATTTAACATGAGGTCATGTTTGGGTTAAGATAATCTATTCGATTTTAGTTTATATTTGTTTCCCTTTTTACATGATTTCAATATGAATTAGAGGCTAGGTTTGGTTTTGGTTTTTGTCATGTCATCTCTAATAATTTGATTGGATGCTTTTTAGGTTTTTTTATTTTTTTTTTAATGCCTGAGTTTTGGTTCTTCTTGTTTATCTGTATCCCCCAAGCGTCGGGTTGTAACCACGATTTTCCTCTACCAAAAGTGAGAGTTATCAATAAAATTTGGGTACCATCTTCTTTTTTTTTTTTTTTTAAAGGAAAAAATTTGGCTAGTTTTGGCTGATAATTAGAGCTTGGTTCTAAGAATTGCTATTATTAATGGTCCTAAAACATAATTATCTTTGTTCGTGATCCACATGATGTAACAATTTACTTGCGTTTTCTATTGGCCCGATCGAAGATAACTTGCATAGGGTCTATACTCTTATATATTAATTGTTGAAGTTGCAAATTTAGGACCCTGAGATAACTTTGCTTACACTGCTCTTTGCATTGTTACTTGATTTGGCAAAGATTAGAAAATCTGCTGGAGAGGTTGCTTTCTAGGCTCACAATCTGCAATTTTTCTTCCCTTACTCAAAAGATTCTAGTCATTCTTATTCGAAGAGGAATGCCTTAAAACGATCAGGCCTATATTCACCACATCCTAGGCCTTTCCAAGATACCATTTAAGAAGGAAAAAGTAACCTGCAATTGGCCTCACACCAAGAGCACTAGTGAAATATAAAATTCCGGCCCTCTTTTTTACTATTATATCTAAAAAAATCTAGGTCACCTGTAATTTTTTTTCTTTTCTAATCGACTAGTTCAGTTTTAGTGGACATTTTCTTAATATATATATATAAATTTAGACCGTATAAATGGATAATTTTAGATAATCGTGAAAAAGAGTATTATGGGTTTGAATAAGACATCAAAAGTTATCAATCAAATGACTCAAAACTCATTTTGGGCCACACAGGCCCAGTATCACACAACAAAGCACGCTATTGTCAAATAAGTCCTGCTAGGGCAACGCCCCGATTGTTTTTATTGAGAAGTGCAAAATGCACTTTTTTTTGTATTTTTCAGTCATTTTTTGAACCCCTTTAAACATTTTTAAAAAAAATTCACAAGCTCATTTAAAACTCTTCCTTAACAATTAAGTTTAAAAAAAAAAGAAAAAAGAATCGATACTTTTTGTCGGGATGCATTCTCGGTAGATGCATCATTTCCCTTGTCAAATACATAGAAAATGTAAACTTCAAATGTACGTACAAAACTAATAAAGTATCAAAAAGATAGTATCAGTACCAATGTAGTCAGCAAATGTGGTTCATGCGAGAACGTATAGGTCTTTCACAAAGATTTTGAGGAACAAAATCAAGAAAATGACTTCAAAGTGAACCTGGTTGTAGGTATTTTACATTTCAAGCTACCTCAAGGCGACCACGGGATTGAAGTAGTTGGAATTTTAGCTATTATTCAGTGCAATACCACTAAAAGTCGTGTGTCGAGTTACCTTCCCCAATTACAAATAATGCTTTCTATGTTACTAAGCATATTTGGTAGAAAAAGAAAAGTATAATATAATATTCAACATTTTAAATGATGAGACTAAGCATTTACTTTATACAGCCTAATTGAGTCAGCTTAGGGTTGGAAAAACCCCTCCAGCCCATATTCAGGGCTAGATTGTCTATCTTAATATGGTCTTTAAAATATCGAGTCTTTTGTGCAACTTACTTGCTATGGTATCGTTCAAACTTGTATCTAAGTGTTTAGGTTCACTTCATGGAGTATTTTTAGTGAGAGTTGCTATGCATCCGCAACTGTTTAGATGCACACTGCACACACTTTTTATTTTTTATATCTTTTAAATGTCAGACGCCTCTCTCTCATCTACGTCTCTCTCTCATCAGCTCTCTCTCTCTCTTTGACCTCTCTCTCCTCAGGATCTCTCTAACCTCTCTCTCCCCTCAAGCTCTCTCTCTCAACAAGCTTTCTCTCTCCTCAAGATGATCTCTCTTTGACCTCTCTCTCATCTACGTCTCTCTCTCATCAAGCTTTCTCTCTCTATTCAACCTCTCTCTCATCAAGATCTCTCTGACCTCTCTCTCATCAACTCTTTCTCATCAAACTTTCTCTCTCATCAAATCCTCTCTCTCTCTCTCTCTCTCTCTCTCTCTCTCTCTCTCTCCTCATATGTTCTCTCTCATCAAGCTCTCAATCTCAGACTCTCCTCAACGTCTCTCTTCAAGTGCTCTCTCTCACATCAAACTATCGGTTTCAACAAGGAGTAAAAAATTCAAACGTAAAATCTGTTGACACATAAGGTGTGGAGTGTGTGATTTACTACAGAGGCTTATGCCAATATTTTCTCATTTTTAGTAGCCATATCAAACACAAGTTTCCAAGATTCATTTTCATAGCTTTTTAGTATGGACATACTTTGGTATACATCCAAACCTTGGTTATATATGATTATATCTAATATGGGAGGGTAATGGCAACAAAACTGATGCTAATATGCCCCTAAGAATGATGTAATCTATTGGAACAATACTCATCGAGACATCTCCCGTGTCTACAAGCCTTTGACTTTTTTTTTTTTTTTTTTTTTAAAGAAAGAGATCATGAGTGACTCCCTCCCAATTTTATTAAAAAAACTCTGACTTATAGCGGAGAAATACCGTGGTAACAAAAACATTCCAATTTCAAATGCAAGACCCAACCCCACAAAAACTAGCATCTAATATAGGGGAAATCCCAAATATCCAAACGTAAAAGACCTCCAAGTCTTTCTTTTATTTTTTTAAACCAACATACAATTACTTCCTAATAGAAGGGATACCTAACGCATTCAGTCTAATAATACCCCTCAATAATCTAGGAATGTCATCACCAGAAACAAAATCCCAATTCAAACCCTCTTCTCCTCTTCCTTGCCAAATAATCCGCCGCTTGATTGCCTTCTCTGAATTGATGTATCACTTGAAACTGGACTCCATCAAGTTCCTGAAGAAGAGCATCCCAATAACCCCAAAGATACCATAAATTACAGCCTCGCTTCTTCACTCAATCCACCACAACCTTGGAATCGCATTCCAAAATTATATTCCGACAATCCATTTCTTTACATAGCCGTACCCCTTGGAGTAAAGCTCTTAATTCAACCTCATTATTGGTCTCGAAACCATAGTGAGTAGAAAAACCCGCCTTTATTCGGCCCCGATGATCCCGCAATACTCCACCCCCACCACAGTTTCCTGGGTTCCCATGACAACTACCGTCGTCATTAAACTTCCACCAACCAAGCAGGGGCTTTGACCAAACAACTTGAGCTGGTTTACATGTTGCTCGAAGCGTTACTTTAATGTCGAAAGCACTAAGAATCTGTTCATCAGCTGCGAAAAGCCTCTTGTTATGCATGTCATTTACGAAAATCCCCAACCATAACCAAACGAATCTCCATACCTCCACTGCACTGCCCTGAACTCCCTCCATCCGAGCTCGGCATCGTCGACGCCATAAGCACCACATTAATATGCTCGGTAGAAGGCCAATCAAAACTCCTGATTTTTTCCCTTTTCTCGCACACGCCAACCATGCTTCCACTTGATGCCACTAGGTTCTGGTTGGTAAACATGAGATGCCCAACGTCAAAAAGGCTAGACGCCATACCTGCTCTGCGACCTGCCCAGAAGCAAGAACATGATCCAGAGATTCGGTTTGTGGGACTTGACAGCAGTCACATTTTGAGGCCATGGCCACTCGACGGGACTACACCAGTGAATCCTTCGCTAGGTAACTAAACCGAGCCCTCCACATACAAATTGAAATTTTCTTCGGTAAATATTTACTCTATATCTAGTCCATCCATGACTGATGTTCATCCCTCCCTCGAATTAAGTCCCACGCACTGGCTGTAGAACTCTTTATGTCCCGTGCTGGCTTCCAAATCAAACAATTTCGGTCATCACATCGTCCGCCAACTCCGCACCAACTAGTTGCTGCAGCATGTCAACGTCCCAAGAGTCCCCAACCCAAACCTTCTTAATTTTCAAAGCTGGCCTGCTAACTACATCCACCATATTTCAAAAATGACCACTCGATAACCATCTGTCATACCAGAAAGAAATTGTGCCCTCCCTTACTCTGACTTTAGTTGCCTCACATACTTCCGGAAGAACAGAGACTATAGACTTCCATAATCTCAAGCTATTACTTCGAGCTACTAGTAGAGAAACATGTTGGCCCCTTCCATACTTTTCCACCATGAACCGAACCCACAACGAGTCCATCGATAAAATCCGCCATGCCAATTTCATATGCATTGCTCATTGGATTTCCAGAAAATTCCTCAAGCCCAAGTCCCCCTCCTCTGTTGGTTTACACATCCGAGACCATGCGCACCACTTCATTTTTGTTTTCCCACTCTTTTCTCACCAAAAAAATGTAGCAAGAATGGAATTAATCTTTTTAATCAATACCTGAGGAACGTTCATCACAACCAATCAATGGGAAGTCATACTAGATAACAAAAGTTTAAGCAAAATCAGCCGCCCCCTTTGCGACAACAACCTCACCTTCCACCCAGCAACCTTAGCCCGAAACTTCGCTAGCAATTGATCCATATGGATTGCCTTCAATCTACCACATACCAACAAAACCCCTAGATACATGATAGGAAAACTACCTTGCGCATACCCCGTTAATCTCACTAGACTACGATACTGAGCTGCAATAACAATTGGGGAGATAAAAATTGCCGATTTCTCTCAACTAACCTGCTGTCCAGACTAGGTTTCATAGCAAGATAATACGCTCCCCAATCTTCTCAAAGATCTCTTTTCACCATTCAAGAAAATTAAAATATCATCCGCATATAACAAGTGAGTCACCAACGGGGTCCCCATAAGATGATAAAACTTACAATGCGGCCCTTGTCGAATTCTTTCCGAAGAAGCCTCGAAAGTACTTCTTGCATCAGTATAAATAAATATGGCGACAGGTGATCCCCTTGCCGCAGGCCTCTCGTTGACTTGAAAAACCATTTGTACGTCCCTTTCATCATATCACCGAGTACCAAGGGGACGTGACACACTCCTTTACCAAACTACAAATTTTTTTCGAAAAACCAAAACTAGCCAGAACATTAAATAAAAAATCCCAATGTACCCTATTATATGCCTTTGCCATATCAAGTTTCACCATAACATTCCCTCCAATCGTCTTCCTTTTCAAAACATGAGCCATCTCTTGAGCAAGAGATATGTTCTCAAAAATACTACGACCCCAAATAAATGCCCCTTGTTCAGCCGAAATTAACCTTGGCAAAAAGCTCGTCAAACGAGTCACAAGAATCTTCAAGAAGATCTTGTATGCCACCAAACAAAGACTAATTGGCCGAAATTTCTCAAAACCCTTGAGATCCGGCACTTTCGGAATCAACACAATATATGACGAAGTATAAAACCTTGGCAGCGTGGAACCCGCAAAAATATCCCTTGCAGCCTTCACCACATTTTCCTTCACTATTTGCCAACAAGAAATATAGAAAGAGGATCCAAACCTGTCTGCGCCAGGGCTACTATGCTGCAGTATCGAAAAGACGGCATCTTTCACTTCCTCTTCCGCTGTCAAAAGGCACAAGTCAAAATTTTGATCAGCCGACATCTCCACACCCAACAATGGAGACAAATCCGCAGCCTCAATGGGCGGCGTCTCCGTAAGAAAATTAGTGAAATAATTCACCGCCCCCAAGTGTACCTGCTCCGGTGAATCTAACAGCGTGCCATCCATCAAATGCATCTGTGGAATGACGGCTCCATGCCGGCGCTGCGAAACAACTGCATGAAAAAATTTAGAGTTCTGGTCAGCCTCTTTTAACCATCTCTTCTTTGCAACTTGAGCTATACGAGTCTCCTCTCGCTTCTCCCTAATAAGACTACACTGCTATGCAAACCAAAACAGAGAAATTGTGAAGGCAGTCCATTATCAAACTTGGAAAAATCTCAAGTAAAAGATGGCCAATTGTCCAAGGCTCTAGAAGAATCCGTAGTAACAAACTGATTAATATCAACTGTGCGATCAATTGTATGATCAAATTCTGTTATGAGAAATTGTGTATAAAAAGGATGGGTATTACTGTGCAAATGTATGAAAGGAAATACATGAAAGGGAAATGAAAAGCGATTATGTTATTCTCTCTAGTTTTGTGTCGAGCACTTAACGTGCTACTCTGTTTTTCGTTCAGCATCAATTCTCTTTGATTCTTTATGGTACCAGAGCTATTACAAGACTAACATCTAGCTCTCATCGATCCATATGGCCGATTCCTCCTCATCCTCTTCAATTTCCCCACCTCTTTCTCCCTCCCTCCCATCCCTTCTCAACACAACTCTTATCAATTCCTCCACTCACTATGTTACCGTTAAACTCTCCATTTATAACTATTTGTTATGGAAGGCACAAATTGTGCCATTCCTCAAAGGTCACAAGGTTTTCGGTTTTGTTGATGGGTCCAACCCACCACCCCCTCCCACCATCGCTAATGCACCTAACCCAGAACACTCTGCTTGGGTTTTACAGGACCAACTTCTTATCTCCATGATCAACGCTTCCCTCACCGATTTTGTACTCGCCCAAGTCCTAAATTGTACCACCTCTCATGAGGTCTGGACTACTCTCCATACCCTCTTTTCTGCTCAAAGCTCCATTCACATCATGCAAACTCAATATCAATTAGCAAAAATGAAAAAAGGGTCGGACTCTATCACCACTTATTTCAACAAAAGCCACTTCTCTTGCTGCAAACCTTGATGTAGCTGGCCAACCCCTATCTTCCTCATAGTTTATTACCTACTTACTTGTTGGCCTTGGCAATGACTATGAGTCCTTGGTGTGATGACCCGCTTTTATGTGTATTTTCACTGAATGAATATTTTAATTTAATTAAATATTTTATAGTACTTTTATTTTAAATTATCGAGTTTTAAATGGATTTTATTGGCCGTTGGATTTAAATTGTGATTTAATTTATTTTGGCTTGTTTTTGGTTTTAAAAATTTAAATAGTTGGTTTTTACTAGTTATTTATTTTATTTTGGCTTATTGATGTGTTTAAAATATTTTAGTGGTGTTTATTTATTTATTTGATGTAGTGTTAATTTATTTTAATCGTTTTATGTTTTTATACCGTTCTCGGCTGATCAGTCTTCGGATTTCCGACGTGAGGACTGGACCTCATTAATTTCCTTCCATCTTTTCTTTTCCTCTTCTTTTTCTTTTTTTCTCTTTTTTCTTTTTCCTTTTTTCTTTTTTCCTCTCCTCTCCCGTTCGGCTCTCTCTCTCTCCCCGCGTCCCTCTCTTTCTCTCTCTCTCCTCACCCACGCCGGAAACCATCCACCACCCAGGCCCGCCGTTCGCCGGCGTCGTGCCCAACGCCACCCCTGCCGGTCGACTCCCCTCCAGCCGGTGATCACTCCCTCCAACTCCCAGCCCCAACTGGCCGGCCGTTTGGCCGGAAAACGCCCAAAAAGCCGCACGGTTTGTGGCTCGATCCGCCGCCGTCGCTCCACCTCCGGCCACCACCTCTTCACCACTTCTTCCCCTACTCCTTGCCGACCTAACCCACCCATCCCCGGCCTCAAACGGTCACCGGAGCGGCTCCCACGAGCTCAACTCTGATTTGCCCTTTTTTCCGCCCCTACCGGCGTTTTCGCCGCCACCACCGGCCAAAACTCACTTCCTCTAGCTTCATAAACATCTCTAGACTATTCCCTATCAATTTGGTGTCTTGGTTTGTCCCCGGTCAAAAGTGGGTATTTTGCGACCCACGGGAACAGTGCATTTGCACTGTTACGTTGCTTTCGCATCGCCGTTCGCTTCGCGCCGAACCTTCTAAAAATCCTATATAGCGCTGTAAGTATTTTCCAAACGCTACTTTTAGATTTAAATGTATTTTACTCTTTCAATGAATTATTTGGTTGGTTCGCTGATTCCGGACTGAGTCCGAGGAGTTCGGGGGTCGGATGGATGGAGGACGGAGTTGCTTGATTTGTTGTGCTATGGTTGAATTTATTTGTCGAGCATTGAAATTGGCATTTACATGATGCATGCACGTGTATTTTATTTAAATTGATTAAATCATGTTTTATTGACGTAAATGGTTTTTGGGAGTGTGCGTATCACGAGCCCAAGCCGGGATGGGTTATTATCTCGGTGGAGCTCCTCTGGTCACTCGGGAGTGGATAATACTGAGTGACATCCCCTGGGTTGTCGCCGGGCGACGACCGGATCGCACGATACGGTAACGCTGTCGTGTCGACTCCGTGGTCCTTTTAGTGGCGGGGACTAGAGGATGGCCTGGCCAGGTACGCGCAAGGTGGAGGCGCGAGTCTGGGCATCACTCGTGTAGGTGTCACACGCGTAGACGTTACCTGCGGTGTGGCACAGAGCCAGAGTGTGCGGATGATCCCTAGGGGAGATCATGGTGCATGCATAATTGGTTGGTTTTCATGGTTTTCGGATATGGGCCATTTTCTGGGAAAATGGCGATGGTCTTGTGATCCATTTTCTGGGAAAATGGTGGTTTGGGCCATTATCTGGGATAATGGCGAGGCTTGGTTTTAAAGGTTATGTTTTTAAGCCAAATGGGTTTTTGGCGTGCGTGGAAAAATATGGTTTGGGAGTTTTGTGCATTGGCATTCATTCATGCTTGTTGTTTGAGTTTAATATGTTTTTATCTAGTGGTGTTTTGGATTTTACTTACCTGCGGCACCATTTTTGGTACCGTAGATTTTGATGCAGAGTTCGAGGAGGAGGAGGAGGCTGAGCCCGAGGATGCGGCTCCGCCGGAGATCTGAGTTGGAGTTCATGCTTTATGTTTGGTTTGAAACAATATTTATATCATGTAATATTTTATTATGTACCTTTGAACCGTTTTGTATTTTATTTAAGAAAAATTCTGGTACTTAGTATTTGACTTTGCTATCCGCTGCGTATCTTCTTGTGCACATTTGTCGCTTGCACACACTTGGCACTCTTCGATAGGGTGGTGACCCGTGATGTCATCATCCGGACGTCTCAATTTCCCCGTGTTGGTACGTGGGGATTTTGGGGGCGTCACAGGTGGTATCAGAGCGGTTTGGCTCTGGGTAAAACCACATGTCCCATAGGAGAGGTACCAGAATGTTTTTTTTTAGTTGTGTTTTAAAAATTTATTTTAAGTAATATTGCTTTTTGACGTGTTTTAGTTGTTTTGAATTTATTTGAGCTTGTTTGGTTGTTTTATTTAATTAGTTATGTTATTGCTGCTGATTTGTTTTTGTTTTCTTGTTATGTGGTCTGGTTTTGGTTTGGTTTTATGTTATTGGTTTTATTCGTTTTCTTAAAAAGGGGGTCAAAGGTTGTGGTGGCAGGAAAAATGGTGAGACCGAGGAAATCTACACAAGGGCCACGGGACGATACTCAGAGAGATGACTCCATTGCCCAAGCTATACGGCAAATGACGGAATTTATGCAGCAAAATTTTAGGCCTCAGCAAGGAGTGCCTTGCCCACAACCTGGAGGTCCTTGGCCGCAACAAGGAGGACCTTGGCAGCAAGGAGGGGCTTGGCAACAAGGAGGGCCTTGGCAACAAGGAGGGCCATGGCTACTACCAGGAGGGTCCAGTGGAGGAGTGCAAGCGGGGTGCACGTATGAGCGCTTTCTGGCGCATAGGACTCCCCACTTCACTGGAGACGAGGATCCACTACAAGCTGGAAAGTGGATCAAGGACTTGGAGAGGACTTTTGAGGTATGTGGTTGCACCGAGGCGCAACAAGTTCTCTACGCCAGCTATCTGTTACAAGGCACTGCTTTTGATTGGTGGGATACCAAAAGAATAATGCTGGAGTCAGAATTGGGGTCTTTTGCCGCGGTGACTTGGCAGCGCTTCAAGAAGGAATTTAATAACCGCTTCTTTCCCGCTTCTGTAAGGCGGCAAAAAGCAAGAGAGTTCTCACACTTGGTCCAAGGGAGCATGACCGTGGAACAGTACTCCCGAAGGTTTGTAGAACTTGGGAAATTTGCTCCCCACCTCATCGCCACAGAGGAGATGCAAGCTGAGCGTTTCCAGGAGGGTCTACGCCCCGATATACGCCGGTTGGTAGTCAGCCACCGGATATCCACTTTTCAGGATTTAGTGGATGTGGCCACCCTCGTGGAGCGGGAGAATAATTTGAGTATGGGTTCCCCTCCGGGACATAAAAGGCGGAGTTTTACTGGAGAAGGAAGTAGCTCTGGATCGCCTCAGAAAATTGTTCAGCGGTCTGGAACTCGACCACAAGCTGCCTCAGGAGTGCGTATAGGAGGTCGGATGCCCGTTTGCATGAGGTGTAATAGAGCTCATACGGGTGAGTGCACTTTGGGTGGAGCTCGATGCTATAATTGTGGCCAGCAGGGACACTTTGCCCGTGAGTGTCCTAATACAGTTCAAGGAAGCCGTGGAGGTCGACGTGGTGGAAGAGCTAATCAGAGACAAGTAGCACAGGCTCGAGTGTATGCTCTTACCCCTGGAGAGGTGGATGATGAGGCACCAGCGACCCACGATGCTGGAGTGATTACAGGTATGGTTCTAAATTAACTAATTTTTGGATTTGATGTTTGGTGTGGTTTGATGTTTGTTTGTTTCGGATTTTGTGGGTGTATGTGTTTGGTTCAGGAAGAGTTCGGTTATATGACTTTTATGCTTGCACATTGTTTGATTCGGGTGCATCTCAATCATTTGTGTCTTCTACGTTCGCTCGGATATGTAATTTGGTTACGGGACCCCTACCAGGATCGTTAGTGGTGAGTCTTCCGAATGGTGAAATGGTTTGTTGTTCTAAAGTTGCGTTGGGTTGTCCCTTGGATTTTGGTGGTAGGACCCTTGATGCCGACTTGGTGGTGTTCAAGTTGTTGGGATTTGATATTATTCTCGGCATGGATTGGTTATATCGGTATTGTGCAAGTATAAATTGCAGAAGTCGGGTAATCAGTTTTCAACTCCCAGATGGTGGTTGTTTAGAGTTTATGGGAAGTAAATTAAAAGAGAAGCCGATGGTTATATCGGCAATTCAAGCGAAGAAAGATATTGCTTGTGGGGCGGATGCCTTTTTGGTTCAAGTGGCGTCTACGCCAATTGGGAACAAGTCCTTGGCAGATTTTCCAGTGGTAGGAGAATTTCCCGATGTGTTCGTAGATGATTTGCCGGGGTTACCTCCAGTCCGCGAGTTGGAGTTCGCTATCGATCTAGAACCCGGGGCGGCTCCTGTGCATAAAGCCCCTTACCGTATGGCACCAGCCGAGTTGAAAGAGTTGAAAGCCCAGTTGCAAGAGTTGGTCGACAAGGGGTTTATCCAGCCAAGTACTTCCCCATGGGGTGCACCAGTTTTATTTGTTAAAAAGAAAGATGGCACTCTTAGAATGTGTATTGATTATCGAGAGCTTAATAAAGTGACAATAAAGAATAAGTACCCTCTTCCAAGAATTGACGACTTATTTGATCAGCTTCAAGGAGCGGCTATCTTCTCGAAGATTGACTTGAGATCGGGATATTATCAGCTGCGAATAAGAGATAGAGATGTCCCCAAGACTGCTTTTAGATCAAGATATGGGCATTACGAGTTCAAAGTGATGCCTTTTGGGTTGGCTAACGCTCCTGCAGCTTTCATGGATCTGATGAACCGGGTTTTTCGACCTTATCTGGATTCTTTCGTAGTGGTTTTTATTGATGATATTTTAGTTTATTCCCAGAATGTTGACGAGCATGCTTATCACCTTCGCTTAGTGCTTGGGAAGTTACGAGAGCACCAGTTGTACGCGAAGCTTAGCAAATGTGAATTTTGGCTGGAAGAAGTCAGATTTCTCGGGCATGTAATTTCCCAGGACGGTGTGGCAGTTGATCCCAGTAAGGTGGAAGCTATTTTATCATGGCAGCGTCCATCGACTGTGCGCGAGATCCGAAGTTTCTTGGGACTTGCTGGATACTATAGAAGATTCGTGGAGGGATTTTCCCGATTATCCGGTCCTCTCACCGCTTTGACTAGAAAGAATGCAGAGTTTGTTTGGTCAGACAAGTGCGAGAGGAGTTTCCAAGAATTGAAGAACAGATTGACAACTGCGCCAGTTTTAGCACTTCCAAAACCGCTTGAGCCGTTTGTTGTTTTTAGTGATGCATCTAAATTTGGTTTGGGGTGTGTTCTCATGCAAGGAGGACGGGTCGTGGCTTATGCGTCTCGTCAACTGAAAGACCACGAGAAGAATTACCCGACACATGATTTGGAATTGGCCGCAATAGTGTTTGCCCTTAAGATTTGGCGACACTTTTTATATGGAGCAGTTTGCGAGATCTACACCGATCACAAGAGTCTGAAGCATTTATTTTCTCAGAAGAATCTCAACATGAGGCAAAGGAGATGGTTAGAGCTAATAAGCGACTATCAGTGCGAGATTAAATACCACCCAGGAAAAGCAAATGTAGTTGCAGATGCCTTGAGCCGGAAGTCACATTTAGAGGATGAAGCTGAATCTTCTGGAGTGGATTCTTTACTTTGCGGGTTGAGAAGGCTCCTTATTGGAAGTTCGCAGCAAGAGGAAGTGATATCTTCAATTCTTGATATTCGGGTATTTGATTTTGAAGAATTGAAGACTCTTCAGAGAAAAGATCCGAAGCGGTTGGACATTAGAAAAAGGGTCAGAAAATCTAGAGGGCCGTTGCACTACAGTTTGGATAAAGATGGGATTCTTCGATTCCGAGATCGTAGAGTAATTCCTAAGGACTCAGAATTTAAGGAGCGAATTTTGGCGGTGGCTCACGCGGCTCCCTATTCCGTTCATCAGGGTAGCACCAAAATGTATCGGGACTTAAGGAAAAATTATTGGTGGGAAGGAATGAAGAGGGATATTGCCTTGTATATTGAGAGATGTGGCACTTGCCGTCAAGTCAAGGCCGAGCATCAAAGACCAGCAGGTTTGCTCCAGCCTCTACCTGTTCCTGAATGGAAATGGGATGACGTCTCTATGGATTTTGTAGTAGGCTTACCGAGGACTCCCAGTGGAAAGAACTCAGTTTGGGTAATTGTTGATCGACTAACTAAGTGTGCTCATTTCTTACCTGTCAATAATGCGGATTCTCTGGAAAAATTGACCCGCTTGTATGTAAAGGAAATAGTGAGACTACATGGGATACCCAAGAGCATAGTGTCGGACAGAGATCCAAGGTTCACCTCCCATTTTTGGAAGAGTTTGCAGGCGGCTTTAGGTACTAAATTAAATTTTAGTACTGCTTATCACCCCCAGACAGACGGCCAATCAGAGCGCACGATTCAAACTCTTGAAGATCTGTTGCGAGCGTGTGCTTTAGATTTTCAAGGAAGTTGGGAGAATCACGTGCCACTCATAGAATTCGCTTATAATAACAGCTTCCATGCATCCATCCAAATGGCTCCTTATGAAGCTCTGTATGGTAGAAAATGCAGATCACCCTTATGTTGGGATGAAGTCGGGGAGAAGAAAATAATTGGACCCGAGATAATACAGGATATGCAAAATCAGATTCAGATTATAAGAGATAACATGGCTGCAGCGCAAAGTCGTCAAAAGAGTTACGCGGATACCAGGAGGAGAGAATTGTCTTTCGAACAAGGCGATTGGGTTTATCTTAAGGTCTCTCCCATGAAAGGAGTTAAGCGTTTTGGGAAGAAGAGAAAGCTGGATCCAAGATATGTTGGACCTTTTCAGATTTTGGAGAAGGTAGGGTCCGTCGCTTACAGAGTTGCTTTGCCAGAGTATTTTGGGATATACACAATGTCTTCCATGTATCGTCTTTAAAGAAGAGTTTTGGACAACAAGAGCCACGTTTTGTCGACCCAGAGAATATTCAGTTGCAACCGGACCTTACTTACGAGGTGGTTCCATCGCAGATCATGGATTGGAAGGAGCAACAGTTAAGGTCTAAAACGATATATCTGGTTAAGGTGGCCTGGGGAGATCCGTTAGCTCAAGATTTCTCCTGGGAAGGAGGAGGAGGAGGCTGAGCCCGAGGATGCGGCTCCGCCGGAGTTCTGATTTGAAGTTATGCTTTGTACTTAGTTTTAAAACAATATTTATATCATGTAATATTTTATTATGTCCTTTGAACCGTTTGTATTTTATTTAAGAAAAAATTCTGGTACTTAGTATTTGACTTTGCTATCCGCTGCGTATCTTCTTGTGCACATGTGTCGCTTGCACACACTTGGCACTCGTCGTTAGGATGGTGACCCGTGATGTCACCATCCGGGCGCCTCGAATTCCCCGTATCCGTACGTGGGGATTTTGGGGGCGCCACACTTGGTTACTTCCATCACCACTCGGCCTGAACCCCTTTCCACCCCCCAAGTGTTTAGTTATCTTCTTAATCATGAATCCGGCTTGCACATCAGACTACCTCTCTTCTTGCAGGTACTCCTCTTGTAGCCAATATCACTACTCGACAGGCTCCTGCCACTAATCCTTCCAACCGTGGCCGTGGAGGCTTCTATCGTGGAAGATGTGGTCGTGGTACATATAGAGGTGGCTCCACTTCTCATTTCACTGGACGAGGTCGTGGTGGTCCTATCTGCCAAGTGTGTTAGAAACCTGAACATATACCAACAATCTGTTATCACCGATTTGATCAGGCCTTTCAAACGCCCCCTTGCTTCCCTTGCTGCACACTTTACATCTCTGAATCCATCATCTACGCCCAGCACTAGCATGTGATTCCCGGACACAGCAGCCACCAACCACTTCACGGCAGATTTTGCTAATCTCAACTTGGATACCGCGTCATATCAGGGGTCTGACCAAGTCAGCATTGGAGATGGTTCTAATCTTTCCATCCAAAACATTGGTTCTGCTCACCTTCACTCACCTTCTCATACTTTTCTTTTACACAATTTACTTCATGTTCCTTCCATTACACGAAATTTACTCTCTGTCAAACAGTTTTGCATAGACAACTCTGTCTTCTTTAAATTTCACTCTCATTTCTTTCTTGTGAAGGGTTTGCATACCTGGGCAGAACTCCTTCGAGGCAGCATTAAGGATGGGCTATACGTGCTTCCTATTGATGTCTCAACCATGACTTCCACCTCGTCTACCAGTCCATCTCCTCAAGCATTGATCGGTGAACGCACCTCTCCACCAGTTTGGCACTCTTGTCTGGGTCATCCAAGTCCTCATACAACCTCTCTTACCATCAATAAATATAAGCTTCCCACCACAACTAGTAGCCGTCTTCACTGTCCTCAAGCCAAATCTCATTCTCTCCCTCACCACCCCCCCTCTCTTCATCTAAATCTAGTAGGCCTTTTCAATTATTGCTTTTGGATATTTGGGGTTCGGCACCTGTGCTGTCCTCTAATAATTGTTGTTTTTACTTATCAATAGTGGATGATAATACAAAATATATATGATTGTTTCCTCTTCAAGCTAAATCTGATGTTTAGACCATTTTTATGGGCTTTCTTAACTATGTGCGTAATTATTTCTCCTTATCTATTGCTTTTGTACAAACTGATGGAGAAGGCGAGTTTAGGCCTCTTCATAATATTTTCCTAACCATAGGAATTGTTCATCGAGTCACCTGCCCATACTCCCATGCCCAAAATGGCACAATTGAGAGATGACATCGACACATTGTCGAAACTGGGCTTTCACTTATGGCCCATGCATCGGTTCCACAAAAATATTGGGCTGAGGCCTTCTTAACTTTAGTGTTTCTCATAAATCAGATGCCAACACCAATTCTAAATAACAAATCTCCCTTTGAGAAATTATTTCTTCATCCACCCGATTATACTTTTCTACGAACCTTTGGGTGCCAATGTTGGCCCAACTTGAGACCATATAATCGTCACAAAATGGACTATCGTTCAAAACCATGTGTTTTCATAGGCTATAGCCCTAATCACAATGGTTATTTATGTCTCCTTGTTCCCACGGGTCATATTTACACCTCTCGAGATGTTCATTTTCAGGAATCTATATTTCCATTCCAACAAACCCAACTCTCGTGTTCAAATTCACCTGTCCAAACACCAGCTCAAATGATTAGGCCCTACATCATGCCCTCTTCTCTATCACCTTCGTCCATATCCAATTCCTCTCCTCCCACTGGGCCCCTATCGTCTCAGCCCATAACTAACACTTCATCATCTCATTTGAGCCCATCATCCCTCTCAGACTTAGCTCCCATATTCCCCATCACTACTTCGCCCGATCCAGAATCCCCACCCACAAACCTTAGGTCTTCATCTCTTCCAGAAAACTCTAATGATCCGTAGCCTTCATCTTCCTCCCAACCCTCACTACAACCTCCTCCTTCTTCAACCCATCCTATGCTCACCCGTTCCAAACATAATATCCACAAACTCATTCATTGCACAGATGGCACCATTCCTTGGCCCCGAAATCCACCACCCAAACCCTCTCTCCATATCGCCAGTTCAGTTTCTCCTCTTGTTCCAAAGGAACCTGCCAACTTCACTGAAGCCATAAAATATCCATAGTGGCGTGAGGCCATGGCCTCTGAATTTGCAGCTCTTCTCCATAACAACACCTGAGACTTAGTTCTATTTTCCTCTTCCTATAACATTCTCGGTTCCAAATGGGTACTAAAATCAAAACGGCAAGCCAATGGGTCCCTTGAGCGTCGCAAGGCATGCCTTGTTGCTAAGGGATTTCACCAGCAAGCTAGTGTTGATTGTAGTGAAACTTACAATCCAGTTGTTAAACCTGTTACAATTTAACTTCTCATTTCCATTGTCATTTCTTCTGGCTGGCCACTACATCAGTTAGATGTGCAAAACACCTTCCTACAAGGTGACTTGGAGAAGGCTATATACATGCAGCAACCGCACGGGTTTGTAAATCCCGACTTTCCCAACCACATCTACAAGCTACGTAAGTCAATCTACGGACTTAAACAAGCTCTTAGGGCTTGGTTCTCTAAATTAAGTTCCAGATTACTTTCTCTTGATTTTCTTGCTTCTAAGTCTGATTCATCTCTATTCATTTACAATAATTCCTATGTTTCATTATATGTTTTAATTTATGTCGATGATATTATAGTAACTGGTTCTAGCTCATCCTTAATTTCAGAATTCCTTGCTGTCTTGAGTTCATATTTTCCCCTAAAAGATTTGGGGTCTCTTCATTATTTTTTAGGCATTAAGGTTCATCGTAACAATAATGGTCTTTTCTTGTCTCAATCAAAGTATGTTTCAGATTTGCTCAAGCGCACCAATATGCATAACTCTAAGTCTGTTTCCACACCCATGTCCACTTCCACTAAGCTCACATTGTTTGAAGGAACCTCCTTTGAGGACCCCCACCTTTATCGTAGTGTTGTAGGAAGTTTACAGTACCTCTCATTCCCTCGTCTTGATATCTCATTTGCGGTTAACAATGTTTGTCAATTTGTGCACTGCCCAAGACATACACATTGGCAAGCTGTTAAATGCATTTTGAGATATTTGCGTCTCACCTCACATTTTGGTCTTCATTTTTCAACCTCATATACCTTCTCTTTATCTGCATTTTCTGATGCTGACTGGGCCGGATGCCCTGATGATCGCAAGTCCACAGGTGGCTTTTGTATTTTCTTTGGTTCTCACCTCATTTCTTAGGGATCTAAGAAACAGCCCACCATAGTTCGATCCTCCACTGAGGCCGAATATAAGTCAGTCGCTAATACAACTTGTGAATTGTTGTGGTTACAATCACTTCTTAGTGAACTTGGCATTTGCTTACCCGATCCACCAACCCTTTGGTGTGATAATCTTGGTGCCACTTACTTATCTGTAAATCCAGTTCTACATTCACGCACTAAATATGTTGTGATTGACTATCATTTTGTGCGAGATCGTGTGGTTGCCAAAGCTTTGAAAGTCTCCTTTGTTGCAACCAAAGATCAATTCGCCGATATCTTCACTAAACCACTATCCATAACTCGCTTCAACTTACTTCGATCAAGCCTCACCATTACTCCAGTGCCGCTTGACTCGCAGGGGGCTAATAAGACTACACTGTTATGCGAACCAAAACAGAGAAATTGTGAAGGCAGTCCAATATCAGACTTGGAAAAATCTCAAGTAAAAGATGGCCACCTGTCCAAGGCTCTAGAAGAATCCGTAGTAACAAACTGATTAATATCAACCATGCAATTAATTGTATGATCAAATTCTGTTATGAGAAATTGTGTATAAAAAGGATGGGTATTACTGTGCAAATGTATGAAAGGAAATACATGAAAGAGAAATGAAAAGCGATTATGTTATTCTCTCTAGTTTTGTGTCGAGCATTTAACGTGCTATTCTGTTTTTCGTTCAGCATCAATTCTCTTTGATTCTTTACTCCCAAACATCAATCTCCAGCTTGGTGACGAGATAGTCCGTTTCTATATCTTCCGAATATTCAAATTGCAATTGGGCCTCCAATATTGCCAGTCTCGCTTCAAGTTCCTGCAAATTGCCGTCCATTCTGCCAAAAACACTTTTATTCCAATTCCGCAACTCCAGCTTGAGTCGCTTCAATTTTGCCACCAATTTTACCAAGCCTGAACCCGACGTCAGCTAACCCCATAGAAAGATCGGGACAACTGAGAGATGATCCAAGACTAAAGGATCTTGATATAAATATATATATATTGTTAGAAAAACTGAAAAACTTCATGAATTCAACATGTTATCTACAACTTTAGACAAAATGCTAATATAAAGTCATAGAAAGACATCAGGAGATGGCACTTTTCATACTAAATGTGAAAACCTAGAAATAATATACCATGAATAAAGGTAAGGTAAAATTGGTGCCTATTTTAATAATCTATCACGCATATATAGAGAAATCATTCAAATAGCTGATTGGCATGCCACAAAGGTAAGGTAAAATTGGTTTTTGGGAAAAAGGTGGAGCAAGGAACAATATAAATCTTTCGAGCTTACAGAATATTTCAAAGTAATGGAATGCATAAGTTAGCTTTACAAAGGAAATGTTCTAACTAAAGTGAAATTTGGCAGTTGGTGATGATTAGTTTATATCTACTGCGCAATATATGTCTTAAAATTATGCATAGGAACTACTAACTCATCAACATAAAACCTAGATTACAATATCAAATGGTGTTTATTTGAATTATAGGAACGTAAAAATTTTGAAATCGACTTTTCCAAGTGTGACGCCCCCAAATTCCGCTTGGGATTGAACGGACATTTGAAGCGTCGAGACATGCAACACAAGGTTACCTGCCCCCGTTCATGACATATAAGATGCAATGTTCCTAACATGCATCTAGCATTATGCAATATTCGCAGCGGATAATCTTTTTCTTTAGCAATACTATGCACCAAACTAAATATATCCCAAATACTTGAAATATAATTCATACATAAAGGCATACTAAAAAGCCGTGATCATCACACTAGTCCAAAATGGTTGTGATCAAAAGAATACTTGAGATACAACTCCAAAAGTACAAGTATTAACCTAAGTTAAATACTATACCATCATCAACATCGCACCGTGGCCTAGTCGACCGTATTCAGTTGGTCAGATTCCAATTCTCCTTTGGGTCCTGTAACAAGATCTACCATTCGGGGG